>OZ010715.1:20654272-21206772 GCA_963932345.1 Ophion ventricosus | reverse complement strand
AATGTCTATAAAAAAGTATCGTCTTTATAACAGTTATTTTAAGATTTATTATAAAATTTAATGAGTGTTATAGGAAAATGTATTGTGCTCTCGGTAAAAATTATCGTGCGCGCTAACCTTCTTGTATATTAAAATTTTAGCTACGTATTTGAAATTTTCTGTAACGTGAGCTAAAAAAAACTTGTCGCATACGAATTATTATGCTTTTCTCACTTGTCACCACATTGAAATATATCACGGTAATTTTTACCGTGAAATTCAAGACAAAAATTACTTTTTAATTCTCTCCGTGTACGTAGGTTTTAAATATACGCCGATTTTGAAATACCCGCCAGTTAATGCTCAATTGAGTTGTTAAGAAAAAAACGATTTTTTTAGAATTGATCTTTTCCGATATTAACACCGAATGTCAAAAAGGTTTTTCTTTGAAATAATTATAAAGATGATTATTAATTGTTTTTATATCACGATAATTCAAATTGTCGATGTTGGCCTGAAATGTCACGCTATCGGCGCTGGCGCTTGTGCCGTCATCGCTCGAACGCAACCGAATAATGTATACGGCTTACACGCGAGTGTATACAAAAGAAAAAGTTTCTGTCATTTTACATCTAAAAATCTCGAGCATTCTGAAAAGGTTGAATTATAGTTTAATTTACGTGCAACGATGTGTGAAAGTGGATTCATGAAAGCGAATTCGAGTAATTTACCGACCGTGAATAACAACATTTTTAGGTTAGGAGAGGCTTGATAAATTGTGTCAGTTACTGTCGCTACGTATCATCAGCATTTTGAAAACGACGTATTAAAAAAAAAATATTTCAATACAGTTTGTGTTATAACACGTTTACACTGACATCAAAGTGGTATTCACCGCGAAAATAAGTGGACGATGATTTCGGGTTGACACGTCGTGCTGCATCGAACCACAGATTTCGACGTTTTATGTCTTATGGCACATTCAGACATACCTATTAGGGGCACTTTTCGTCGTATTTATACAAAGAGGAACGAAACAAGGCTTATGCGATTTTGTCGTTGCCATCGTTGACAGAATACTCGTATCACACGAGTAGTTCGTATACTGGCGTTCGAGCGGTGACGTCGCAGAGCGTTCGGGTAACTTCGGATGCACTCGGCGCGTTTTTGCCGAGCCGAACAGAAGAACAATTTCAAAGTGATATATCATTGTTAATTGTTGAAAAAAAAATACTTTGCTTTAAAAACCGCACATGATCTTTACAATGAATAACAAAATCATTTAATGACCCAATTGTGAGTGGTTCACTCGACAGAGCCAGTTAACGCGGTGTCGCCAGGTTTAACGTACAAGTTTCGTTAATGTCTGAAAATAAACCGTACGAGCTCAACATTCACATCTCTTTTCGAGTATTATTATGAACCAAGTAGAGAAACCACTAGATCATTTAACACGATATTCATAGCACCATAATCACGGTTTTCTCGGTTTATTAATCTGTATGTCGGTATTATCTTTGTCCTCACAGCCCTATAACTGGTATTTACGAGGTGTCATGTGTATTACCAAATGGACAAAGATTCAACTTGAACATGAAAAATCTCCAAAATGTTTTGAAATCGATTGATTTTTGGACAATTAATGCATCTTAAATTAATCTCTCTGCGATATAATTTTCAATCGTCTACGAGCATTTCGATGTTGGTGTCGAAATTCCACGGAGAGAATTAAATGTTAAAAATTACCGTGCAGTAACGGTAACCAGATGACAACCCTGAAACTTCGCTTGTTATTACTGAGTAAAACACAGATTTTCACGAAAATAAAATAAAATTTCTTCTTTAGATAGAAAATTTTACCAGATTTTCTAGTAAATTTTCATGTGTAACAAAATACGCAAAACTTAAATTTAAAAAATATATAATATCAGCGAAATTTTACTGTGCATTTTATTATTTTATGCCTTTCAAAAATATCTATAAAAAAGTATCGTCTTTATAACAGTTATTTTAAGATTTATTATAAAATTTAATGAGTGTTATAGGAAAATGTATTGTGCTCTCGGTAAAAATTATCGTGCGCGTTACCCTTCTTGTATAGTAAAATTTTAGCTACGTATTTGAAATTTTCTGTAACGTGAGTTAAAAAAAAACTTGTCGCATACGAATTATTATGCTTTTCTCACTTGTCACCACATTGAAATATATCACGGTAATTTTTACCGTGAAATTCACGACAAAAATTACTTTTTAATTCTCTCCGTGTCCTTAAAGTTTGCTGCGTCTCGACGACGCTCCCCGAGCGCACTCCTTATAATTTTTTATAACTCGGCTAACTGTCCGAGTATCACTAAACAGTTTTCACAGACGTATTCCGAAGAGTCTGTTAAAAAAAAAGATTCTTTCAAATTTATACACAACAATGTTGCCTTGGAATGCTTGTTATTCAATCATGATATGATTCTTTTTATACAAGTTGTACTCGAAAAGGAAAAAGCATTTTCTAAAGCAGCTCGTGTGTAGGGATGCTAATTTGTGTAAAGGTAATGTCGAGATTTTTGGAAAGGGTTTTCTAAGCCGCAAGGAACACCCCTAATACGTAATTTTGAAAATATATATTTTTTTCTTTCTTAGACACCATTTTTGTCATCGACGAAGAACGAAAACTTTGTACGTGTTATTGCGCAATTTGCAAATACAATAACAAATAATGTACAACAATAATCTATAGCCAGAAGTGCAATTTTTTTACGCCTGCTCACAGGATCGAATTCACTGTTATTTTTGTTTTGCAAGCGAAACCGAAATTCCGTAACAAAACGTGTAATTGCGTCGCAATAAAAATCTTCAAGAATATACTTATATATTCATATATATATATAGTGCGTGTATGTTGGGAGGGGGGGGGATGTATATATAACTGATAATTCAATCTGCATGTAATTTTAAAAATAAATCTGCTCGTATTCCAATCGAAATATTAAGCCCGAATTATCAAATTGAAAAAAAAAAGTAAAAATTCTTACTCTGCGTTTTCACGCCTATTGAAAATTTGTAGAAACTCTTCCACGATGTATGCAAACGTTAAAAATTCCTTTGCGAGATGTGTCCGTGCGATTGGTAACTGTGCTCGTTAAGTGATGAACTTTTCTTTTTTTAGACAATCCGCAAAATATAAGGTTATTAATTCTCGAAAGACAATGATACGTGATTCGGTGGGTAAGAACCGAATCGCGTGCGTATTTTCGTTGCAGTATTCAATTTTCGTTCCTTAATTCAAGCAAAACCCGCGATGCGCTCAATATTTTCATGAAACAAAAATATTTATGTCCCGTTTCCGCGCATAGCCTTAATTCAAATATACTTTACGGTTATTTCTGGAATATTGATTTTGAAATATCGAGGTAGAACATAGAGATGGATTTTTGTCCAAGAAAACTTCCATTAACGGCTTCGCTCGTTTGCCGTGTGTAAATTTCTCGTACAGAAATATCTAATTCGTTCGAATATTTTCATCTCTGGATGAAATACCATTACGATAATGTACATTCGAATATAATTACCTTGTTCAACTCCTCTATCCTTCGTATTTGGTAAGGAGATGTGGACGACGTCTCGAAGTACACGTAATCTGAAAATCGGGCAGAGTTAATTGATCTTCCTTGTGTGCCATGAAAGTAAAATAACTTCGAAAACTCCGTAATTAAAATTAAAAATAAATTCGCCATTGTAAATTAGTGCTAATATGCAATATTTAGGGGGAAATAAAAAACAATTATTCTAGAGCCCGTGTCCTTTCGTGTATGCCAAACTATACAGGACAATATGCAATTTCGCGGTGATTCGTATACTCGAGAGACATTTCGTGCATATTTTAATGGACGTATTCATTTATTTTCCGCTACCAGCTATTTCTTGTTTGACTACTTCTTATTTGAAATATTCGGGACACAACGTGCCCGCGCACTACATCACATGTACGTATTTCAGACATATATCGCCAATATAATTATTGAAATATTTATTATACGAAAAAATACTTCAAGTAGTGGTGTCGAAACTTTTTTTTTCAAAGATCCACCTTTTAACGTTATTTACAGAATTATTCTTTCACCTTCCCTGTGCATGCATATGAAACGGTGAATTTACAGAATTATTCTTTCACCTTCCTTGTACACGCATATGAAACAACTGAATTCATATAATTATGTAAACATTTATTATGGGGAACCGTTTTATTGATGTTCATGTTATTATTCCATTTAGCCATTATATCGAACGATATATATATATAATACGAAACGCTTTTATTTTCTTAACATTCATATTTTTATTTGTATATATACATAAGGTTGAAGTTTGTATCGTTGGAACGCAACGAAAGTTTAGAAGCGCATACTTTTTTTGACAAATTTTGGCGATAAAAATCACCCAACCGTTTTTTAGGATTATTATCAGACATCTACAGTACAAATCTACAGGATAAAATGTTGGACAATAATAAAAATCAAGTGAAAAAAATAAAAAAAGAATTTTCTTTGCATTCCAACGATGCGAACTTCAACATCGGATCTATTCGTCGTGTATAGAACACACAAATTAATCATAACAGTTTGTAAATATTTGTTACACGAAACAAAATGGTGTTGAAATTTCGCAACGTTGGAATGCAACAAAAGTTGACGTTTGCATCGTCGGAATTGCTCACAAGTTGTTTCGCCAATTTAGGCAATGAAAATTACTGAAACCTTTTCACGTATTCTCATTAGCGATTTATAACCTGAGTTAAAAAAAAAAAGACTGGATAATGAAAAAAATAACATGAAAAATGAAGAAAAAAATCGTTGCATTCCAACCGTGCATGACGGTAAAGTTTGCATCGTTGGAATGCCACGACGTATTTTTTTCCTCTGAATTTCCCAAATTTTCTTTGCCAAATTTAAGGTATAATAATAACGCGACCATTTTTTAGGTTCCTTATTTCGCGATCTAAAAACCTATCTACGCGATCTGAAACCTAAATCTACGAAATGATTTTCCATAATAAAAATAAGTAGTCGAAAGAAATTTTCGTTGCATACCAACGACGAAACTTCAACCCCATAACGATGCAAACTTCAACATCGTGTTCTTTTTCTCTTTTCTAAATTTCTTTATTTTCATTAAAATTAAAAAAAAAATCACATTGCGATCGTAGATGTAATAAGAAAAGGAAAACTCGAGTATTTTTCGTATCCTAAATCGGTGAAATGAAAAATGTGAAAAATTAAAGAAAAATAAAGTTTCGTTGCATACCAACGATACGAATTGTAAAATCAACGAAACAAAAGTTATGCTAAGCATAAATATACCAGAAGTAAACGCATGAAAATAGACTTTGTGACGTCGAGAAATTTTCCAAAATTTTTCTACGTTTTATAGTTTTCGTTGACTTCTACTTTTTTCCCCCCCTACTTCTTATCGCGAACCAATATCATACATTTCCCGAAGAACAAAATAATTAATTTCCAAAGAATAATGAAAAGTCCAGTTTTTCTACGTTCATGCACAGATATGGAGTAATTGCGCAAGAGAAAACGTGATTTCTGTTGATTTTTTTCCAACGTACGCACAAATCGGTCGAATTTGTGCACAATTGGGCACGACACGGTCGCGCGTGCGGTACCCTGGGCCCAGGGAGTGGGGAAAACGGGTCTAGAAGGGAGCACGGAAGGTTTTACGACTTTAGAAATTCCACCCTAAATAGAAACCGTACTTCACAATCCCCTTCTCTCGCGCTGCCCCCCCCCCCCCCGCCCCTTTTTGTCGTGAAATTACGTGCCAATAACTACGTATAGATATGTACACGTAAATACGCGTCTATGAACTACACAGATATACGCGTACATCGAACGCGCAATATTTTCATTTTCGAAGCTATCGTCGCGACAGAAGTGTCCGGCTAATCGAAGCTTGCCTCGTGTGCGTCTTTGGGACGTGCTTCACTACACGAAATTAACCGAACTTCGCCGAATTTCATTTCTGACGAGGGGGCCATCGCCATGCGGTACGTCCCGCGCGCAAACGAATATTACTAATCGGGACAAGGCAGTTCGAAGCAACATACGGAATTCTTATCTTTCTTTTCCCCTCTTTCTTTTTTTTTTTTTCATTTCGTATAATCGTAGACGAGACGTATACGATTTTTTGTTTCTCCTCGTCGAATGGCTCTGGTAGCGACTATCGTGCGGCTTATTGGAAAAGAAAAATAAAAAAATGTATATGGCGAGTTCTGGATGTACCGAAGGAAAAACTCCGAGAGCGACAGAGAGAGAAAGAGAGACAAAAAGAGCATAGGGATGGGAGGCGGAGGGACAGATGGAGAGCCAAGGGAAAGAAAGAGATCCAAAAAGGAAAAGAGGGGAACGAGAGAGAAAGAGAGCGTACGGTCGAACGCTCGCACACAGTCGGGACGTCCGTGCGTAACGGAAATTCGCGTAGCCTGCTCACAGCAAAATTGCGTCTGTCGCAAGGGGGGCCCCAAAGGCGAAGAAGAGACCGCCGAATAAAGAGAAAGAGAGACGACGTGAGCGGCCTGGAGTCAGAGTAACGCGAACGTCGCCGGGTGGACGGGCGGGGAGGGGGGGGGGGTTAAAGAACAGTGAGGGAGAGAGGGAAGCTCCTAGTTACCGCAAGCGATACGAGGGCCAAAAGTAACAACTACGCCAGAGACCCAAATTTCCGAAATGACAAGAGTAGCGATAGAGCGCCGTGTATTCGAATTGCTAGATCCATCGGGCCAAGAATTAGTATGACCTACCGGGTTTGCGAGATGTGTGGATCGAGAGATTCGCGAATATTGGGAGGAGGAGGGGGAAGGGGGACGTCGCCGTTGCACAGCGGGAGCGCGCGGATAGTGTGAGGGAGGGGGGAGGGGGCGAAGGAGGCAATGGAGGGGGGGATTGGCGGATGGGCGCGAAGTTACAGCGGCGCGGGACCGAGTGGTGGGGAGCGGCGAGAAGCGGCCGGCAGTGGTGGGGGAGAGGAGTTTCGAGCAGACGTACGGGACGCCAAGAAGCGCGGGGTGAATAGGGCGGGAGGGGGAGGGGGTGAGGCGCGCAAAGATCCAGATGAGAGGGATCGGGGAGAACGCGGGGCGGTAAAGAAAGGGCGAGGGGTAGTGTGAGGGGACGAGAGGCAGCAAAGCGGGGGAGACGCGAGGGGATAGAATGAGAACAGGGGACGCCATCGCGATGCCATTTGCAAACATTAATTTCTCGTGGGCTAATTAAAGTCGAAGTAAACCACGAGGAAAAAAAAAAAAAATAATATCAACGGAGAACCAAATCGCGAACAATTCCCCAGTTATCTTCGCAAGACTTCCCTCGCAATTTGTTTTTCATTTTGTTTCCCTCGTTTTGCGTTGAAAAAACAAAAAAAAAAGAAAAAAAAAAGAAATTCGAACATTACCTCCCACCCGATACATGTTGGCGGTCATATTGTTGGCGTCCTGTGATGGGGCCGCGAGCCCGAAATTTGCGCTCTCGTGGTTCCCGTGGCTCTCGCGGTATTCCGCCGGCATCGGCATGGATGCCTCCTCCTCCTCCTCCTCCAACCTTCTTCCTCTCTCACTCTCTCTCGCCCTCTCTCTATTCTTTTTGTACGCGCGAGTATAATCACCCGACGACACTCGGCCACTTCTCTCTATAACCCCCTACTTTTTTTTTTACTGTTTCCCTCGCTCTTCGTCCTCTTCTCACGCTGAAAAAACTACACGCACAATTTTTGTTACCTCTACGTATATCTCTTTCTCTTTCTTCCACTTGATGAAAGAGTCAACACTTGACGGTGTGTCACTCCATCGTGTTTGTTGAGCCACATTCGAGTATCACACGCGTTAATACCTCGCCGCCTCACTAACTAATATACACGCGCTCCCCCCCGCACCCCCATCCCGGCCGCCCGCCCGCCCCCATCCGCAAAACACACTCGGCCTCACTATCCCGTATATCGCTTCCTTTTCTTCTTCTTCTTCCTCCTACTCCTCCTCCTCCTCCTACTCCACTGCGGCTTCTTATTCTTCTTGTACTCGTATCGGCGTATTCGTTGCTCCGTAACGTGAGTAATGAGACCAGTGTTTTGTTTCTTCTATTACGAGAAGACTGCTCCTCGTAATCGCGCAATCACGATTGTCGACGCACTTCGATGCTGTTGTCTCTTTTGAAAAAAAAAACAGAAAAAAAAACGAAAACAAAAAATTAATATCAAACTCTCCGTGTTTGAAACTTCACGTGTCCGTTAAAACATCGAGCATCGTCGTCAGTTGCGGTGTCGCTCTGTACGCGCTCGAGAGACCGCCATTTTCATTTAGAGCGAGGCGGCGCGAGAGAAACGACACGAGCGAGCGAGAGCCGCACAATTGCACACGCAGCCGAGTCTCACTCTCTCACCACTACTCCTGCGCCTCTTTATTTTTTCTCTCGCTCTTTCGAAACCTCCCCCCGCCGCCGCCGCCGCCGCTGCCACCGTGCGGGATTATACGATTTCGACTCGGTCGTGTGCTTACTAAAAGCACCCTCGGAATTCTCTCGCCGTTACACTTGGCCCCCCTCCCCCCCGCACCACCTTTCGACGGGGGTCACCGCGTATACTTCCGTTTTTACCGAGAGACAACACGGCTATGCCACTCGCGAACAACACGAGCGCCGTCGGAACATCCTACAAAGGTCTTGGAGGGGGGGGACCGATTTCTCGTCTTTTTTTGTTTTACTTTTTACTCCCTCGTGTCGGAGAACCCGCGGAAAATAACAGCGGCTCCGAAAAACGTGATGTGTTTTTCTCTTTTTTTTATAATTTTTTTGATTCACGGAGAGAAGCCGCGACGAACCGAGAAGCACGGAATTCGCGGTGCAACTAAACACCAACGGCTGCGCGTTCTTTGGCGCTACTACCGACTACTGCGCTCCCACGGCAATCCTAGTGTCTCTCTCTCTCTCTCTCTCTCTCTCTCTCGCACTCGAGACATCGCCGGCACGAGCGGGAGCAAAGGGAGGGGTGCCGGTGCCCGAGAGTGGGGATGTTCGAATGGTCGAGCGAATGGGCAAAAGTGTGTGGCAGCGACTCTTGTCGGTTCTCTCGTGCGGATATGGCGACTATCTCGCTTTCTCTCTCTCTTACTGCCCCGCGATTCTGTGTAAACCGACATCCAACATGGACAATTCGTTCTCTTAGTTCGAATCCGCGACTCCGATGCCAACCATAGCACCCGCATTTTCGCGTGCGAACTATTTTAGCATCGATGAAACTCTGGATATTGCAAATGAAATCAGATTTTCGAGGTTGATTTGCTTTTTTTTCTAAAGCTTCGTCAGGAGTGTTTTTATTTTTCAAAAGCATCGTGCTTTCCCGCCAAATTCGAACTGCATGCACGAGTGCGGGTTAAAGCGAGATAGAATATGTTTGAAAAAAGGCGCGTCTATCTCTGCTTCCGCACCTCTGCGCCACGTGACACGAGTGCGAGAGAAATAGCTGTGCGTCAGTGAATTCTACAGAGCCTGATACTTTGTTTTTCCTGACAAACTTAAGCATCTATGAAAATACCGCGTTGGAAAATTTGTGAGGTTATGTTAAGTTTGAACATGCGCTCAAGTTGTCGAGTCCGCGGTCTTCCATACAGGATAGAAATTTCAGTGGCCCCAGACCCAAACCTCACAAACTACACTCCACAAACAGCATACATACAGCCGCAATCATCCGTACTCCACGATAGAGCCGGAATCATACAAGACCACGATAACACTCCAATATTAATGCACTGTCGAAGACACGCCGCCAACAAAAAACTACTGTCAAATTACAATTACATGACCAATAGCATACACAATTTCCTATATGATACAGCGTCCCCGACAGTACACAAATATGACAACCACAGACTCGAAAAAAAAACTTCTGGCTCGACCCCACTGCCAAACACATACTCACATTGAGACACAGATTAAACATCGCTGACACAAGACCCCACAGAAAAAGAAAACGAAGGAAAACCTAAAGACGTTACTAGTCGAAACATAGACGAATCAGTAAATCCTGAATATTCAATGTACCCGCAATTAAAAAAACACACACCTACATGCGAACACGCAACAATCTGCTAGTAGGTACAAGAATTCGACTGCTTCACACTTACAACCACATAAATGTGCACAAAGTTATAAACACATACAGAGATTAATGTGCACATAAGGCACATCCCTTAGTAACATAAGTACAATTATACGAAAAACTATAAAAATAAGAATCTACGAACCTTCGATTCACGACCTATTAAATTTAAGATACCCCAGCGTGGTTTTCCCCCTATGTAGTCTAATAAATCCGCCTTTTTCCAGGCCAACGCCAAAGATATATGTTAGATTATTTAATCTTGTTATGAAATCATATATTTTGTTATAATCTATTACATAGTCTATATTATAAAACTTAGAGACGCTGATCGCAGCGGCCCAAAGTTTTTGTATGATCTCATTATTAAGATGCGCTTTTATTTATAAGTTCTGTTTGTACACAACAAAAAACCAAAATATGTATGGCTACCTAAACAAAAATAAAAAACTTTATAAAAAAAAATTCAGTGACGTGTAGGGACATCGTACCAGTACGCCGTACTGCTATTATATCGGTAACGTCCCGCCACCGTAGCGCCACTGTCACGGTCTTACATGTAGGTCTAGAAATTCCGTTGGTTCACATGGTTCCTTTGCCGAAGTTCGACGCTAGAGTCGCTGCAACCGAGGGGTGTTGTGTGCAACAGAGACAACAGTAGCCACGCATTCGTTTTATAGCCTAACTTATATAATAACGATAATATATTTAACCCCACAGTATAAATTACGAAAACTGAAACTTACCTCTACAATAACATTCCCATTCGCGTCATGTTTGACGTACTTTCGGAGAATGCATTGTTCTTCAAAATGCTTCTCACAAACACAACGCGAGGACGTTAATTGCTCGACGGGAACCGCGTCTTTCCACTTTTCGAACCGTTCACTATTCGGCGGCACTTTGAATACAGACCGTTTGATTTTCAGGATTTTGTAGCCCGTATTGCACTTTGGTACAACGCAGGACTTTGGCATCACATTTAATATAAGCGCACGGAAACGATTGTTGATTATATTTTTTGTAGGACTCGACTGACTACGCTACGTGGTAACCATATACGTGGAATCATACAATACGCAGGTTATGTGTTCACTATCAAGAAAACACCCCTCGATACTAGCGACACCAAAAATTCGGCTTCAATAGTCGAGTTACTCCCACCACCGAAATTTCATCGAGTTTCCAGACCTGTATGTAAGACCGTGGTCACGGCGCTAGTACCGTGAGCGTACGGTGGTGGTACATTACTAGTACGGTGTACCGTGTTTGCACCGAGTAGTACGCGTTACTAGTACGGTGCATCCACGCCATACGATACTATCACCCAACGATCCTGAAATAGTACGACGTACGATTCCACCGCGTATCAGTACAATACTGGTACCGTACGTGTACAACATCGGATACAATTTCTGAATGGTACGCTTGGGTATCTGTGCCGGAATTCTTTAACGTTTTAGCAACAGTTTTCGTTATCGTTAGCTAGCCACAGCCAATGAGAAACGCCCCTTCTTCTGTAATCCTTTATGCGATTAGCTGTCGCTAGCTAATGATAACGAAAACTGTCGCTAAAAACGTTAGAGAATCCCGGCACTGGGATGTGTCACACCGACCGAGCGGCCATGAGTGTGAGAAAGATAGCTGATTTGCAGATTCCCAGTGTTCTCCGAGACGGTTGATATTTCGGAAAAAAGAAAAGAAACACCTTCCGTTCTGTTGAACGACGAACAAAGTCTTTCTCTTCGTTTGCTCGGAATGTGGTCCGTCTAGGAGAACATTTGGCCGTAGATTTTTTACTGACCGGATGTGTGATACATGTCCTAAGGGCTGTACGAAAGCCGCTCAGTCGGTAAGCATCCCGTCTCCAATTTTTTTCCCCCAAGCGATGATATTTTCGGAAGTGAAAAGCAAAGAGCTCAGTTCTTCTGTTAACGGAGTGTAGAATTGCTCTTTTTCTAAATTGGTGGTTCGAAATAGAGCGTTGGACCTAATTTTCCTCCGTGACTTTCGCGTTCATTGAAGCTCAATCGGTACATCACATCGTATTGGAACCCGGTAAACAATAAAAATCCAGCGATCGAGGCGCGAATTCTGCCACTTGCGGTGATTGTTCGAACTAGCCCAAATATTCCGAGCATGGAGGCTAGAGTAGGAGGAGTTCCGAACTCTTATGGAGAGATTCGAACAAAGTGACCACAAAAACGTGGGCAAACAGGACGGCGCTACTATCGCTAAGACCCCGAGAAGTGAGCTGCGTGTGACAGAGACGGAAGAAATAAATCATGAGAAGTGAGCTGTGCATGAGGCAGAATGATACTTGAAAGTGGGCTGCGTGCGAGAGAGATGTAAAATGATATATACCAGAGAGATCTCCGTAATGATAGAAGAATATTCTTAATATAGCAATGCACAATGAACAATGTGCATTAATTGCACAATTAACGGTGAAAAATGTCGAAAATAATAATAATGCAACACGTAGTGATAGGACATTTTTTTTATTGTAACAATGTTCAATCGTACAACGAACGATAGAAAATGTCTTAAATAATACTGATGCTTTTTTTTCTTAAATCAATTTTTATTTTCTTAGGTTAATACGACGATAAACTAATCACTGCTATCAAAGAACAATGCTTTGCGATCATGGGCGCCGGCAGAATTACTTTCAGGGAGGTGCATCTGCATCTACACATACTATTAACTAATAAGATATAATTTAGAACAGTGCTTCCTTATAATTATAGATAGGTATATAAAATTAGGCATTCACGTCATGTCAAATTCAAGTCACGCGGAAATGCAGAAGAATTCTTCAAAATATGTATCTTCATCCTATATTTAGACTCAATCATTTCTTCTCTGAGAAATCGATTTTCTTCTACACACAAAAAAGCATTTTCGCTTATGCAGCTCCACCCAGAAAATATAAGAAAATTAGACAAATCTTCATTTTTAGCCATAGCAGAAGATATACAGAATATTTACGGAGGTTTTCTACAGAATTTTATTGTCGGGGCTACCACATGGTACGAGATGTTTAAGACAGATGAAGTAAGTGATACGGCCTTAAATCAGAGTGTCTAATTTTGACCAGAACTGAAATTTTATGACATTTAAGGATTTTTAAGGCAAGGAATAATGATTTTTTCATGACTTTTAGTATGACTTTCTGGTATAAAAGTATAGTTGATAATCCTTTAGTTCGAGTAATTTTCGAAATTTTTATATTTGTATTCTGCTCTTTGAAACAGATGTGTGTTGTATGCCAATGAAAAGTATACGAAATAAACAAAAAGTCACCAAACTGTACAATTCCATGTGTAGTAAAAAATGTGAGACAAACATCATTTTAAGTTTGCTGTAAAGAAATATACGGTGGGAACACCTGAAAAAATATTACATACATTTAGGAATTTTTAGTAATATCATCTAGTAGCTTCACACGAATAACAAAAAAAAACTAATATGTTGAGATAACGAATCATTTTTTTTCTACTACCTTTTTTGCTAATACCGTAGATTGTCGCAAGCCCGCGAAAATTTGAAATTATTTTGGATAAATTGATACAAAAATCGGCCATGATAATGAGCGCTGCAGAGATCTTTAAAAAATCAGGTAGACTAATAATTTTTCATGACGTTTCATGACTTTTCAGGGTCGAGAATAATTTCATGACTTTTCAGATCGGTAGACACCCTGTAAATGAATCCCTTGTTGAATACGCAGATTTGAATGCTCAAGCCACCCCGTTTTACCCAGCGGTATGCGAGACAATCAAGATTGGCCTAACTATTCCGGCGACAACATGTAGCATTGAACGTTCATTTAGTACGTTAAGACATGTCAATGCGTGGGTCAACGATGGGAGACGCGAGGTTTAACGGCCTGTGCATGCTCAGTGTTCATAGGAAAAGGGTAGAGGAGGACACTGAATTCATTGACAAGGTCTTGAACAAATTTGGACAACAACCTAGACGTCTCAAGTTTTTATTCAAACAGTGACTTTAATAATTAAAATTTTATTTCTTAATCTTTTTCTGTGTATTTTCTTTCATGGCAAGGGATGCAAGTGCACCCCCTTGCACCCTCCTCCCGGCGCCCATGTTTGAGATCTGTTTATATAAAAACTCGCATACAGCGAAACGGTAACGCGATAATTCTAACGGTAACGATATTTAATCCTACAACTCATGACTTATTTTTTTTACCGTCAAACGCATGACTGGGTTATATATGCACCCCGTGCTTTTCTTTGTCATTAAACCGGTCCTACGGGGATAAATGGACTTTATCATATCTCAATTTCTTCGTATTTTCATAAGAAAGTAAATAGTGGGCGAGCCATCTGATTTAATGAACATTCCATTAGTGAAAAATCCATTTAAAGACTGCAAAACGGAAAAAATCGGCAAAAACCTCATTTTTTGCATAAAAATTGGGGTGCGACAGGACCTCAGTCATGAGTTCTAAGGTTAAATAAAAAGAAATTGCAATTACTCATTGCCGCAAGAAATTTAAAAAATGGTATGTATTGTTTTCTTGTACAACGAACGGTGGAAAACGTCTTAAATAATAATGTTTTTATTCTTGAATAATTTTTTTTACTTAGGTCAATATGATGGTAAATTATTCCCAGTCAAAGAACAATGCTTTGCAACATGTTTATATTAAAACTCGCAATCAGCGAAACGGTAACGCGAACATTCTTACGATAACATATTTGAATGGAAATAAAAAGAAAATTACACAAAAGGAATTGTAATTACTCATTGACGCAAGAAATTAACAAAATTGTCCAGTATTTATTTTTCGATTTGAGAAAAACACCGTAATAACAATATAAAGTCGAAGCGATATTGCTTGCTTTAATGTTTTCAAGATAAAAACATGCTTTAATGTTTTAAAGCTAAAATAGCTGTGTCCTTTTGTCAACATCAAGGCTGGTTTGTCTCGAAAATTCGATTGTAACAATCCTCAAATTGTTCGAATATTGTGTGTATACAGGATGTCCCAGGACGGAATGTCATCCCTGAAATTGCGGGTTGGGGGTGAAATTCTGAGTCGATTGATATAAGCATGTATGGTTCCCAGATCAACCCCTGAATTATTATTAATTTTTAAAGACGGGCCAATCAGGCGCGCCCGATGAGCGGGCTTACGTCGGTGAGCGATACGCGCGTGTAGTGGTGCCTGGCGGAGCACGATAGGAGCACCGCTTCGCGAGGCACCACTACACGCGCGTATCGCTCACCGACGTGAGCCCGGTCATCGGAAGCGCCTGATTGGCCCGTCTTTAAAAATTAATAATAATTCAGGGGTTGATCTGGGAACCATACATGCTTATATCAATCGACTCAGAATTTCACCCCCAACCCCCCATTTCAGGGATGGGATTCCGTTCTGGGACACCCTGTATATCGTATTTGCTGTTATTGCCGTGGAAGCTAGGGTGCGTATTCGAACCTCTTCCATCTCTCTTACACGACATGCACACGTAGCTCACTTCTCGAGGTTTTAGCAATAGTGGCGCCATCTCTATTTGACCAGGTTTTTATAGCCACTTTTGAGATACACAGTTCGGATTCCGCTACTTTAGCCGCCCTGATTCCGAGTCTCGTGCGTCGTACAACTTGAAATGTCGAAGCGCGCACCAACGATAAGAACGCGTCGCCAATTTAGTGGCTCGAACAGTTCCTTGCCAATTCCTCGTAAACTCTGTTTTCAAACGGTTTCTCTATTAGCGAGTTAACCCCAAAAGGAAGGTGCAAACAATAGATTGCTGCAGTCTGAGTTTCGCGAAGGAAAATAATCTGCAGTCGGAGAAAAGAGTCTATTAGGGTGAGCGTCGAATCAGTGAGGCTTCTGTGCATTTTAGCGCAATGGAAAAGGTGCGGAATATTGGCCTGAACCAAGCGTATGACACCACTAGGTATTTTCTTTTCGCCATGCGAAATGTCCGGATTTATTAGTGTCACACTTTGCCAGTACTAATCATGTGAGAACTTTGCACGCCTGCGCGCTGCGGCCATATATATATATATTTAATATTCAGCGGACGTCGTGTATTGGCGAATTATATATATGGCATGCCAATACAAATATTATACTTTCAATCGTCTCACATACAGGTCTAGAAACTCCGTTAGTTTACATGGTTCCTTCGCCGAAGCTCGATGCTAGAGTCGCTGCAATCGAGGGATGTTGTGTCCGAGAAAGACAACAGCCACTCATTCACGTTATAACCTAACCTATATAATAACGGTAATATATTTAACCCCACAGTATAAATTACGAAAACTGAAACTTACCTCTGCAATAACATTCCCATTCACGTCATGTTTGACGTACTTTCGGAGAATGTATCGTTCTTCAAAATGCTTCTTACAAACACAACGCGAAGACGCTAATTTCTCGACGGGAACTGCGGCTTTCTACTTTTTGAATCGTTCACTATTCGTTGACACTTTGAATACTGACCGTTTGACCTTCAGGCTTTTGTAGCCCGTATTGCAGTTTGGTAGAACGCAGGACTGCGGCATCATATTTAATATTATATAAGCGCACCGAAACGATTGTTGATTATGTTTTTTATAGGACTCGACTGACTGCACTACGTGGGAACCATATACGTGGAATCATACAATACGCAGGTTATGTGTTCACTATCAAAACGACACCCCTCGATGCTAGCGACACCCAAAATTCTGCTTCAATAGTCGAGCCAGCCGTGCACTCTACTATACGCCAAGTTGGCCCGAAACCATAATCTCGAAGTTTCAAGTCGACCGTAATAAAAAAAATGCGTTGCCCTGATTTTTTTTAAAAGCGAATCTTTATGCGTGTTGAGAGTAAAATTTCAAGGCCGCGTCACGTTCTGCACCGTTTTTAAAGTTGACCCTCTTATGAGAGTTTTGGTCTTGATAAATTTGTTCGTATTCTTTCAACGAGGCCACGTGGGAGATTTATTGGACTGCGCAGTACTGCATTGCGCACGGATCGGACGATTAGTAGCGACGTCTAGGCGGCGGTCACATACGGGCCAATCCCCATCCCACAAGTTCAGTCTCCTGTCTCGAGTCTTCCTGGTTCAGTGTATCGATGGCCATATCACACACCATCTAGCGTGTTGCAGCGGCATCTATATTGATTGTAGTCCAAAGATCACCGCCAGCATTGGGAACACTGTCGCTAGTAGCGTTTTCTCTCTATATGCGGACGACTGACGAATGATATCCAATGAGCGGCTTGATTACTCGAGTTTTCCGAAAAACCTCAGCCGTTATTGGATATCACTGGTCACCAATAGCGTGTGGCTGCATTATCTTACGCTCGCAGCGCTATCGTTGAATTTTCGTAGCTTGCAAAAGCGATGTTGATACGAGTTTTCGCCGTAAGAGAGAGTTCTACAGGCTGCGGAGTGAGCGCGCGAAATGGATAATCACCCTCACCCCGCTATCGTTAAGGCCCCTCGACACTACTCGTTCGAAGTTCGTCGCCGAAGTACTCGCCGAAGCTAGCCGAGTACGAGGAGCGTCACCACACTACTCGCTTAACTTCGCGAGAACTCCTGCTCGCGTCTTAGGCCGTTCGACTCGGCCCGAAATACCGACACCGATCGGAAGTCGCCCGAAGCGAAGCAAAGCGAGGCGAAGAAACACGAAGTGCCTCTACACTCTCGTCCTCGCCCAACTTCGATTAACTTCGCGAGTAGTGTAGAGGGGCCTTTACGACGTGGTGCGATTGCAGCGCTACGACCGGCCAACTACATTTCTCACATACAAATTCGTGACAATCCTCAACGGATAGTACCAGCGTGCAAAGAAAAATCAAGTTTGACATCGAGAAATGAAACTCCGAATCTTTTAGTATACGAAATATTTATATTTACGAAATTAGTCTTTACTATACAATTGCTCGTGTGCAAAACATTCACATACGTCGTCTTGATTCGATGATAGCGTACGCGAATGTATAATTGGAAATAATCTACTGATCCAGAGCTTGAGTTGAACTTGCCTTTTACCTTTCATTATTCTTCTTCTTCTTCTTTCTTTTCCCCCCCTTTTATCGTACATCGAGACGTGTCGAGTCTTTCAAATTTATATTTTCCTCTCGATTAATAAATAATGCGACGAATGTACTTAAACTTGTGTTATGGAGTGATTAAGATCGTGTCTGTGCATCTATGTACATGAGAAGTAATAACAATGTACACAGCTGAGAATGTTTACAATTGGATGAAGTGGCGGAGGTTGGGACGGACGGGAGGCGGAGGAGGTGAGGACTGAGGATTAATACGTTTCCTATTCTTCTTCAATCCCTCTTTTTTGCTCTTTTTTTTTTCTAGAAAACTATTTTAAGGCACGCCTCGCGCTCTCTATCGGTTAATTTTTCTGTCTTCATTGATATCGTATAAATAATTATAGTTTGTCCATTGTCGGAGCCCTTTAATCTAAATTAACCGATGCGTTACATTTTTTTTATTTCGTTATTATAGTTCACGTCTTAAATATATATATATATATATATATATATATATATATATATATATATGTAATAACTGTTTCTGTACATAATCCTATGTCTTTCTTATGATTCCACTATGATGGGAAGTTGTATCGTTTATGACATTAACGTTAAACTGAATAACAAGGTAAACTGTAAATGAGATGGGATGAGACGACGCATGTGTTCTTTTTTTTCTTCTTTTTTGTTCGCCTTTTTAAATTCCAATCATTCAATGATTGGGAGTCTATTCGTTTTTGATCGCGTTTATATCTAATCCAGTGACGACACACACACATATATATATATATATATATATATATATATATATATATATATATCGATAGTTTAAAATACCGATGAGACGCAAAAAAATTATTCAATAACGGGCTCAAAATCTTGGAAGTTGAAAAAAAAAACAAAACGAAAAAACGTAGATTACAATAAATACATGTCACGTGTTATATCAGAGTTCAGCACGGAATAAAAAAAAATCCTACAGTTCAACTCTGCGCTTTACCTTCCATTTCTTTTTTTGTTACTACTGTAATACTACTGACGAAATTCATTACATGGATAATAATATAAAATATCTATGTCGACTTCGACAGCTTATGCAATCAATATGTACAATTATGCCAAACGGTCATTTGCTTCCACGTCTCGCAAAAACCCTATCTACTACTTCGCTATCGTTTATACGGATAAAAAAATACTAACATATCGCATTGTCGTTGCACGGGCAGTGTTCATAGAAATTTGTTCATCGATATAAGGCACCAACTGTTCCGGATCCTGAGATTCAACCCGCATGCTTCGACAGATTGAGAGGCATATCTGTAAGTAAAAATAAAGATTCTTTAGTACAATTATGACTCGGTAAAGATCGTGGATATTTCATTCGGTTAAATTTTATTGACATTTTTCTAGTACGAAGAACATCGGTTCTAGTTTGAAACACCACGATCGTTTCGACGTTCAGTGACGCTGATAGGCGATAGAAAATTATCAATTGTATTTTACACCGTCGTGTACGAGAATTGGAATAAATTCGTTAAATTGAGTATAGAACAACCCAATATACTCAAAGCAAGTTTTGATTTAGCGAGTAATCGTTCCCCAAATTCATAAAATACTAGAATACACACTTTGCGGATGAAGATAATTGAGAAGAATTGTTATTTTAATAAGATTAACCATCTGCCTTCGTTGAAGGAAGGCATTTTTTTCTACTTAATCTGAAGCCACGTAAAAATGAATTTGTTTCTATTTTTTACATTACTTTTGTAAAAAGCGAGATTTGCCACAAAAAAGCCATTTATTTTTTGCTTTTTTCTGCAACTTCTATGCAATATGAGTTCAATTTTAAGGTATTGCTGGATGGAACGTCGGGCAAAAAGTTAGCCCAAAATATTGGCGAATTGTAGATTTACAGGTCTAGATCATATTGCACATGTTTAGCTTCACAAATAGCTAACTTAATAATAAATTAACACTTAGAAATGTAAATTTTCCACTTTTAACCCATGCTTGGCAGTGCGGGGTTCGAAATGAACCCCATTTAACCCTTACTTGCCACACTTCTGTAGAAGTCGGTTGATAATAATTGAAGTCAGATATTGGCGTGTGCTTGAATGAGGTTTTGTCAGTGATTGTACATCTGTTTCAACTGTCGAACAAAAAAATTTCTTAATTTTTAAATTGAATTAATACTTTTAGATTATCGTATTATGATCAATAATTACCCAAAAACTCAATATATATTGAGTTTTCCAATGATTGCTATTAATTCATCATTAAAAAAGGCGATATTCCTCATTACTTTAATTCATTTCTCGACAATTCCTCAGTCGATTTATTTGATACTTAGCATAATCGATCCCTTGATCCTAAATCTTGATGATGTAATGTTTTCAAAATTTACGGCGATTTAGTTTCATTCGTTTTGCAACCACTAATGTCTGCAGAAGCTGTTTTCCCATAAACGGCCGTGTTAAATTCATATGTTTTAATTATTAAATTATTTAGTGAGAAATTATAAAACGTTTCATGTATTATTGTTCTATCGAGAACTATCATTCCTCAAATTTTCGATAATTTTGGCGATTTTTCAAAATCTATCCAGTAATACCTTGAAGGAAGGTCAAATTTTTCTAAGCTGATACAGCTATTTAAAGTGTGGCAAAAATTAATGTAGGTAACAAAACATTTAATTATATGTCAACTTTCTGTGTAAATAATAATTTCAGAGAGTATTTTAGCAATAAGAGGCAAAACAAGTACTTGCAAGTGTTAATATTTGTTAAGAATGGTCTTTATTTCTACTTTCATTTTTTTCATATACGCATAGGGAAGTGACGAACTCATAACCAAGGAATATGCCCTGTTACTAAAGTCGAATTTGTAAGCCAAAAAATAAACAAAATGACAAGACCCAAAAAAATCTCGTCGTTAAAAATTACGTCGTTTAGCTCCTATTGCAAAAGTACCGTAAAAAATTAATATTTCAACAGAAATTCAGTATATAAAAAACATTTTTAAAGGATGTCAATTATATCCGAATAAATAAGTATATTCGAAAGAAAATCGAGCTAAGAATGAAACTGAGATTATAAAAAAACGAATCAGTGTGCCCATGTCAGGTAGAGCTGGGATTGTCACAGAATAGAAGTTCTCCAATTTTCTGCGATCCGAGTAAGAAGAAGGTAAAGGACAATCGAAAACTTCTAGTATTGAAGTTTGGATCGTTGGAATGCGACGAAAATGCTTTTTTATTTCGTTATTTTTGTCATTATCCAAAAAAAAAAATTTTGCGAATCAAAATTCTAGACGTCTGATAACGATCTGAAATAACCACTCGAGTGAATTTCGCAGTCTAGAAATGCAAAAAAAAAAATTGGGCACTTCAAAGAAACGAATATTCATTGCATTCCAACGACGCAAACTTGATCACGAAGTTTACGTACCTGATGGAGGTGTGAGAGCTTGTTCCCTGTAGTCTTTGTAGTGATGAACAGGCGGCGAGGATGGATGAGGTGGGGGCGGTGGATAAATGGGCATCGGGGGAGGATAATGCACGGGTGGTGGATAATGCATCCAGAGTGGTGCTCTATACGGAGCGGGTGGTAGCATCGGTACACCGTAAAGTGGATGATGAACCGGATTTGTCGCCGACGCAACGTAAGGATCGACACGGGTCCTCGGATAGGAATGACTCGATGAGTATTTAACGGCTTGTCCGTCCTCCAATTTGAGTAAGTTTCTCAAAAATCCAGGCTCCGGATTGGGCTTGTCCTCGCCCAGAATACTTGTTATACTGTACGACGACAATTGTTTCGGCGAGGGTACGGGGGGCGCGCTCGTCGGATTATTGTTCGTCGGTTGGGGTGTCGCTCGTCTCTTCGAGGCTTGATCCTCCAGGGTCACCCTCTCCAATTCTCGTAATATTCTCTTGCGCGGCGACACCACGTTCGGATCGAGCAGTCTCGCCAATTTATCGATTATAAGACCGAGCGCTTTGCCCGTGCCGATGCTGTTGTTGCTCCTACGACAACACGTCGACGATGACGATGACAAGTCCCGCTGACAATTCATCGCTACGGATTCTTGCGCAATCTGCGTCGTGATCGTCGTCGATGTTGGTGTCGTCGTCGTCGAAGGGTCGTGGGGACGTCGACGCTTCCGGGCGACTAAACGGGGATGCGCGCAAAGACGATTCCGAGGATCGCGCCGATAGTACAGATTGAATTCCGTGGTGAGACAGCGTCTCGGATGGGCTTGCTTCCAACAGTGGTCCCTCTGCCACGGGCTCGATTGTATCGATGAATTGTCGTCCGAAACTGCGGAAGAAAGAAAAGATATTTTATTTTCGGATCACTTGCTAAGACATTCTATCGGAATATTCTCTAGAGATGGTTAATTTGTGAGAGTACCTCCGCCTTGCTCTTTCGGAATTTGACAGACTTTCCTCGTACGCTGAACACACAATTTTGCGGTAATTTTTTAATCGCACAGTTTTTGTTGTTTTCACAATCTCGTCAATATCGAGTCAGCGTATTTTCGGAAAGAAATTACAATTTTTCAATGCCGGTCAACAGCCCAACCGATTACGCCACTACACGCTCCCAAAATATTTTGTACTGTTCGAGAAGCAGGATTTGTCTGTTTCGTAAATTTTGTGTTAACGTTTGCATCGTTGGAGTGCAACGAGAATGTATTTCTTTAATCAATTGCTCCTTTTTCGGCATATTTAGGCTACAAAAATCAGGCAAACGGTTTTTTAGAATCCTTAGTAGATATCCGCAACGTATCCTTGTATTTTTTAGAATCCTTAAGGCAGGATCCTGCTTTAGAAGCATCAAAAAATCGATTTTTTTTTATTGCTTAGATCTATTCCTAGTATATCTAAGAATGTGTATGTAAAGTTATAGAAGCTAATTCGCAGTATTTTCGAAGATACAGCACTAAAGCTGGTGTGAATGGCGCAAAGCTGAAGCCACGAATTCTCTTTCGTCTTTCAAACATCCTGCTCGATTGATTGAGAAAAATGTGGAGGAACATATTCGTCCAATCTATGACGATCTGTCAAACGACGAACTTTTGACGCGATGCTTGGGCGGGCACACGCAAAATACGAACGAATCTTTTAACTCCACTGTCTGGCGCATGAGCCCGAAACATCTAAATTCTGGGCAAAAAATCGTTGAAATTGCTGCGTACATGGCTGCAGGAATGTTCAACGAGGGTTATTCTGCTGTTTTGAATACCATGCAGTTGCTCGATTTAAAAATCGGCCAGCTAACTAAAATATTTGCGGATAGCGTCGACGCACAACGGATCGAGAGGGAAAACCGGCGTGCGTATTTTTCCAGCAAGGAAGCTCGCATGGCCCGTAGACTCGAGCAACTCCATCAAAAAGAGTATAATGAGGAAGCTGAAGGCTTACTTTATGGAGCAGGAATAGCTGATTAGCGCATTACTACTGTGAGTAATCGAAAATTAACATTTTTTCTAATCGTAAACTTTGAAGCGCGTGTTTTCTCGAGTTTTCGTTTTTACGATTTTTCTAAACTGGCGTGCATGATTGCAAGAAAACTAGACGACCAATCAAAACGAACCAAGGCTTGTTAGCTTTAGTTTTGTATTCTCTTCTATATGAACTGAAAAGATTCATGAAACAAAAATTCTAAACAACTTTTTTAGCAAGTTGAAATGATTTTTTTTTCGTGCAAAAAAGCACATTTTTTTCAAACTTGAGAAAAATTTTAAATTTCACAATTTTTTGGGTTTTTCGTAGTTCACCTAGAAGAAAGATATATGAAAATTAAAATTTTCTTTGGTTTTTTGTTTCAGACGAAAATTACGAGCACCATCTTGCACGTCGATTGGAGACTGCACTTGCAAAGTGCTGAACAAATGTTCATAAAAATCGGCTGCGTTTCAATATTTTTCTCCAAAAAAAATTTGTTTATCATGTTCACATATGCATTAAAATATTCTCAAAAGTTCGCTAGACTTGCTTATTTTTTTCTGCCCTAAAAAAATGTCCCAAAAAACGCTTCTTTCAGGCCTCTTAAAGCAGGATCCTGCCTTAATAGAGATCCGCAACGAAGAGACACGAACGCCACAATAATATCGTAAAAACAGGTCTAAAGATTTTGATTAATTGGGCCGAAACTACTCTTTTGGGGGTGAGGAAAGGCGATTTAGGTAGGCCTCGCCTGTTGGACACCTCATTCGTGCTATTGAATAACCAGATTTCATTTTTACGATCTAATAATCTGCTGACAATACAATTGATTTGTCTATGATTCGTCTCGCACATAATTCTTGATGATCATTTCTTAACACTACCAACTCTGGAAATAGCATACTTTAGTATAAAAAATGCCATGCCCTTAGACCCTTTGTCAAGCATCGCTCGATCTTCTACGTACTAGACATGACGTTGAAGTTTGCATCCTTGGAATGCAACTATCATTTTTTTAAATGTATTTCGGAAATTTCCTTTAGAAGATTTGAGCTATAAAAATCACACGAACATTTTTTAGGATCCTTATTTAGCGAAATTTACAAAGTCTACAGACTAAATCTATAAAATATGATTTTCGACAATAATAAAAAATAAGGAATAAGGTATATTTGTGGAGGTAATCTTGAAAACGGGTCTACAGATTTTTATGACACGGGATGAATCTACGGTTTCCGGGTTACGAGAAAGCGATTAAGCTGTGTCTCTACTTTGGACTAAACTCATTTAGAGAATTAAATTATCAGATTGATCACGTAAGGAAAGTCAACCCGCTCTGCGACTACATTAACGTGTAATCGAAATTTGACTTGAAATTAAAATCGTGTTATCGTTAAAAGCGACAAATGCGGTAAATACAAATTATCACATATATCATTGTTTAAATAGTTCATTGTGTAATTTCAAGTTCTGTAGGAAATTCATTAAGAATCGGGTGCATTGAGCGGGCAATACCTATGTTTACTCTAGTACTATTTATCGATTGACTACAAATATTAAAACGTGATACATTGATAAATAGTGACAGGTAATAAATATTAAGGGGCCAGTCCACTTTGAAAATTTCAAAAAATCTTTTTTTTTTTACTGATTTCGAAAGTACGTACATTCAGAAATATTGTGTCAAAATTTTATGAAAATCCGAGCTCTCTAAATATTTTTTTTTTACCTGAACGTCAGGACCTCATTTCGTTTACCTGAGCGTGTTCGCTCTGCAAACCGCCGAAGTTCTGAGTGCTCAAAAGAGACCAGAACCAAACGAAAGCAAGCAAGACTTGAAGAAATCAACGATGATGAGCAATCAGAAGGGATTTTCTACGGTGCAGGAATTGCCGATTGAGTTTAGGTAAGAGTTTTTCATAGTATAAACTTCAAACGCGTTTTTCTCGAATCAACGTTTTCAAAATCTAGCTCCATCGTATCTCTAAAACTAATAAACCGATTCTCTTGAAATTTGAACCACATATTGTAAACATGATTCGCAACAAGATGACCCTCGATGGTTTTAAAATTGTGATTTTTACTCTTTTTTTTTTTGCGAAAAGCTGCGAAAAAACGCGTTTTTTTTTACTTTTTTTTGTTTTTCAGCTGCCATTTTGTTATTTTTTGATAAAACTTTATATCCGAGGGTAATTTTGTAGCTGGTGTCATACTGAATCTAATGGACTTTGATTTTTTTTGTTTCAGACAAGCCGTTGCCGAGTTGTGATGGAGCCACCTAGCCCACCTATTTTTGAGGCGTTACGTTAAACTATAGTTTTTGTACTTAAAAATGAATAAAAATGAATAAAAATTTTTTTTTAATGTATTTCAAGCCTTTATTTATCAAGCCCAACAACTTTTATATTCATATTTTTTATAAAATCCTCAAAAAAAAAATCGCGAAAATAGCCTTTTTCTCGTGGCTCCAAAGTGGACTGGCCCCTTAATTGGTCAATGCATTTGGAACGCAAATGAAGCTGATCGTCCCGGATATTCGGATTTTGGAAAGATCCTTATCTCATCGATAAATGGTGGTAGTACGAATTTAGACGGTAAACGATTTTCTTTTCAACAAATTATTTTTATTGTAATCTCTCCCCTAGGGAAGGAAATTGAGTACCTCTCCGTATCATGGCGTTGAAGTTTGCATCCTTTATTTTTTTACATTTCTTCATTTTCGTTATGATCTAAGTTTTTATTTTTATTCATTGAGGTCGTAGATCTTTACTAAGAATGGGAAAAAGAATTTGATAGATTTTACGTACGCTAAGTCAGCGAAAGTCAGCCCTAAGTATGAAGTTGAAGTTTGCATCGTTGAAGTCCAATGAAAGTTAATTTTTTTTCTATTGCTGATATTCGTTTTGTCGATTTAGGGTACGAAAATCACTCAAACGGTTTTCTTTATCCACATAAGAGATCCACGATCTAAATCTATAAAATAAAATTATAGATTGTACACTGAGAGAAATGTATGGTAACTTCAACCATATTTTAACCATATTTTATATTACCCTGAGGGGACAACAATATTTTATAGTCATGGTTACTGCCTAAAATATAGTACTGCTTATGAGATTTTAGCAGTTGTGTTAACTATGCTCATATGTTAACCGCAACCAACAATCTTACAAGCATACGTTGATTGTTCAATGCTATATAATATAGTACGTTTTCATAAAATGGATATTACCTTACACTACCAAAAAATAGTGATTTTTACCATATTGAATAGTATGTCTACTAAATGTATATAATATTTCATAAAATAAAAAATTCTCAATTGAGAGTACTACCTGTATAATTGTTTATCATAATTTGTCATTCCCTGACCTCCTGAAATGATTCCTATCGAATAAAATATTTCGCCTGAACATGGATTCGAACCTACGACCTACCTATCTATACTACACACGCTGCCACTATGCTACCGGGGGTACTTATGTTATTTTGATCGTAGATTTGGCATAACAGATAAAAGTAATTCCAGCTGCAATTCCGAATAGCTGTTACCTCCGATATAGGTGGAATTTTGCACAGATCGACTTTTCGATAATATATGTCACTGCTCAAATGGATTTTTGGCGCAACGCAATAGTTTTCGAAATATCGAATTTTAAAAACTGATAAATTAATGCGCTAATATATCTATATCGATCATAGAGTGCTACCGCTGTCTCCACTTTATTGACACGTTCCACAAATGATTTAGGTCTTCACTATAAGATTACCATAATTTTGTTCGTATAGTCACTTTTCGTAAGATCTTGTAACAATTTATACTCAACAAGTCTTAATGATAACCATATAAATAGTACAAACTTGCACTGAGAAAAATGTCCATAGTATTTATAAAAAAACGCCCAGGGGAAAAGTGGGCATAGATAAATTCCCTATAGTTTATTGACACCGCAATCATAATATGGTTAACACAACTATAAGCGTCTATCTAATCATGCCGTTTTGATAGTGTGTTTGATTATCTAGTATCCCCGAAATAATTATTAACTACTGTGAAAGGCTTTACAATATCGATATAGTTAATTCAGTTAATATTTTTACAATAGTTAGTAGTTATTTCGGGGACAATAGATAGTCGAGCACGCCACCAAAGTTGCATGTTTAGATATACTTTTCGCTTATAGTTGTGTTAACCATATTATGATTGCGGTGACAATAAAGTATAGGGAATTCGACTATACTCTCTTTTACCATGCGCGTTTTTTGTAAATACTATTATACACTTTTCTCTCAGTGTGCGAAAAGGGTATTCTTATAACGATTGTTTTGTAAGAAAATTGTTTAATGATATTTTTACAACCGACGGGTACTTAAGGGGGTATGCAACAATGATGCAAAAATGGGTTGAAGTTTTGGGAATTAATCGCGGGAAAATTACTTACGCGATTTATTCGATTTCCTATATAGCGTTAATGCAAAAGTATACGGCAAAGCGCGAAAGGTAGGCGAGCCTTGGTCCAAAATAAAACAACTATTATCTACAATTCGTATCGTATCAGCTTCCGGCTTTTTCTTTTTTTTATCTCGCTTGGCAGATAAAAAATCTTGATTTTTTGCGCAATTTTTTTTTTTTTATCGACAGTTCGCATCATTATTTTTCGTTCGAATTATATTGTTGAAAAATATCGTCCGTTATGAATGAATAAAATTGTGTTTTTGCTTCGGACCATGGGGGGAACGGAATTAAGGACACCGTCCGACTATTCACCTTTGGCACGATGCTGCATGACATCTTTTTTCTATCTGTATTCGTTCTTCTAGCCTCACAGGTATCCCATGTACCGATGTATAATATACATACAATCGTACGAATATTTTAGAATTGTAGCGTCCCTCTGTACATTCGTTTTTCAAGCCGAAATAAAGGTGGTGACGTTAGACACCGATGCTGATACGATATCTATCGTTTTCGGGAATTTCGTCTGTCCAGGTCCGCCTAATAGAATTCACCATGCAATGTTTCTTTGGAAAGGACTTTGGCATTGATAAGAAAGCTGCTTGGTAAATATTTCATGTAAAACAGTTAGATTCCATCAATATCTGACAATTTTTGTCTTTGTTTTCTGATGAAGTGATTATCAACATGTATTAAGGCCATGTGTCAGACAGACCCGAGCGCCCATGAGTGCGAGAGAGATAGCTGATTTGCCGATTTCTTGTTTTCTCCGAGACGGTTGATGTTTCGGAAATAGAAGAAAAAAACACGTTCCGCTCTGTTGAACGACGAACAACGTCGTTTTCTTCATTTGTTCGAAAAGTGATCCGTCTAGGAGAAAACTTAGTCGTAGGATTTTTACCGATCAGACGTGTGGCACGACGTTGAAGTTTGCATCGTTGGAATGCAACGGGCGAAATTTTTTTTTAGTTGTTCAAAAGTTTTTTTGACCGATTTAGATTATGAAAATCACTCAAACGTTTTTACGTATTCTCATTAAAAATCGACGATCGTAATTTTGCAAAAAAAAGTCTTTTAATAGTGAGAACAACGGAATAAAAAAAATGGAAAAAGAAATCGTTGCATTCCAACGAGGCAAACTTCAACGTCATCGTGTGGTCATGTCCTTAAAATATATAGATTTTTTTTTAACTATGTAGAACACGTATTTCTCAAGATATCGAATGTCATTATCAGCATTAAACTTTATAGAAGTCGTATTTCTTAAATAATTATCTTAAGCGTAAGAAAAACGTGTCTTTCATAGTTACTTCAGTATGCAATGGCGTTAAAGTTAGCATCGTTGAAATACAACGAAACTTCTTTTTTATATTTCAATTACCTCATTTTTATTTTATTATTATACAAAACTTTTTCTGCAAATGTATATTGCAAGTACCTAAATAAGTGTCTTAAACAATGGTCAATAAACTTCAGTAGGCGAAAATTTGGCGATAGAAATGAAAAGGAATAGTGAAATATTAATTTTCATTGCGTTCCAATGATGAAAACTTCAATCATATTGAAGTTTGCAACGTTGGAACGCAATGAAAGTTTAGACGCGCCAAGTTTTTCGTCAAATTTTCGTCACAACAATTATCACACCGTTTTTTAGAATCATCAGATATCTGCAGTATAAATTTGCCGGATAAGATTTTGGATGAAGGAAGTGAAGAAATAAAAATAATAAAAAAGAATTTTCGTTGCAATCCAATGGTGCAAACTTTAATCTCATGGTATGCAACCCTTAATACCTGATTCTAAAATCGATTCCCATGATACACACGAGTCAACATTTCTGACGGATGCGCAAGCTACCGGCAAAAGCTGATTATCCCTTTTCTTCTTCTAGTTTTACGGATATTCTTCATATACATGTTGAAACGCAACGGTAGTTCATACTTTTCAACTGATAAACATTTTTTTCGACTGATTCAGGCAATGACAATCATTTATACGTGTTAACGTATTATTGTTAGAAATTTACGAGCTCAATTGAAAAAAAAAAATCTCGGATGATAATACAAATGAAGAAATTTGAAAAAATCGTTGCATTCGAACGATGCAAACTTCAACGTCAATCATATACGGTGAAACCTCGTTTATACGTTTTTATCATTTGTACTTCAAATTTCTTTGGCCTCTGCAGACTTCGCCTATAAAGAATGCAATATGGTTCCATTTATACGTTTTTCACTTATACATTTTTCGCGCTTATGTGTTATTAATTTTGTTCCCCAGTGTCCGTTTCGAGGTTCGTTTATTTCTCAGCTATACATTAATCAGTGCTCTGTGACACGAAAAAAAAAAAACATTTTTACACCCCTTCCTTGATCTTTTCCACTGTAAAACTCTGCGATCGTACTACATATGCATGTACTTAACTGTGATTACATATCTCTTATTATCAACGACGTTGAAGTTTGCCTCGTCGGAATGCAACGTACATCAATTTTTTTTAGTTGCTGAAAAGTTTTTTTGACCGATTTAGATGACGAAAGTTACTCAAACGTTATTACGTATTCTCATTATAAATCGACGATCGTAATTTGCAAAACAATAAAGTCTTTTGATAATGAGAAAAATAACGGAATAAAAAAATGGAAAAAAGCAATCGTTGCATTCCAACGATGCAAACTTCAACGTAATTATTATTACGAACATGTCTGTTATTTACCAGTCTAAAACGTCAAAGCATTAATGTTACGAATTCGCATTAAATAACAATTCTGAACGAAAATAACCAAATTCGAGTTGGCTCATTACTTCCTGACTACCAATCAAATTTTTTATTGGAAACCCAAACATTAGCATAATAGAGGTACTACTGTTAAAGAACATCCTGCATTATATACCAATTGCCATTTTTAAATGCTAAACAGTGTCAGATACATACTGCATTTCACTTCTATGCTATTCTCAATTATACGTCATGCTTGCTGAACCCCATGAAAACTATATAACTGAAGTTTCACTGTGCTTCCTTAACCCTTCGTGGTCGCACTTCCAAATTCAATTGCGGTGGTCACACCCGGATTGATTCTACCCAGTCAGTTTTTAAGAAAGATGAAAAGATCTAGAACTTTCTAGATGACGTGAAATAAAATGGCGACGTGTTAAAAAAAATTCATAAAGCAATGAAATCGCAAAAAAGACAATTTTTCACTCCAAAAATCATAGTTCCGTGAATTTTCAACATTTTTACCTAAAATTTGGAATTGATACTCCTTAGATATGCTACTTGTTATTACGACATGTGAAGAGGGTAAATTTTATGGTATGAGGATCCTTCAAACTCCAGGTAAGATAGTGAATACAGTCCCATTCGAAGCCAGGAACTATTATATATTTACACCAAAAATTGATCGACGAGTCGATTCTACCCAGGGTGACCACGAACGGTTAATATAGATGCAATAATCTTCATTTTTTTTTCTCGATTCTAAATACACTTCGGTAAATACATATACCGTGGATATACCGCGAACAAAGTGAATTGCCCGAGCAACATTCTCCCAATAACAAAGTTTCCCTAAGTTTGTGATTTCGATCCTCACCGAAACAACTGGCTTACAATTATTTCATTACAAAGTTGCCAAGAAAACAGAGCAAAACATCGAGGAAGTGTCTCACCGCTGAGAGAAGTAGAGCTCTCCTGTCTGTTGGGAGTGGTGCTAGCCGGTGGCCAAAAAGTTTTCTTCGGCACCGGAAACCATGTAGTACGATCGCCGTCGCGTCGATGCGACAATTCCAAAATGAATTTGCCATCCTTGAAGAATTTCAAGCGTCCGCCAGGATTGGGAAGCGAGCCTGCATCTATCCTAGCGTCCCGATGATTGGCGGCAGGCCTAGGGGTTGAAGTTTTGCCATTGGCCTTGGAGAGGGCTTGGTGAAGGGTGGTAGGATCGCGCGAGCACATCTCTGTCGTGCCCCTCACGTAGTCTACGTGAGCGGTACATTCCGCTGACTTCTCTCGCATACTGCCCCCCTAGCTCGTTCCATTCTCGGCCCTCGGCATCTCACGTCGTGCCGGTCGAGCCACCTCCTTCCGGAACGGCAAAGTCGCCGTCTGGCGAGTACACTCGATCGAAGAAAGAGCGAGAGAACAGGCCTGACAGAGACGCTCGGGGAACCGGTTAGGATGCACGCCGAGCCTCGTTACGTGCAAAGTCCTGCTCGCGTCAAGCCTCGGCTAGTCGTTTCTTTGTTGACTCCCAAGGGAGAACTCGTTGCCCGATACTCCCCATCGGCCCATCTAGCACCCGGAGGATCAGCCGTTCGTCAACGACACTCGCGGTTTCGAGTCGACGCGAAAAGCCGCGACAAACTTCCGGCGAAAAATTCACAATGTCCAGCGAGGATTTTATCACTCAGGGGGGCAAAAAAAAACAAGAAAAACAAACTGGTGAACGAAAAATTTGCTGAGAAAAACGTTTGATATGCTCGGTACGATAACACGGTTAGATGGAACGACGGATGCGAGAGGGAGGGCAACGCAACGGGGTGGAGGGGGGGAAGAGGAGGAGGGATGGTGGTTGTGAGTGATCGAGAAACGCGTCTTCCTCGTGGTAATTATTTGGCATAAAGTTCCCCGCGGCAGGGCCAGAGGGGAGGGGGAGAACGTTGAGTTTTAGGTACGTGGAAGCCTCGGTAGAATCGATGCTCGATAAGCTCTCTCTCTCTCTCTTACTCTCGCACTCTTTCTCTTTCTCACGCACACACTCTTGTTACACACAGTGTGATCGACACCCACGCACTGCCGCCTTCGGGTAACGAGCCCCTCTCTATTTCAGTCCTGCGATACGCGGCGGCACATCGTCCCGATGGACGTCATCGACACTGCTCCTTGCGCGACTTTTTTTTTTGTTCTTTCTTTTTTCTCGTTCCTTGTCCTCCTCCTTTTTTGCGCCCTCTTTTCGTATTTTCGTTCGCGCGCTGTTTCAGCGCTCAGAGGAAAAACTTCGTCGTCGTCGTCGTTGAACGATGATCCGTGACGAAACTTGGATACGAGCTTGTGTATACGTATATACGCGCGTGTGTATACGCGTACACATGTATTCATACATATATATATATATATATATATGGAAAAGTGTATATGTATATATCGTTCGGACGATATATAAGGCCGTGAAGATTTTTCACGGGCCCGCGAGCACACGGAAGTTTTATCCGAGTAGCGGTGTTCACGATGCAGAGGGAAAAAGAAAAGGAAGAAACGGTCTAATGTACGGAGTTAATCGTTGGGCCGCGAACATGTGTTTTAACGTTGGCCCCGTGTGAGAGGTTCGCGCGTCGTCGCCGGCGACACTATATATACCTCATATACGCAGGGGAATATAATAATCGAGAAATTCCCGGTTATATTAGAACACCGTGGTGTATATGACCCCGCACACACACACACGCGCAGCTTGCAAATTTTCCTTCATACCCACACCGCGCGACCTTACAAAAAAACAAACGAAACAAAACAAAACAAAAAAAAACACGATATATATTTCTGTCTCTCTCGCACGCGCGCGCCTCGTTCGATCCGTGTTAATAGTTGCGAGAGTCCCCTCTCCGCCGAGCCCGCGACACACACTACGGGCGGTTCGTTGTCCGCTCCGTTCCTCTCATTTTTTTCTCGGTTAACCGTCCCGCCGCCGTTTCGACTTTCCACGGGGTCGATTCACGATGTATACTCGAGGCGCGAGCCCGCCTACCCCGAAACATCGTCATCGTCTCGATCTATTCCGGCATTCTGCTGCGCACTTGTTCTTCGCGCATAGGACGCACGAATTTTTGTCCGATACCGATTGCATCCGCGTTTACGTATGGGCCACGCGCGATCGCGACACCGGTAAAGGCACATTCGCGCATTAAAATCTAAAGCGTAATAAACCGTAAGATATGCGGTTCCGCGGTGTCGGTGACGTATACGGAGAAGCACTGCTTGTATTTGTACCTGTGGAACTACCAACGACACCACCAATCGCAGAAACGCGATTCTATACAGCCGCGTATTTACGAACGACGAACGGACAAATCGCGAAATTGCGTTTCTTTGCAATAAAGTTTGAAAATTTACTTTAGCGGAAGGCACTCCGGCACGTTTGCGGGAAAATAAGCTACTGGATTTCTTTTTTTTTTTTTGGTTTTTTGCTGTCAGCGTTCACGTGATATTTGAAATTTTCGTTGTTTTCAGGTCCGCGAGCACGTGAATGGATGAGCAGTTTCGGAACGAACCTAAAAATCACCAGAAATAGCCCAAGTAGGAATTTTCAAAAAATTGTCCAAGAGTCAGCTAAATTGGTATCAAATGTCCGCCCGAAGGTTACCTTGAAGTTAACACATCCAAAAAGATAACTGCTGGACACATGATAACTTATAGCTAACTTACAAGCGAACATTTAGTACCAATTAGACAACTAACCTGGAAATTGCTACTTGGGCGGGTACGCAGGAAACTACTTCAGGCCGTAGGACATATCGGCGTCGGGCAGCATTTCTTTCTTACCGACGTATCGCAAGATCCGCGTACGTACTGCACTGCGATGTTTTTTTCAAGTTTTAATTTCATGATTTTTTGAGTTCATTCATTTTTATACAGATCAATGTCGAGAGAGTTTTTCAAAGGACTTATATGTGAAGGTTGCGTCAAGTTCAAAGGTAAAATTGATTTTTAAATAAATGTGATCTAGATGCGTCACTCGGGACTTTTTTCCTACAGGATGAAGCGTAGCGCCACCTCAACTAGCTCACGGCACATTGTACGACGCGCGCCCTCTCGTGCTTTAGTTCACTTAAATGCTAGAAGTGGCGGTGCGCAACTCTGTTTAGATCGCGAATAAATCCGATTTAGCGGAAAAATGTTGAAATCTATTGTAAAAAACATACTCGATTAACTCGTGTATGTTACTCGGATTGAACTAGCAATTCTCGTTTGTATGCTAAATTTCTTTAATCTCAAGTATAGAGTGAGTTAAGCAGTATTGGTGTCTCGAAATTTGAAAAAAGCTTAGAAAATTAGCCGCATTTAAAAAAATTATAAGGAGTACGCTTGGGGAGCGTGATTGAGATGCAGCAAACTTTAAACGCGTTTTTCTCGAAACTATGTTTTTCAAATCGGCAACCATGATATGTCGATAATCAATTGGCCGATTGGCATAAACCTTCAGTTGTCGGTTGTTTCAACGTTAGCAGCAGAATTGAGTCTAAATCGTATTCTTAATTTTTATACAACTCGTAGAATGGTCACAAAAATAGGAAAAAATGAATAATTAAAGTTTAACATTCCACTATTTTGTAATTTTTTTCAGGTGAAGCTGGTACCAAACATCACATCACTCAGCTTAAGAATATATTTGATTTTTTTTCTTCACATTTATAGAACGTCCAACCATACTGGTCACCAATTGGGAGCGTTTACCACGAACCGTAGTAACAAATGCACAAAAGGACATGATGTTTCTTTTTTAATTTGTACATGTTTTTGAAGGATCAATGAACACGTATAAAAAATATTTATCCTAAAGATAACCTTCAAAACCATGCTCTAAATACCAATATTGCCTTTAAAAAAGTTCACGGACAGCTCGCTTTTTTTTTTCTAGAGATCCATCTGCAGTATGGCTATTTGAAATAAGCGTGAAAAAACGTTATTTCAGTAGCCCGATTCTGTAACTCGTAGCGACAGTTTTTGCTATTGTTAGCTAGCGACAGCCAATAAGAGGCTACCTTTCTGCTGTGATCATCCATGCGATTGGCTGTTATTTATCGACAACCAAAAAAAACCACGACCGAGTTACAGAATCGCGCTACAGAAAAGCAAAGCGTGCAAACACTTTTACGCACTGGACACAAGACGAAACTTTGTGTTGCTAAAGGACTCGAGTGCGCCAGATATAAGACTGCATAATAGTGGAGATCGTAAATGATTATGCGTTAAAATGGATATCCAAAATGGCCAAGGTAAAACATTATCAAGTGATCGAGCTTTCCAGAAAACAAAACTTCTCTTTTCCGCACATGTAAACGTTGAACCCTTTTTATCAGCGTCCGGTAATTTTTATTAACGAATGGAGTTTGAAACTTTTATCTAAAAGTTCACAAAGATCGCTATATCCCTTGTGGGAAATCTGTAACGCGAAGCGATCGGCGAAAGCAACGAATAAAAATTCACCACGATTTACGTAATTATTTATTTACAATGATGGTAGAATGCGTTCGTTCGCGTGCACGAAGAAGAAAAGCGGAGATTTCCCGTTCATTCGACTTCCTCGATAACCGGTTCTCTCTTCTTGAACACCATCGCTCTAGCCTCGGGATACTTGTCGGTCAGGAAGCTCCGCAGCTCGCCGTGTTCCGCGTACATACGAATTCTAACTTCGTCCTTGTTCCTGAGATATACCTGTTTCCTCTGTCTTATCATCCAGGATTTATGTTTCGTGTAAAAAGGAGGAAATTTCTTTTTCTTCAGTACGAGCCTGTCGCCCATCACGTATTGCTTGAAATCCATTACTTCGCTCGACTTAATTTCCTCAGCCATTCGTACGTTCGACGGCGACGCGATCACCGTCGGATACATATCATGCTCCTGCTTCATCTCGACCAAATGGAGCTGCTTTTTCTCGGCTAATTCGCTCAATGGTTTCTGTCTCAACAAACCGATGAAGAAGGCTTTTGTTATGTGTTGCACGTTCGTCGAACCCTCGACTTTGGCGTAAAGGTCCTTTATCCCGATGACTTCGCAGCACGTTTTGATCGCGCGATGACAAATGAGACCGTAGCCCTCGTTCTTCTTTGTCACGAAGATTTTCGTATTGCCGAATTGCGTGTAAAAGTCGTGCAACACTGCAAAAACGAAACACAATGTCGTTTCCGTTATTATTATTATTATTTTCGTTTCGATATTATTTTTGGGTGACTCAAGAGAAACTGCTACATCGATAAATTCAAAGACAGAATATTTAGCGAGTTTTCTTATGGAAAAGGTGCCGTGATCGTTCTTCCATTTGGTTTTATTCGGTGAGTGAACGACACCCACGCATGTTGTCACAATGATTTTTCTCAATGATTTTTTTTTTAGTGAATGCCATGGTGCCAGCGTCCAACCGTTTGCGAGAAAAGTTCCGGAAACTTTCCATGTATTCTTTTATCGGCTAAATTGCGTGTCGTTTCGCCTTAACGGTGTAAAGGGAGGGTGAAATTTACCAGTGTGCTCGTTGTATCTCTCGATATACATGAGCTTTTGACCGGCACGATTTTTCGCCGTTTTCAGCGATGCCCTGCCTTCCGGTGCCTTGGCCAGGGCGAAACCAGCCAATCCGTTCGCATTACCAGTCACCACGAAAGAGCTGATGCTTCTCTTTCGTCCCATATTACCGGTCATGTGACACACCGTCTTGTACTCCAATATTCGGCTGTCGAAACCATCGAAGGTTTCTGTAAAAAAAGAAACATAGTTCTCAACTTAGCGAAAATGGCAGCATTGCATGTATGTCCATCCATTACAACGGAGTCCTCATCTTTCTGTTTTTGCAACAGTGCGTTTAAAAATTGGTATTCATTCAGAAAAATAGCGTCTGGCTAATGCTGCCAAGTAAACGATTGCTGTTACTGTAAACCAATTAATATCGAAACAGGAATGGGGAAAAAGGCTTTTTAATTTGACAAGTGGCTATTTTCTCTAATCTTGAGGCTGTCAGTTTAATGTTAAATATCGAATAGGGATAATTATGTGAATTTTGAACATACTCTTGCTCGATAAACAACAGTTGGCCTGGAACAATATGTGGATTGGTGAACGCTTAAGCATTGGGAATAAAACAAAATAGGATATGATACGCGTACTCACCTTCTCCGATTGGATCTGGAGGGCCGATTTTTCTTCCTCCCGGCTTACCGCCTGTCCAGCCGCGCTCCAAAGGCGACAATTTAATTCTCTTCGATACTTTCATGGAATCTCTGATTTTCACCAAGTTGGCCTCTCTGTCCGGATCCTCGGGCAATTCTTTTAGCTGAACGAGTTCTTTGCCACGCAGAATTGGCTGCGTCAAACCCGGCCATACCATGTTGTACTTGCCAACTCCGATTGTTTGGCCGCGATTGAGATTCTTGATGATCTTTTTGCCAACGGCCTTTCCTCTGCCTCTCTTGCGTCCTGCGTTACTCACGCTGCTCACGCTCTTCCACAAGTGTTCAGCCGGTACTGTTCTCGAACGCAATCGTCAATATGTCGGAGGCGTACATATTGGTAAGGATGTGTAGAAACGCCGAACGAGAAAACAAGCAGAATTTATGTACATTACAATTGCACAGTGTATGTTTGTGGAATTCGCCAAAAACGTTTCCTCGCTACATAAACTACTCACACATAAAGGCGTAAGAACGTACACTAAACGAATGCACATTAAAAGTGTTATAATTCTTCAATTGGTCAGTACATCGATTTTATGCATACAACACGAGAACAAATGAAGTAATAATGCATGCTATTTTTATTGCCATGATAGAATTTCTATAAGACATTCCCCAGGGATCCCCAGGGATCTGCATTTTCTCAAAACTATGTTTCAGAAAATGGTGTAAGAGATATCTCAAAATTTACTTGGCCAATTCACTTCTAATTTGGGGATAGCACAGTTTATAACGCTCGGTATCTTTGTATTTGTTAATAACTGATTACAGTTGTTTTTATGTCGAAAATCAAACTTGTTTCTTCTACAGCTTGCTATTTTCGTAATTGTCAATGTATTTTAAAAGTATTCGTATTATACAAAAAGTATTTTGGTCATACCAAAACTCTATTATGCTAAAAGTCCATTTTTGTATTTTTAGTTCGGATGCCCCGAGTTCCTAGATCCATCTATACTGATTAGCCATGCCGCAATGGTAGCACTGTGTTTAAATAACAAATTCATTATCAATATTTTTCAATAAAAAAGCTCAACCCTAGCAAGACTATGTATCAATTGTATATAAAATAGTCACTTTGTCATCTCAATATTCTCATCAGAAAAAACTATTAAAAATCAATCTATTGTTCAAGCTCCAAGCAGACACGTTATGCAATAATTAAAAAAAAAAGGATAGACCGTAGGCTATAAATTGCAAAAAAAACTTTTTCAACTTGATATTCGACCCAAGTACTGGCAATAACTATATGTACTTTAAGGCCAAGTGTCACACCGACCAAGCGGCCATGAGTGCGAGAGAGATAGCTGATTTGCAGATTCCCAATGATTTCTGAAACGGTTGATTTTTGGGAAAAAAGAAAAAAAACACGTTGCGCTCTGTTGAACAACGAACAACCGCTTTCTCTTCTTTTGCCCGAAATATGATCCGTCGAGGAGAAAACTTGGCAGTAGGATTTTTACCGACTGGACGTGTGACACACAGCCTTAATTTAAGCACAATAGACAGTGCAAAATAACAGATGAAACGTTACGATTCTTGCTATCTGTTTCTCTGACTTTCGTGTCTCAGTCATGCAATCTGTAGAAAACCCTGAAGCACTACGAAGCCCAAAATCCAATAAAAATAAACAATACCAACAGCCGCAAGTACAATATCGATAGTAATAACAATAGGAATCATAACGATAGCGATATCAATGTTAATGGAAACGATCAACCAAGCGAAACACCCAGAAGCAACAATTAAAGTGTTGAGAAATTCTTTACGTTCATTGAAGAATGCGGTGTTTCTGACTGGACATGTCAATGGCTCGGGTAGTTTGACAGAATCGACGAGACGATTCAGCGATCCATTCTGTAGCAATCCTGCAAAATACAAACTCGATCAGACTGATCGTACGTAAGTGAGGTTATACCCGCGTCTTCCGGTGGCATCGTTTATCAACGCGGTGTTGCAAAAATTTAGCGTGAATAGGTGAACTACACGGTGTAAACGTATTACCGGTGTTCCAAACACGTGCGTTCTTGCAGGGCCTCGTCAATACCCTGGAAAAACGTAGTATCTGGAAGGCCATTGTCGCAATGGCTTTTGAGGTTGAACACCGAATGCAAGAGTGCGGAGGGTGGGATGGTACTTCATCGCGACCCCATATCGGTGTTCAATTCCGCTGACATCGGTATGGCAGGAATTTTTAAAACATTTGACGCACGTTGCGTGTATTGTGTGCGTTGAAAAGTGGAGCCGCTGGATCGATTTGTTTTTCGATTTTTTGTCCCTATATTTATGAACGTGTACCTCGATATATGACAGAAATTGCCACTCAAAAGAAAACCGGAATATTTCGGGCTTGCACAAGTGGCGCCGTAAAATAATGCCGGCAATTTGCGCAGAAAGTTATGCGCGTTTAAATGGAATTTTTCCGCAAAACGGTATTCCTATAGTTTTGTACGTGGAGTAAGAAATAAATTCTTGTGAAAATTGTTGGCAGTTAAAACTATATAGATTTTTTCTCACAAATCTCCAACGGCAATCGAAGCTGTCAATTTTTTGCATGCATTTTTACATTTTTTTACTATTCGGTTTTCAGTAGTAGTCCATTGGATTTTTTGTCTTTAAGGAGTTTCGATACCGTTCTTTAGCTGCAAGAGTAGGGATGAAAATACAATATTATTTCGGCAAGCGGCCAACTTCTCGCGAATAAAGATTCATGTAAAAATGAATTATTATTGGGCAATATCCAACTCATAATATTGTTGAAAAATGTTTCCAAGCCGGAAATTATATTAATACTTATCTTTTTTGCAATTCAATATAAATATGTTGCAATTTTATTCAAGAAGAAACTCAAGAAAATAACTGATAGACTTAGCAATAGCAGCATTCTGTGCTATTGGCACGACTGACTATCGCTAAAGCATCGTCGGCTCCAGGTTATTTACATGGTGAAAAACGTTCAACGTACAATTTATAAAGACTTTTTAGATTCGGCGAAGTCGAAAAAACGTTCAAAATGTCGAGTGGATGAATAAATACATTTTATTATAAAGTTCAAATGCTGTAATAATATGTAGGTTTTACACATACGCCGATTTTAAAATACCCCCCCCCCCCCCCCCAATTAATGCTTGACTGTGAGTGGTTCACTCGACAGGGCCAGTTAACGCGATGTTGCCAGGTTTAACGCAGAAGTTTCATTAAGGGGTTACGTGGGTTTGGAAATTTAAAAAAATCAATTTTTTAAATTTTATTATCTAATAGTACAATATGTTTAGAATATTCTCCTAAGGTTTTAAGTCAATCGGAGTAAAAGTCTAGGAGAGAGAGAACCTTTGGGAATTCCCCCCGTTGGGAAAGACCGGCCCGGAGCGACGCAGGTATACGCATTTTTCTCAAAACACTATTTTTTAAGTCGGTGGACACGATTTCTCAAAAACTAATGCACCGATCTTATTGAAATCTTGCACACTTCTTCCAAATAGCATTGATTAGTGATTGAACGAAGGTTTTTTTTCCGATTACAATTAATTTTACAAGGCTATACGTAGTGTAAATTGTACCAAAAATTGAACTATTTTACATACAACTCTGCCAAGAATTCAAATTTCAATTTTTTTTTTAATCCTTCGTTCATTTACGAGCTATATTTATCTACTAACAGACGAAAATTTAGTTTTTTCATTGCAGATAAAGCTATCATGAGTTATTCTGATCACCACGAGGACACTTTTTTTTTGAGGGGTCTCCGGAAACCAGGTCCCACCGGCTGAATTTCCCAATTTTTTAAATGAAAATAAAAAAATCATTATTTAAAAGTTTTGGCATTATCTTATTACAACGTTCAAGTGTTAAAAAGACTATATTTTATTTAAACAAAACAAAACGGCAGCGTCATAAGATATTCCTTTAGGCGTCTTTTGCATGACAACGAAGAGTGCTCTAGTAGTAGTGTGTTTATTCCAAGTTCAGCCTCGGCGGCTTTACAACGCCCCTTTACATCGAGTGTACATATATACCTATAGATCCTTTTACATGGAGTATACATATTGGCATAATATGTATACTCTATATGTATATACTGTATATTAAATCCTACACTCAACATTTGCACCTTCCTTATACGGCATATCACATCCAAACCCCGATAGCACTAGTTTATTTACATTGTATATCGTCTATTAGTGCTGTACTCCTATTCAGTCATTCTATTCCGTTGCACCATTCCGCCTTTGGTTCTTGCCCGCATAACCTGTTCGAATGCTTCTTTCAGTTTCGCCATGAGTTTTACTCTTAGCGCTTTATAGTTTTTAAGAAATCGTGTCCACCGACTTAAAAAATAGTGTTTTGAGAAAAATGCGTATACCGGCGTCATTCCCGGCCGGTCTTTCCCAACGGGGGGTATTCCCATAGGCTCTCTCTCCTAAACTTTTACTCCGATTGACTTAAAACTTTGGAAGAATATTCTAGACATATTGTACTATTGAATAATAAAATTAAAAAAAAAATGGATTTTTGGAAATTTTCAAACCCACGTAACTCCTCAAGGCCAAGTGTCACACCGACCGAGCGGCCATGAGTGCGAGAGAGATAGCTGGTTTGCAGATTCCCAATGATTTCTGAAACGGTTGATTTTTGGGAAAAAAGAAAAGAAACACGTTCCGCTCTGTTGAACGACGAACAACCGCTTTCTCTTATTTTGCCCGAAATATGATCCGTCTAGAAGAAAACTTGGCAGTAGGATTTTTACCGACTGGACGTGTGACACATGGCCTTAACGTTTCCCTAGTTCACAGCATGCGGTCCCGGCGCGCTCTCGACTATGTGCTATAACTTCGTAAATATTTCATATTTCGATTTATCGATTTTCCATTATACTCTCAATATAGTACACTTTCGAAACATATGAAAAAAAATCGATTTTTTGAACATTGTAAAGGGTTTTCCCCCCTTAATCGATCTGATTGGTAAAACAGGTCTCTACATATCCATCAGCAGGTGAGGCTTACCTTATTTCCATCTTCCATGGCAGTTTTGGGAGGCGGCCATTTATTCAAAAAAATTAAATCGAAAAACGATTCCATCAAATTATATTTAGCCATAATGGAGTTAAACCGAAATCAAAAGTTAGTGTAATTAAGGCTGACGTTCTTCGGCCGAAATAGGGCCAGCGATAACCCTTGTGGAGATGGTCGATAATATACCGACAGCGCTCAAGCGTGGGTGAGAAGTTTTACGATTCATTTCTGGAGAAAAGTTTATGAAGTAAATTTAATCCTCAAGGAACTCAAGAAGCCTTCACGAAACTGCATGCCCATTATTAATTGTTGATTTGTTTTATGAATAAAGTTCAACACATTCTTCGCTATGGCCGATCATAGTCGTGTGTTCCTTTCCGTTTGTGTGGCGCGCAATCAAACGTCGAAGACTTTTGCCGCTTTCTCTATCTCCCGTCATCATTGTACTAAAATCTACTTTCCACCGGAAGTGACGTGTCCCGGTGTCTTCGTTTTATTTCTCTTCCGGCGAATGTTATTCCGTTCAAAATGGCATTTCCGTTGCCATTTCGAATAAGCACGTCCCGTTTTCAGTGTGGAAATGCCAGCACCTACTAGGAGTGTACTCTCAGTACCGAAAAATCGCCTCATAGATAAGATTAAAGTAGTCCCTGCTCTTTCGTAGTGCGGGCTATTTGTATTCTCATTTTGGCGCGCTCTCAAGAAAAATAGTTCGCGTTATCGTTATCACGGTAACCAAAAACTCGATAATCGTTTCTCATAATCGACTCTGTGTTATTACAGAGCGAAAGTTTCGTCGAACGATAATGTGACAACTTCGCAGCGTGCAGTACTGACGTTCCTACTGAAATATGGCGGATACGACTACGCCATGTTTCTCGTGATGTTCGCGCATTAGAAATTTTTTTGAGATTCGTTTATCATATAAGCAAAATGGCTGATGGTGATACCTGTTTACTAAAGGAAGACGGTTATCTTTATGTCAAAGCCGAATGCAAGAGCATTATTTATCATCCTAATTTAAACGTTTTACTTATCACAACTGCTAGTGGTCAAGTGTACGTTTTCGATGTCAACTTCGGAGTTATACTGCAACGGAGTAGCCTGTCTGGTGAGTCAACCTCGTATATCAATGATTGTTTCCGGCTTTTAGCGTCGACACACTATCGAGTATCATTGCGATCGTTGACCTTGACGAGACAACTATTCATTCGATGTAGTGCGGTTCCACAATCTTCCATTGTCAAGGTCGCTAATCTTCGAAACGTCAGGCGTGGGGTCCCTCGCGATGCCCCTCCCCTCTCCCTCCCCGCCTCTGTACAACCCTTTGCCCACGCTCTCACGATTATATCCAAATAAAATCGATCGATCCCCAAAGGGTTTGTTGAACAAACGGCTTGTCTCTTATCGTTCTATCTCACCAAGCATCCTACCGAAATGACCTTTTTTCTCTTGTTTTCTTTTTCATGATCAATCCTTTTGCCTATTTCCCCCTACTCCTACTCCATAAGCGTCCACCATCTTTCAGATGCTGCAGAATAGAGCTTTTCTTTTGTTATCCCTTTTTTTTTTTCCGATTTTGATGAATCTTCCGTTTCTACGGATATTCTAGCTTTTCAACAGTTATTCCGGCGCTTTGTTTCAGTTCATGCACTGTGACAACTCGTAGGATATGTCCTGCGTACCTTGCTAACTTTTGTACTGCTCAATTTTCAGTATCGAACCAACGCGACAGTGCAACACTTTACCACAACACAGTGTAGGATTCACTTGGTAGCCTACGATAATTGAGCGATCGTTGTCACGGAAGAATCTGTCGACAGCTTCAAATGTTTGCTTTTCTGTAACTATCTCTTATCTGTCTACTTTTCTCCTTCCGTTGAGCAGGAAAATTGGATGGAAAGCTGCAAGGAGTTTATTTGGCCGAGGGTGTGGACAAAGTTTTATATACGGACGGACGGGGGATAGGTGTGCGCAGCGACTACAATGGGGTCCTTCTCCTGGATACCATACTGCAGACACCGGTGGCACGGGGAGAGGACATCATTAAGATGGAGATCCTGCTGTCCGAGGCCATACTGCTCAATCAGTGCTTGCGATTAATAAGCCCACCCGGCGTCGAGCACGTCAAACAGGTTGTGCAGGAATTGTCCAGCCAAATTCACATCGCCCAGGGCATGCAAAAGAAAGGCGTTAAGGCCCAGAAGGTCAGTGAAAAAAGCCAAGAAGTAACTATAGCAAAGCTTATATCTTGTACAAATTGCTTATCGAATGTATATGAATTTTCTTCCGTGTACGATGCAAGAAACGTCATATATTATTGAATATTTCACAATGCCATTACAGACGTATGGGATTTTTGCAGCAATGTAATAATAGCGATAAAAAATTGCTAATCACATTTAATACTCGTCCACTAATCTGTTGTGGTTAACACTTTGGCAGTAGTTTTGCATGCACTCGCATGGGATGTTTTTCAAAACACAGATGTAAGGAATTAAAGCGTAATGAAAGATAATGAATGTGCTAGATTTTTTTGTATGGGTAGGATACGTATGACAGAAACCTTTTGGAAAACTTCATAATCATTTGCCGCATAATTATTGCGTAACTAAACGTAACGTGCCATGTTGTTGAAGTTTGCATAGTTGCAATGCAACAAAAATAAACTCTTTTTAATTGTTCAAAGTTTCTTTTGGCTATATAAAATTACAAACGTTTTAACGTATTCTTATTAGAGATCTACGACTTTGCAAGAGAAGAAGGCTTTGGACAAGCATAAAAATAAATAAATGGAGAATGAACAGAAAAATCTTTCCCTTCCAACGATGCAAACTTCGTCATAACGGGCCAACATTCGGCTTATTTTATCGTTCGACGCTCCTGTACATCTTTACCACAATGTATGGCAATGTCGTCAATAGTTGAGCAGCTCGAATAATGCTACTGTCACAAGCTGCACAACACATTTAATTTCAAGAGTTTTGCCTTAACAACGTTAAACATTAACGAATACGGGTGAAATAATTTTAAAAAATCGCACTTTCAACTGGAAATTTGAGGCGTGATCTTTTTTTCTTCCATTACACAGTGGAATACGATATGCCTGGAATTGCCACACGCGACACTGAAGCTCGTCTGTTCAGGCTTGGTCGCGGAATTAAAGAAGCTAAACAAGCACATACCAGCTCTGCCTATAGCATCTGCCATCAATGAACGACTAAACGGCCTACTACGCGGCCTGACCTTCGAGGGTGGACCGGCGGATCGAGCTCTCATGTTCAGCGAAGCAGCGCGTCGCGAGACTTTTTCAACGTGGCCCCACATGAATTACAAGTAAAAATCCTTTTACGTTTCTCATTTTAAAGAAGGAAAAAAAAAACAATGTGTAATCGTCCCAAGTTTGTAAATATTTCGTCAATGATCCTCGAAAATCTTTTCTTTTTCTCGTCTTTTTTTTCTTTTTTTTTTTCTTTCCTCAACCAGATGGGCTTTGCCGGGACAAATGGCTCAGGCTGGATTCTATCACGAGCCGAATCCAACCGCGAACGATCGAGCGATGTGCTTCACGTGCAACGTTTGTCTCGTCTGCTGGGAACCCACCGACGAGCCTTGGTCCGAGCACGAGCGTCATTTGCCAACGTGTCCCTTTGTCAAGGGCGAACACACGCAAAACGTGCCGCTCTCCGTTACGCTGGCAACCGCGCCGGCACGGGAATCGAGCGAACCTGTCGATGTTATCGGCACGACAAATGTACCTGGGCTCGTTGCCACCGCGTCGCACAAGGGCCTCGTTACCGTATGGAATATTAGTAATCAGTTGAAGGTACGCTCGACCAAAAAAAAAAAACTACATTCATGTTAAGTGTTCACTGATCTATTGTAAAGGATATTCTTTTTGTTTAGACGTAGATGCGTTCAATAAAAGTTCATTTACGTAAGTTCCATTTAATCGTTTTCGAGAAAAACAACAAAAATATACACAATTTGATAGAGTATCTTACGAAGAATGGCGAATTGAGCTGGACTTCTATTGTCAATGAGCGTAGTGAATATGTCAGCAAGAGTTGAACTTTTATTGGACGTACCCAGGTCAGAAAAAAAAATTAGTATCCCATAACGCTGATCGGTTTGACGTTCGACTTTTCTTAACAATGCTAAGGGATGTTTGGGAGCGAGCTGCAACGTTTATTTTTACCTACGGGGCTCGAGTCAAGATTTCTCAATAAACTTTTAGCCTTTCCGCGATTGTCTTTTGTTGCGGCTCCGTAGCTACGGGGAATCTTGTTAAAATAGTCATGATTGTCCCTCTGTCTGTCGAAGCAGAGTGCCTCGCTCTCTTTATTCTTGCAATGCTTTGGATAACAAATGTGAAAACATTGACAATTAACAGAATTTAGCGAATACTTTCCAGTTTTAGCGCCTACTGTAGAATATTAGGTTTAGAAAACAAAAGAAAAAAACGGTTTTTAATTTCATAAAGGTTCTATTTTGAATATTTTCGTAACTAGTCGAGAAATGTTACATGTCAAACATCGATATTCGCAAACTTTATGATCCTAATTCAATACTTATTAAATATTATATTTTCACAATTATAATTTTATTACCTACTTTAATTCGTGGTTCTACACGCGCTTGGTCACCTCGTTCGTTCGTAATATTCGATAGTGAACATCCAAAAAGAATTTTTTTTTATGCGCGATGCAAATCCAGCTGACGCATTCGTTCGTAAAAAATACTGCACGAGAGAGGAAAACAAAAGAAAAATGCGGATGAATTTGTTTCTCTTGTCAACAGAGTGAAGTGTCGTTCTGCGTGGCGTCGCGAAGTCAAGAGGCGAACAACAAGGAGTCGATACAGTTTTTCGCTGCGAGAAATTTGACTTCGGCGTTTCTGTCGAATTTGAGTGCCGAAAGCGATCCGTTGGTTGAGTACGAGGCACCTACGTCGCAGGCAGTGAAGCTGACAGCGTTGGCGTTGGTACGAGGTCCGAAGTCACAAGTGGACGAGGGAAAAACGAGCGCGGGCTCGACAATCGTGCAATCGTCGATGATCACGCCGGAAACGTCAGAATCGAAGATAAGGCCGTGTTTGGTGTGCGGCCTGACGTTAACGACGAGCAATACGTCGAATCTCCGAACGCTGGAGAATGTATGGGCGGCATCGACGGATCTCGCCCCGTCCTCGTCCCTCGTTCGCGCTATGAACAGTGTTAACAGTGCCGCCAGTGATAGTTTAGACATAATGAAGGTAGCCGGTGACAGATCGAATATCGTTAAAAATCATTATTTAGTACTTTACGATTTTCATCACAAAGCACCGTGTCCGCAAACGAGCAAAGAGGACAGCGCGAGCAAAACGGGCAAAACAAAGAAAACTGTATCGGGCACGGGTACGACCGCGAGCTCGAACGGCGGACGACAAGAGAGTCTCTATCAGGACATGTACATGAGTAAATTTTTGTACGAGGTACCTGTTATCGAGGACGTCGATTGTGAGATGGTCGGTGGTACGCATTTCGACGGTATTTTTCAAACGGCCACCCTGCCGACATCTTCGACGAACAGCCTCTATCATTCGGCCCCGTTCGGCATGCCCCAGAGTCCGTTCGACGCAAACTTCAATCCGATCAACGCGACCGAGCAATTCCCCTCGACATCCGACATATCCGCGATGAACAAGAAAACGCTGGATCGAACGAAAAGTACGAAGAACGATTTGGTGGTTTTGCAGAGCGTGTGCATCGAGGCGCCCCCTGCGCTGAGAATATCGTACATTGGTACAACCAAGGACGGCAGGCATTTGTACGTTTCTCTCGTAGCGGACGGTGATTGTGCGAGCGGGGATAATTCGGCGACCGCGACGACGACAACGACAGCAACAACAACAACAACAACAACAACAACAACAACAACAACAACAACGACGACGACGAAGACGACGACGACGAACGCCAATCAGATGGACGTCGACGAGGAGAGCGAGATATTCTCTTCGAAGAGTCTCGAGAGGATGTACTGGGATCAGAACGGGGCGAGCCTCGATGCCAAGTTAATAAATGGCGAGATTCACAATGAGGAGGAGGAGGAAGAAGAGGTGGCGGAAGCAGCGTCTGCAACCACCACGACCGCATCACACGCCATATTGCTCGCTTACGCTCTTGATTTCAGCGGCAAAGTCGTCAAGCTCGTGCCTGAGCCCATTGTCAGACGTGATTTTCCCGCTGCACAAGCGCCTCTCGAGCACGTATTTTTGCCACTTCAGGAAAAAAACAGAGCAGCGAACGCGTGCGACGACGCAGCCGGTGTGCAAGTCTCCCAAGAGCCCAAGGGTCGTGTATGTGTTGTGTGCAAAGACGGTGTCGTAAGGATACTGAATCTCGCGACTTTGAAGACTCTTACGGAAGCCCGTCCGAACGAGCGTACCGTGAAATACGTCTCGGCGGCTTATTGCAACGGCCTCGAGCGACTGTGCGTTTGTTCGAGCGATGGCGATTTGAATTTCTTCCGTACGAGCGAGGAGGACGACTTGACCGAGGAGAAGGATGACGCGGACGACGTTAACATGATGACCGAAGCGGCAAGCACGATCGCGGGCGTGGCTTCCGAGGTACCCGGTACCTCGAGCTCGTCGGCCGCCTATCAAGAACCAATACTCGCTCACAGGCCGAATCTCACTTACAACGATCTACGCGATATTTACGAGCTCACGAGATTCGATCGACATTCCCCGGCTTACGGGGCCACCGTGCCCTCCTGCTGGAATGAGATGATGCAAGCGCAACGACAACGCCGACATCCCCAACATCTTCATCAATCTGAGGACCAGCATCATACACGCACTTGGCGATTGCAAAACGACATGACCACCTGGGACGAGCACATTTTCGAATTAACGTTGCCCCGATCCGCGGCCGGCTGCGTCGGCCACGTGGACGTTAGATTCATACTTCATTGGCCGTGTCTTGAGATACCGATCATACAGGTCACTCTTCTCAAACAAAAAATGGCCGGTCTTGGACACCACAAATCACCATTGACACCCGTCGATGACAGAATCGATTTTAGCCTCGAAGACGAGGAAAACGGCGAGAATCCGGTTATAAGCGAGGAATATCAGCGCCAGCATAACACCGAGATTCTTTGCGGACCCATTAATCTTCAACGTTGCACTGATTTGTCCGATCATTCCGGCTGCGTCACTCTCACCAGCCCGAAACTCTTCAGTACCAAAGCTCGTACGCTTCTCGTTCATATCAAGGCGCTTGCCGATCCGGTCAAGGACAGCGTAAGTCGACACGATGTTGATCTTCGTGTCCCAATCCGCGATTTCTTAGCCATTGGGAATCCTCAGAATTTCTTGTAATACTTTCGCTGAATAATCTCAAATAATTTATGAAAATTGCAGAGAGCGCTTTCAAGTAAACTTCTTCTCGTTACCGCAAAACCATTAGTTTCGAGAATATTTGACAAGGTTCGATCCGCCGTATTTTTAACTCTGAATAATCTACAATCTTGGAAGAAATTCAGTTTTTAACACACACAATGGATGGAAAAGTTCCATTTTTTTTTCTATTTTCCAATTCGACGTGCACAAAGATCACGCATCGAAAAGAGAATTGTATAGCTAGCAACGAAGAGAAATAATCGACAGCTTTTTGAGTAAAAGAAACTTCATGGAAACTGCTTGGGACAGGTCCAAAGACAATCGAACGCGTCCTGACGCCCTTTTGGTCAATACGCGTTTTCCCCCCCGGACATGTGTCTCGCCCTTTTAATTGGAAAATAGCGAGGACGTTTAACGCTTGCTCTATTCGCTATTATAAAGTTTTTTTTTCTCTAACGAACCAAAATTCATGATATTTGCACAAACTTTCTACCACGCACCTTCTTACCTTCATCCTTCGCAATACGTTAAATTCTTATTCGTAAAATGCTTCTTCTTTTTGTGTTCTACAACAGGCAACGTCAAAGTCAAAGGTCAATTTGTTGGAAACGAAGCCTCCGATTTTGAAGAAACTGAGGATAGACGAGGCCGGACCACTTTTGCCCGGCGCAACCGTCGAAAGACTGGCCGCCGGTGCAAACAAAAAGTTGGAGGCTTACATAGGATGCGATTGGATCCATGAGCTCTCAATAACCGTCAGATCGGTTCAACCCACGAATATTCCGAACGAGAGATTGCAAAGATGCGCAATGCTCGAGTCGACATTGTTCATCGAGAATTTGCTCAAAGTCGCTTGTCTGCAGGGCGCTGATAAGTGAGTAAAATTAGCGGCGTGACCTTCTTACCTTCATTCTTCAAAAATTCCAAAACCAAAGATAAAAATAAGTCTGAATTCCCATTTCTGGTCGGATAAAGAAATGAAGAATGTTATAGGCCAAAATAGCTCTCGCATATTCTACCGGCACCGGTTGCTAAAGTTCATAGTAATTCGAGTTTTTATCGATAAAGAAAATATAATAAAAATCATAGTAATTCGAGTTTATATCGATAATTCATATTTTTCACTTATTTTAAATATTAATCAGCTTTCGTCCATTCACTGGTCCCCGTCCATTCACTGGTCGGTGTACCCGAGTGCCTCGAAAGTTTTGCAGATTTAAATCTCTCGTTACAGAACGCTCGTGGCACAGTCGTTGGCGTTAGACATACTGATATGGGTGGTGGCGATCAGATTAACGAGACTCCGCGTAGGCCAAAGTACAACAGAAACGAAGGCCATGCAATTGGACACGGTCCGTTGTGTTCAGGGGAGATTGAATCCTCTATTGCGCACGTGTCTTCTTCACGCCGGGCGCAGCGTCGCTCACAAATGTGTCAAACTGATTATTCTGTGTAGCGAGTAAGTATACATTGGCAAAGGGAATCGCGTGCGAAAGTTCGTTTTTCCAAAATTACTCTCGCTATATGGTTTTGCAGGGGTCTCCACAACACGGATGATCCGGCTCCTCATTCCTTCGACGAGGCCGTACTCGCGGTCCTCGTTGCATTGCTGCCTTCGATCGTGAGTGTACAATGGGCTGGTTCATTGCGCTGGCTCGCTCTCCTCATCACTCGATTGCTACCATTGGACCGTAATCACGCCGTCGCGCAACAATGCGTCGCCATCGTTCAGCAGATATCGGCCGAAATGTCGAATCGTGTTAATCCCTATCACTTATTGCTTGCAACGAGGTAAACGAAACAAAAAAAAAAACATATCAAAATATCCCTCGCATACTCTTCCAGCCAACAGTATGGATTTTCGACTTGCCGATTCGGATGAAAAGTTATATGATCTCGGCAAAAAAATGCCGGATGTGCAAAATAGTACTTCAAAGATAAAGCTCGATAATGGTTCTTTTATTAATTTCCCATTACTTTTTCACTCAGTTGATCTTGGTATATTTTTTTAAGTCTTGAATTAAAAGTTCCGGGATTTACTTTTAATTTGCTGGGCAAAAAATGTTGGGCCCATATTTTTTTCCGTCAGGTTATTCAACATTTTGTAGAGGCATTTTCCGAAAGCGGGCTTCAACTAACATGCATTCATAAATTTACAAGAATTGGTCATTCAATAGTACATGATGTTGAAGTTTGCATCTAACTATGAAAATCACACAAACATTTTTTACGATTCTTATTTAGCGATCTACAACAAATTTGCAAAATATAATTGTCGATACTGATGGAAATAAGAAATTGAAAAAGAATTTTTATTGTATTTTAACGATGAAAATTTCAATCCCATAGTAGTACGGGAGTGTCTGAGAGAGCGAGTGATGCTCGGTAAAGAGTGATGCTCGGTAAATGATTTCAAATTATTTTTATTAAATGCCATTGTAATTTACTAATGATTCAAAAGGACCCTGTCTTAGGCGCCCACAAAATACGGCCCTCCGCGAAAGGAGTAGATTAAATCCCTTAAGGACATGGCTCACACGTCTGGTCGGTGAAAATCCTCCGGCCAAGTTTTCTCCTAAACGGACCATATTTCCAGCAAACAAAGTGAAAGACGTTATTCGTCGTTCAACAGAGCGGAAGGTGTGGCTTTTATTTTTTTCCGCAATATCAACCGTTTTCGAGAATACTGGGAATCCGCAAATCAGCTATCCCTCATGCACTAATGGCCGGTCGGTCGGTGTGAGCTACGTCCTTAAACGATTTTACCTACGGTCCGTGATTTAGCTGAATCGCTTTCTCGCACCCAACAGTGGTAGATGTATTTCATTTAAAAAATCCTACGGCTCGCTTTCAAATTAAAATTCACAAATGTAAAACTCGTGCACGTTTTATTTAGCGCAGGGCAGTATGGTCGTGTTTGATTGTGGTTTTTTTGCCCTCTGGTCAACGTTTCCATCTTTAAGTGAAACGGTGTTGCGTTTTTCTTGTATAACAGCAAATCTTTCGTTATTGAAATTCTCAAATTATGTAGAAAGCTCAAGTAGCGTTTCGTTACTGACCGTTGGGCTCTCGTTACAGATTTGGCTTATACAATACGCCCTTCGAAACGGAGCTATTTGACATTGAGCCACCGATGCCGCCAAAATCGAGCTCTATGCCGGTCACCTATGCGACGATACTGACCGGAGAACAGTCCTCTACTTCTGCCGGTACGACTACGAGCAACGCGTGCACGCAGGACATGATAGATTTGCGGGACCTGCTGACTCTGCCGGCCTATTCAAGCGGTGAACTCATAGTACCGAGTAAATTGAAAGCCCTCTGCACGAACCACAGCATGAAGGGTCTTCTCGAGGTACGTCGAGCTCTCACAGAGCCACGAATTTATAAATATATTCGATTGCAACGTGTTTATATCTTGTACAGGTGGAGCCGCTTCATTTCACGTGTCACGCGGCTTCGGACGGTACGAAAATGGAGAAAATTGATTCGGGAGCCAATGTCGCCAACATGGGAACAACGCTGTTCGACACTGGCGTAACAACGAACAACGTTATATCGGAATTCAAAACGGTTCAGCATACTCCATACGTTAGTAGTCTTCTCTGTGCAAAATTTGCGAAAAAAAATTTATCTCGCGTATCGCACATGTTTCTTTTCCTACGCATTGTTTCACCGAATAGTTGAATTTTGTTTTCTCCCCCCCTCCCCTTTTTTTATACATCGGTCGTTCAGGATTAGTTTTCGATCGACGGTTAGTTCGGGAATCGGTTAATTTCTTTCCGTTCGACGTGAAATTTATGTTTTAGGGTTTCATTATTGCGACGAATCTCGTTCTCCTTCCTCTCTTATTCGTTACACGTTTTTGCTTCAAAGGTTACCACCCCCCTCTTATCCTATCTCTTCGTTTCAATTCTTTATTATTTTATTGAATTGTTTCTCATTTGCGCGAGAGCGCGAAAGAGACGAACAATAAAGAATAATGTTTTCGTAATCCCGACGGCATGTTGTGATTGTGTACATTGTAGAACTTGGATGCTGGATCGCTTTTGCCAGATCTTCAGGCTAAGTTCAAAGGAAAATTGAGCGATCTGCTTAGTCAGTGTACGGCAGAATTGGCAAAGAAACCGGCGGCTCAACTCTCTATAACGCCTGACGATCAATCGGACAGTGATGAGCCGAACAATATGACGGGTGATAACCAGATTTGGCACGGCGAACAAAACGATACGTCTAATTCTCATGCGTTAGCGTCAACTGTGACAAAAGAAAAATCAACGATAGCCAATATCGGTGCGGGTGCTCACAAAGTCGAGGACAACAGTATTAAAAAGGTAGATTTTATCGTAGAAATGAAAAAGAAAAAAACAAAATGGACAACAAAAAACATCAGTAGTCTCTTCTTTGTTCATCTCTCAAGAATTTTTACTATGGAACTTTGGTCCTTCTGTGTCGTTACGTTTTAGGTGTATATCGATCTTTGTTCGTTCGTACGTAGGTGTATCAATGGAAACAATTACAAATACGTGTATAGAATTCGACGTAGTCGCTTCCCCCTCCCTTCCACCACACCCATTCAGTATAAAAGTTTCCACGCCTGATCATGTAGTACGTGGTATGTGTTTGCTCTGTGCTCTCCTCTCTCTAACATTACCAGGTCTGTTAGTACGCATACACTACCGACGAAAAATATCAATACATTCCGCGTATTTTCGATCGGAATGAGAGTTATGGATCTCAGTCTAAATAAAGGCGCAGGGGAATGTTCGCGGTACCGTTCGAAAGATAGAAAAAAATAATAAGTTATATTATGCCTCTTTTGTTAGTTACTATTTTTTAGTAGGTGACTTCGAACATGGTTCGTTTCTTTTTGCGTTTTTCCTATACTCGTAAACTCACGTGGAATCTTTTCGAAAATGGCAACAGGAATTTCTTAGAGAAATTCACGGGGGCCCGACCTTTAATTTGCTTCTGAAAATTTTGTTCAATTATTTTTTCCGCCATGTTATTCAACTTTTTTTTATAAAGTAGTGCAGTTTTCAGAAATGCCGCTGTAACTCGAGAACTGCAGGGTCGAAAATATCTATCGGGAAAAAGTTTAATAAAAAATAATTGAATGGTTCAGCGTTTGAAAGAACTGTTTTTATAACCGCTCCTGGTTGAAAAACTGCGAAGAGTGTTTCCATGCTTTTCATCGACAGCGTATGTGCGACGTTAGATATCGTCTTCTTCGGTGTTGCACTAGCCCACAAATCCACACGAATAACCAGTACTCTAAGCTTTAAACTCGAGTATGACGCTTTAAGCACAAACAAAATTTTCCTTCGGGTTTTCTTCGGTTCTTTCGCTAGGTAGACTCAAGATTACGGATTTTATGCATTCAGAGAAAAGCACGATTAGATCGAAATGTTTACGAGTCACCGCGATTGTCGGGTGGATCATTGTTCAATGGTTGTTGGCTAATTTATTGCGCATCGATGTTTTGTAGCGGGAAGACGTGTCGTTCCAGTGGGGAAGATTGCTTTGCTGGCCACCGCAGCAAGCACTGGTCGTCGAACGTATGCACTCCGGGGCACGAAGATTCGTCGTGCTCGATTTTGGCTCGCCGATATTGCTCACCGACCTCATGATACCATCGTGCAGTGATCTTGTCTCGTTGTCGATAGACATTTGGACGAAGAACGAGGAGATTGACGGTACGCGCCTCGTGGTTGCCGGTGATATTGGAACAAAGCCCCTCGTCGTCAACGATCTTCAGCCGCCTCCCGTTTGCCGTTATCTCAAGGTACGGTTTTTTTTTATTACTGAACCTGTGCTTATTCTTTTTCAACGCAAATACCTGTGCTTATTCTGTGCACCTGTGCTGAACGCAAATACCTGTGCTTATTCTTTTTCAAATTATATTTTAGAAATCGCAAGAGAACGTTTCGGCCGCCATTCAGACATATTTCAACTTCACAAAATAATTTGAAATAATGTATTAAGCTTTCGTCTTGAGAAATAGTTTGAATATAAAGTTTCGGAACTTTTTTCGGCCCATCTATTCATTTATAAAAAAAAAACAACGGACCGCTGTCAATTGATAATTGTAGTACACGTGATAGCGCCTGCGTTTGGAACGATAATGGGGAAGGGATTCTGAAGATTGATTAATACTTGCTGCAGTTCTTAAAAATCGTTTCAACTGTCTTGAAAGACGTACTTTTGAAGAAAAAAAAAAACGCGTCCGAAGTTTTTTTTTTCCACCTCGATAAAACGGGTCCACTCATCATTTTTTTGGTGTGTACAACGACAATAATACAATTTGTACTCAAAGCGCAGGTAACACGCACGACATAAAAATACGTACGTTATTGCACGATTTTTCCATCAAGCATGTTCAATGAAAACGGCAGCATTGATCCACTTGTCCATAGCGGGGTGCGTGTCATGGGCAAAATGAGGACACGATAAGCGAATCGATTAAGACGCTTCGTTGTTACCGCGATAAATCTAGCATGATCATATTTTGATGGGAAGTTTTTCTGTTTTGTTTTTTCCGTCAGATTACGACGATCGGTCGATACGGCATGTCCACGACGCGCTGCAGAATTCCATTGGGTATGTTCTACGGACACATGGTTGGTCTACCGGGAGAAGATTATTCCGAGCCTCACGGCTCGCAGACGAATACCATTGGGAATTCTGAGTCCACGTTACAAGCCACCATTGATACTCAATGTAGTATCCTGTCAGCCCTGGCAGAGGATGTACAGTGCAGGTACTTTAATCCTTATTCAGCCCATTCGCAAAATCGAAACACGCCATACATGTATGGTATGAGAAAAAAAATCATGCAAATTTGGAGATCTCTAACTTAAGTCGAAGTAGTAGCGTTTGATAATTTTCTTCCCCATTTGTTTTTCACGTGAAACTCGCTCTGTACATCGAAACTTAAATAACTCAACCATTCATTAATATTCCTGGAATCCGGTCGAATATTTTTAAAACTAACCTTGACAGCGTAACCTATTTTTTTTAAACAAGTTTCGACACCAAAATCGAAATGCTTGTAGACGGTTGAAATTTATATCGCCGACAGATTAATTTAGGATGTATTAGCTGTCCAAAAACCAATCGGTTTCATAACATAGTTTCGTAGATTTTTAATGTTCAAGTTGAACCTTTATCCGTTTGGTTAATATACATGACACCTTGTAGACTCCAGTTATAGGGCTGTAGGGACAAAAATAATACTGAGTTTTAGATTTTAAAAACTGAACAAACCGTGATTATAGTGTTAGGAATATCGTGGTGAATCAAGTAGTTTCTCGACTTTGTACATTAATAATATTCGAAAAAAGATGTGAATTTTGAGCTCGAAGGATTTGTTTACGGGCATTAACGATATTTGTAAGTTAAACGGGGCGACATCGCATTAACTGGCTCTGTCGAGTGAGCTGCTCACAGTCAAGCATTAACTGGCGGGTATTTCAAAATTGCCGGATGTTTAAAACCTACATAGTATAACAGTATTTGAACTTTATAATAAAATATATCTATTCGCCCGCTCGACATTTTTAACGTTTCCTCGACTTTGCCGAATTAATAACTCTTTATGAAACGTTGTACGTTGAACGTTTTTCACCATGTAAATAACCTGGAGCCGACGATGCTATAGCGATAGTCAGTCGTGCCAATGACGGAAAATGCCATATTTATATTCAATTGCAAAAATAAGTATTAATATAACTTCCCGGCTTGGAAATATTGTTCAACAATATTATGCGTTGGAAATTGCCCAATAATTATTTATTTTTACATGAAATTTTATTCGCAAGACGTTGGCAGCCTCCGGAAAACTCATTGTATTTTCATCCCCACTCTTGCAGCTAAAGAATTGTATCGAAACTCCTTAATGTTGATGTCGTTATTTTTACATAAAATGCAGTAATTTCAGAAAAGTGTTTTTTTTGTTATTTTCGACAAGACAACATGTATATTTTAAAGAGCTTTACATTGTGTAAGGATAATGGTATTAACATTTTAAAGAAAGCTTTTTTAAAGCTGTTAGGGTAAGCTTTAAGAATAAAGATTTGCGACATATCAATTAGGTTTTGAGTTATTCAAGTTTCAACGAGAAGAGCAAATTTCCCATGTAAACTGAAGGGGGAAAAAATAATCCAGTGCTATCTTTTACACTTAAGTTACAGACCTCAAATTTGGTGTGAGTTTGTCTCATACCTAATAATATTAATTTAAGAGGTGAAAGGTGACTTACCCCCTATGTGCCCCAATATATACATATATATATATATATATATATATATATATGAATTAAAATATATAGATTCAGTTTGGCAACCGAACGACTGAAAACTCTTCTGGATCCGTTGTTGTGCACTGAGACACCGAACGTTATGCACATGCAACATTACCTAAACCGGACCAAATCTCATGCCGAGAACAAAGAGCAGCCTTCCACTAAAATTCTGTCTACTTATCAGGCAAGTTTTGTTTTTCTCTCCACCATAAAATATACCACGAAAGCAAGCAATGCCACAGTCGGCTGAGCTCTGGGCTGATATTCCGGAAATCCCAGGATCAAACCCTCCGGCAACAAAAGATTGTTTCAAAGGCTTTTTCCACGAGCCGATTTCCGGTTCACCCTTTGAGATTTTTTCTTTAAATAGGTGAATATCCATAATGTGAACTTTTTCGCAAGCTATATATGCATATATTTTTCTTCTGGCATGATGACCTTCTTCCACCTCATTTTGATCTTTTGCAGCGGCAAATATCTATTAAAAACCGTGAAAAAAGGCTGGGCCTATGTTTCAAAAAGTTCGATAATTTTGTCAACTTTCGCCGGATTTTTTTTATTGTCCACTGTACTATTATTTTGGCATCAGTGTAAAGCTATGAAGAGCGAAGAAAAATTAGATCTTGTTTTTAGGCAAAGAATTCGGGATATTTATCATCCCTTTAGACATTTCCGGATGATCGAGCTTCCACCGATGAATTTTAAAGGATACGATTTTTTCAGTAGTAGATAAGTTTATTAAATGTTCAATTGCGAAGTTTCGGTAAAACCCACTATACCTTTATCGAGAAAAAATCATCTAGACAATTTAACACTGGCTCTTATAAAGAGTCGGGAGCCGAGCTAGAATTTTATTTTCTACACGTTTAAGTTGTTCAGTTTTTAGATTTCTTTTTGTCTCGAAAGTGATGAGGAATTTATTGAAACTTCGAAACTGAATTTTCATTTCACGGTAAAAAAAAAAGCCAACATCTTTTCACATTTATCGGGTGGAAACAGTTTGACTTAATCTTTGAAAATCATTGGTTTGAATATTTAACGAATATCTTCGGCCCCCGATGTGTGTTTCGCCCACTGGCGGTGTGAAGAAAAATCTCGAGGTATTGCACTCTTTGACACACGACTTGTTTTTCTCCAGGAGTGTATATTGTTCCAACATCAGTTGAACGTAGTACGCGGTGTATGGCGACGACTGGAATCCTGGAGAGGATGCAAAGTCGTGCCCTCGGTCTCGTTGGCCAGCGCTTCGAGCGATAAGCTTCGGGTTCTCGGTGAGACACTGTTGGACATTCTCCTCTACACCGTGTACGAAATTGGACCAGTGCCAAGTGTACGTATTATAATAAAGGCGCAAAGCTCAAGGTAAATCTATCGTTAAATATCAGCGTTAAATAATCGTGTTTGTCAATGATCACAGTTACCGGCGTCTCTGTGTGACGTCTTTACACCGTCAATTTGTGAGGCGTTCTTCCATTCGGTGTGCGTCGTGACGCCGGCCCCTCGATTGCAATTGCACGCCGCGGCATTTTTAGCTCGTATGGCAGGACATCAACCTTGGTGGGGCAACTTTTTGGCGAATACCCTCGTCAACTTGTACTCGACGTCTTCGACTTGTATCTTTCCACAAGACAGGTGATAAGACTAGATCGAAACGTCCACGTGCTTTTCTTTTAAGGTATTCCTTTCGCGGAGGGCCGTATTTTATGGGCGCTTAAGCCAGGGCCCTTTTGAATTATTAGTAGATTATAGTAGCGCTTAATAAAAATAAGTTACAATCAATTATTATACCCAACGATAAGCTGGAATGAAACATTTCGCCTAAACTTAGTAGATTTAGACATTTTTACATGTTCTCTGAGAAGTCGCGGATACGAAAATTCTTCTGCTAGTCACATTTTCCTGAGTTTTATCATTAATATTTTTTTTAAACATTCGGTGATCTTGTTTTTATTGCCATTACGGAATTTTTAGAATTTTTACATGCTCAGAGCAGTTTATATCAGACATCTAGAGTTATTTAGTACAGTAGAACCTCCATTATCCGAATCAATTGGGACTGAAGATTGTATGGATAATCAAAAGTTCGGATAATCGAAACGCAATTTTTTTCTGAAGGGATAATATACTATAGAAATTGAAATATATATGCAAAATGCTCATTTTATTTATTTGATTTTGTATAGTCCTTCATCGTCGAGGGTCTCAATTTCTCATTATATCGGAGATCGTGGTTTTTCCAATTTCATAAAGGCATACTTGAGCTGCCCTAGATGTGCTCTTGTCTGGCTTCGAAAGAATTTCCAGTTCTGTAACGTAAGGATATTACGCTTACGCTTAGGAATCGAAGGTCTTTAAAGTCCTGACACTACGTGAAATAAATGGGATGTAAATAACTTGCAATAATTTACATTTGTCTGTACGCGCTGCAAGGAACAAATTGAAATTGCTGATAGAATCCAGTGTGCAATTGGACTAACAGTGGAAGACGGGAAACGCGCTTGGAACTGCGCGGTTGTTGAAAGACCTTAGCGTATACTTCGAGTCGTATATTTCGCGACACAATGGATTTTTCGCGCTAACGTTCGGATAATTGAGCGTTCGGGTAAACCAAATCGTTTTTCGGATAATTGAGGGTTCGTATGATTGAGGTTCGGATAATGGACGTTCTGCTGTATATAAATTCTCAGATAGAAACGTGGCCAGCATGTCACCTTCATAAAGTGTTGCACAACTTAGGCAGTGTTTAAAATGGTAATTTTTCGTTAAAAGTTCGGTAACTTGGCCTGAAATTTTACCAGTATATTGGGATGTATGTTACTTAATTGTAGATGACAAAGTTAATTGTTAAATATTCGGATTCCTGAAAGGAATACCTTAAAGTCTATGTAAAGGGTTGAAGGCGCTGAACGTTCCTTAAGTTCGTAAATATATCTGTCCCAGTTTTCGGTTGGGAAACAGTTTCTGTTAAATATCGAGGTACTATCACATAACATGGGAGAAAAATGGTCAAAAATTTGTGCCAATTGTTTCCGTTCTCGGTAACTTCAGTGTTTGGCGCGTGGGCATCAAATGATTTACAGATTTGATTTTTTTAATGTTCATTAATCGGCTTTTTAATGAAAACAACATTATCCCCCGACGAAGCTTGACACTGTACCAACCTCGCATCGTTTCATTATCGGCTATTTTCTAGGGTGTTCATATTGCTAACATTCCTCGGTCGTAAGTCACTGATCGCCGGAGCTAATAAATCCTCGGTAGTCGACGCGATGGTACGCACGCTCGGCAGACTACTGGCTCCCATATCAAACGACCAAACGTCATCTGCATCGAACAGCCTCGATACAACCCTTATTGGCTGGGTCTTGTTGTTTCTCTCCGTTTGTTTGGACACGACGGCACAACAATTGCCGTGTCTCGAGGACAATTCAGAGAAGAGCAAGGAGCAAGGTACCTCCACTTATTCCTCCTTCCTGCTGATTAACCGACGAAACATTATTTTTAAGGCTGATTGCTTTCAAGTTTGTCAGCAAGCTGCAGCAAAACTCTTGATCATTCGTATGTTGACGATCCGATGTTTTCAGGGGTAGCGTCCCGATGGGAATTTCTCCAGGGCGAATCGGCGATGCAACGGAAGTACGTTAGCGCCAGTCGTTACTCCGCTTCGCGCAGTTATCGTCGAAAGCTGCAGAAGAGATTGATGCATCATAAACAGCAGCTGCAAGACCTCGAACAAGCGAAAAAGGTCTTCCAAACGTCGTCGCAGGCTCAGGTGTGTGTCCATTTTTTTAAACAACTTGTCTCTAATTTATCAATATTGCACGGAGACAAAATCAATTGTCTCGTTATCTTTCCTATGTCTAATCCCTTCCATTCAAATTATTTTTTTATATCCAAAGTTTTACCGACCTGTTCCGAACATTTTTTCATAAATTTTGACGAAACAAAGAAATGAACAAGCGTTTATACGCCGCAACGGTATGTCGAAATTTTCTCGTACTACACTCAACGTAATTATGACATTTGTAGGCTTGGGGATCAATGCCTTCGCAGGTTTCGACGTTGTCCAATAAATTGGAAGCGGCGCTCAAGTCGCAAGAACGATTCTTCAAGAAAACCCTCAGGCAGCACACGTCGAAACACTTCAAGGACATAATTAGCATAAGAAGAAACGAGGTGCATCTTCCACGTGGGAATCGCAGTCATCCTCAATCCAGCTCGAGGTATCCTTTGTTTTATTGTTTTAGATTTTATTTTCGAGCACAGTTTAGACACATGAAGTGTTTGAGGATGATTGAAATCAATTAAGTTATCTCGCTCCATTCTTTCTTTTCACGTTCGTGTACGATACAATTTACAGTCGTCCGGAATCTCTCGAAATTGATTTCGATTGTATGGCGAATCTGTCGCACCAGCACGTGTTGCCGGTGGCGCGAGGCTTGGTAGCTTTGATACTGAACAACGCGGCAAACGTTGACATGTTTCTGTTAGCGTGCAAGGTAATTTATCAGTGAGATATGAACATATAATTTCTTTTTTTTCTCCTTCGAATTTATCGCTGATAAAAAAATACGCTATCATTTTTTTCTTTAAACTTAAGCGATCGAAACTCTTTCTATTTTTCTCTACCGATTAAACGATTTTTTCGTAATGACGTGTCGATTTTTGTTTTCACCTTATGCGTACTTAGGTAGTGGCTAGGCTAGTTGTATCTACGAGACCCGCGATTAGCTTGGGCGAGCTTATGACCGAAGAACAGCTCGTAAGGTTAGTCAAACTGGCTACCGGAATCTCCGATTCCGCATGGTCGTCACACGCGGTTGCGTGCCTGCTGCAGGATCTTTTGGAAGGTAACAACGTTATTCACTTAATAAAGATTGTCTGGACTATTCGAGTCTTGTCCCATCCGCCAGAATGGAGTTCAAGTTTACAGCAAAAAATAACAAATGGGATCTTACTTTTTTTACGAAATTCTTTAAATCTGTGGGATATAGGAAAAAAAACCTTCTGGGCTCGGTACACACTGTTAAACTACATAAAATTATTATTTTTTCAATATACTTACCTCTCGTGACAAAAAATAGGCGCGTTTACAGCGCCGAATAAAATAATGAAATAGGTGTATTATCGACATCCCAACACCCCGTAGCATTATCCGATATGTAAAGTTCAAGAAGATTATTCAAACATACGTGTGTGATTATCGCGTGTACTACACTTAATTTGGAAAACTAATTTGGTGAATTTTCCGGCAAGTTTGAACACAGAGTTTTGAAAAGAGCACTTATACCGTGCATACGAGGTGTGTAAATTAAGCAATGATACTGATAATTTATTTGTTAAAAAACAACAACGGGTAGCTGTAAATTGATAATTGTAGCACACGTGATAGCGACTAATATTGGGGGAAGTACGAAGAAAGTATTTAAAAATTCGGTTAATAATTGTGTTTTTACTTACTTTTAACACGTGATTTTTTGTTGTGTCAAAGTTTAGATGCAGTATCCTTAATATATAAAATGAAATCACGAAGAAAAGAAAACGTACATATTGAGATGTTTAATGGGAGGGTAACCTTAATTTAATTGAGGAATACCGTTGGATACGAAAATATGATTGATGATTTCTTGCAGGTGGTCGACTGTTCCCACGGCCGTTCCAAGGCCAAGACGGCAATCAGTCCGAGGAAGTATTCGAGCCCCTCGGTGCCGAAGGTGGACGAATGGGTGACGATGATCTCGCCGCAATGGCGGGCACAAGTGGTGGCGGGTCGACGGCACTCGGAAACGACGAGGGTTTCGCCGAAGGTGACGGCGACGAGGATACTCAGGACAGTATAGTTCCGCCCCAGGCAACCGCGTCAACCTCCAAATCAAACGGCTTTAATCTAGCCTCGGTAGTGGAATCCGACGACAGTGAATTCGAGGATTTCCTCGACGACATACTCGAACGTGGCAAAAATACGTTGAAGAAGGGCACGGTTTCGAAATTACCGACGGCCGCTACCTCAGGGTACGCGATTCGATTAGAAACTACACATTTATTCGCTAATTTTCTCGAAATTGAGTTTTGATTCGATATTGCAATAATGTTGATATCTAACTAACTACAGAATCTTTAATGCATGGTTAGATACGCACTGGATCGTTATTTTTTATCTTCTAATTGCCTGATGATTCACTCGATATTTCAGCAGTATTTCGTTGGCAATCGACGCGCGACTCGAGTACGGTATCGAGACAGGGGTTGAAATTTCGTTGAGGAGACTCTCCACCCTCGGAGTGTACAATCTGCCACTCAGTATAAACGCAACTGTACAAGTAAGCTCGATCCGTCCTCTGATGTATTCATGGGAGTCTTACAGAAATGCTGCCATGGCACAAAAAAAATGGATGTATTAGGTGTACAAATAAGTTCTCGGCCTTTTTTTTCATGAAAATAATGATTTGTTTTGGTCGTTCTGCTTTCTCGCCATCCTCGAGGTCAAAATTTGCACTCCGGAACCTTTGAAACCTCTTTTTCACGGTACTCATGGATACGGCATCTTCCTCCAATACCTGACAAATCATCTCCTCAGCCTCGGAAGTCTTAGGTTTTTTCAATTTAAATGCGAAAAGCATACAGTGCCTAATATGCGCGGTATTGCAAATTATCTTGCTCACTGTGCTCACGATGTATATTATGAGATTATGTTAAGCTGTTGGTCCGGAAAAATAGTCTACTAGGTTGGTGGTATATGACACCAGACCTGGAGGGAAAATTTTTTCGTTCAAATATTCAATACAGCTGTTTTTATTCTCAGGTCGAAACTTATTTGTACACCTAATATTATTGCTTCGTTTGTACCAAGCCTGTAGGCAACATTTTAGGTCCATCCACTAACCCGTTGACGAATTATAACACCGTTAATTTGCAGTAGTTTTTTACGCGTTCTTTTGTGACATTTATTTACTCTCATTTATCGTGAGAAAACGCATATTGAAAAGAAATGGTACAGAAAGTTTTAGATTTTCTGTGCGTGTATTATTTATAAAAGAAACTTTTTGGAAAACTTCAGAATCATTCTCTACATAATTGCAGTGCAATTAACTGTAATCTACTCAAATTCTTTTCGTACTTTCGTTTAGCTTTCCTGTACATCTTTTACCAAGATCGTAACGCTGGAAACAATTGCGCGGCTTCAAAGCCCGGCCGGCTGCCACATATTTACGATGAATATTTACACCATCTGTTTTTTTTTTTTATATCGATTATTAATTTTTACAAAAGATACCAGCCGATGTGAATCGCTCGGCCCAACCATCTCCGCGAAACTCTGCCTGGTTAGAAAGGAATCAGGAGATGTGGAGTGCCCAGGACACACCGTCGAGTCTGTCTATGCTGACTCGATGCTTCGACAAACTATTCACCGACCTCTTGCTGCAGGTTCGTTACCACCGTCGAGATGATTCGCGAACGCGCGGTTTTATAATGGTCACACAAATATCATGGGAATTGAATATTCTCCACTTTTTCTATCGTCACGCAGCAAAATTCGAGCACGAGTTTGGAACTGGTGTTACAATTGTGGCTGTCCTTGAACTTGGATGCGAGTCTCGAACAATCAAGCTCCACGACTCAGTTCGATCCGTCTTTGACGCCCGTAATTCCTCTTAGTTCCGCCGCTATCTCAGGCCTCATTTCGGCATTGCTATGGTGCGGAAATTTGACCATCATATTTTACACGTTGCTCGTTTTTCCGCTTTTTGTGCTTACTGAAATGAAATTATTCGGATGATGTACAGGCATCCGGGTGTATCGCTACGAGCGTGGTGCCTGGCGTTGCAGACTCTTACACTCGCGAGTAATGAACCACTGCCGAGCGATCACGTTGATCCAAGTATAAGCACGCCCTTGGATGGTTTGCTCGGAGGTATGGCGAGTTGCGTTGTCAAAGATCGTAACATAGGCCCTATGTTCCTGCGTCTCTTGTCCGGGAATGGTTTGAACGTTGAATCCCGTGACAAACAGTACATGATGGTGAGTTTCAACAGATAAATGTGTATTCAACTTATGGTATCAATTCTTCGATTATTTCGATATATATTTCAGACACCGATGAGCCGTTGCACAAGCAAACGCTCGTTTCGTTCATATTACAATTAGAAGCTAACTAAAATGTATTCGTCGTCGATGTTTCTGCTTTTCACTGCTGAAGGGTCGAGCATTTTATTGAAACGTTAGAGAATACTGATTATTTTTAAATGTAGATATGTTTACTCAATGTTCCACGTAGTTTTTTTTATTATTAAGGATCCTGAATTGAGCAGGAATTTTATTGGCAACTGGTCGTTGCTTGCGGCTCCGCTGGTGTGTGTCCCGGACATTTGATTGAGGCGTTACACCACCTAGTGCTCGGAAAAATAGGAATACAATTTAAAAAAAAAATAAATATATAAAATAATTTTCATTTTTTACAAATACATTATAGTTTGATAAACAAATTTTTTTTAAATTAATGGCGGAGATGTAAGTCGGCTAGTAGGACCCTTTTACGAAAATCCTTGCCGATGCTGAAATTTTTTTCTCTGTCAGGCATCGTTTGAAAAATTAAAATAAAATTTCTTGTAAAGAAAAATAATATCTAAAGTGTAGCATAGGGAAAAATTAAAAACAAATTATTTGTAGAAATGGAAGCTATTTGAAAAAAAAATCTGATTTTTACCGAAAACTTGAGTTTTAAAAATTAATAAAAAATGAACACGGCATCCAATCGAAAAAATCCTGTGCTATATCTATAGTATTATAAAGAATATATGGTATAAATTTCATCAAAATCGGTTGAATAGACCCGGAGATATTTTGTCTACCATTTCGAAAAGAGAGTCCTATTAGACGAATTAAATTTCCGCCATTTTGTAACTTTTGTTTCTTTTTTTAAATTTGTTTATAAAATTATAATGTATTTGTTGAAAATAAAAATGATTTTATATATGTAATAGTGGCGTCAAATTGTTTTTCAATTTTTATAGCTATTTTTCCGAACGCCAAGGTGGTGTAACCCCTTAATGGAATTGAACTTCTTTGACAATCATCGGTGAAACGCTCAACTCGAATAAAGAGAGACAATTATTTTTCGGAACACAAGCATTAATAGAAGCAACGTTCTCATTGTACTATCCTAGATGAATTTAGTTGGATTACAATTATCCATAAGCTTGTGTACTTAGATCGAATACGACACTAATACCCCCGGTTGGGAAAAAAATAGGCTGGTCCGCGAGTTGCTCTCGCGCTTCAGGACTTCCTCGTGCGACTGGAAACCCGCTGCGACGTCATATTGCCGGGAAGTTCACTAGGCAACGCATTGAAGAAGCTTCTCCTGTGGGTCGTTTATCAGTTGGTACAACCCGGCGGTGCACTCGTAGCGAGACGCGGTCCGTTGGACGCTCAGTGTATACTCATCACCTCGCTCATCAGTCTGAGCTTCACGAATACCGATCTCGGCACCGCGATGAGCATATCCGAGTGCGTTGGGGTGTTGGTCTCGACATACATTCGAGGGGCCAGAGGTGAGACACAATTCGGGAACGTTTGCCTGGCAATTCTCTGAATCATCCGCTCATGCCCTGTGCAAATGTGATACGGTGGTGCATCAGGAAACCGGTGGCTATGACTAGTGGCTAGTGATATGGGGAAGTAACGAGCGCAGGTTAAAAGTAAAATGCATGGGATCGTAAGAGATTGAAAGCGCTCCGTACGATAGAGATGTGAAAAATGTATTGTCTTTTTCTAAAATGAATTTCTAATCAATTAGTAGGTGCAGAGTGCGGCGGTATTGCCGACTCTTCGAATCAAACGGGTAACTTCGGCGGCTTATTTTCCTGCGTTCTTGGCGGAGGTTCGAAACAAGGCCGGCCTACTTCCTGGGAAACTCTGGTTGTTGCTCTCATAAAGTTGGTTTGCAGGCTCGTTCAAACACCCTTGCCGAATGTAAGTGTTCCAACTAAAATTACGTCATTCACTTCTCTTCTCTACGTACTCTCGCCTTCTTGTATACGTGAATTATACTTCGTACAAAGAGAAATAAGGATAAGCAATAATTCTTTAACATTTTCATTTTGGTCAAATTTCCGTCACGATGGAGTCGGTAACGTTGTTTCTGCATACAGGCGAGATTGCCACCTACCAGCGATAGTATCATCGACATGGAGCTCGGCGAGGTTTGTCAACGACCCGGTACGAGCAGCAGCGACGATCAAGCTAAATTAAATATTTCACAGACCGACGAGAGCAAAGTTGCTGAGCAACAGACGTCCATGAGGCAACAACAGACAACGGCGCCAAAGCCGCGATATCCTTGCGTCGCTGATACGGGTAACGAAAATCTCCATTAATTCGAGCAATTATCTCATTGTACTTTGTAACACTTAACAAAGAAGAAAAGCAAACAAATCCACTCAGACGCGAATAGATTAGTATCTTGAAATACTCAAAAAAGAAGAATGTGACCATCTTACCATATCTTACAATCAATTTATCAACGGCTTTTCCATGAGTGCAAATTTAAACTTTGAATTGCTCGATCATGTCACAGGTTGTGGAGGGTTCATGATTAAAAAATAATTCAAGTTTTGCAAAATTTAAATACTGCTATTAAATTTAATGTAAAACTCAAACACATTCGAGTTTTTCCAAGTACTCCCGTCAAATCAATTGCAAATATTAAGCACAATAAAATTTTGTAAACACTTCTGTTAAATTGAATTCAAAATTCAAATTTACGTTTCTCAAAATATTCCCGTTGAATTAAATGTCGCACCCACGCAAACCTCACCAAATTGGAGTTTTCTAAATGCTTCTGTTTAATTAATTGAACAATTCAAATAAACTTAAGTTTTGAAAAATTTGACGATTCCTGAGTAATTAGATAAAGAAATTATCGCTGACGAATTTTTTTTTTTTTGAAAAGTTGAAACGATTCTCGAAGTCAGCTTTGTTTCTTTCTAGCTGCTAACTTTGAATGTTACTACTTTTCTCTTTAGTTTCCTTTTGTACCGAAATATTTATATTCTTGCAAGAACATTGTTTATCCAACATGCGGTGGAAGAATTCGTTCGTCAGGAGAATATTTAAATTATCGTTGACGAATTTTTTTTCAGTTTTGCAGCATGAGCCTACGATGATGAGGTTGCTCGGAGCGCTGGGATACAGCGCGGGTTTCTGCTTCACGATGCTCTTCGACGGTGACGAACCGGAGCTCCGCGATCCGGCTTCTATTCCCGATGCAACATTCGAGCTTCTTTCTACCCTGATGAAAAAAGCTACGAGCCCGCAACTCGTCTTGAATCCGCTCTACCGTTATCTCGCTTCGTGTGAGTATATCATCTCGTTTTCGGAGCATCAATTATTTTCCGTTGGACGAATTTGAACGATTCTCACAAGATAAATTTGAAAAGAAACGTAAAATTTCAATAGCCTCGTATTTTTATTCAGCATGCGGTCAGAGTGATCCGGATCGTCAAATGGGCGTTATGCAATTGTCGGAACCGTTGCTCTGGTACATTCTCAAAGTTCTCGACAACGAAGAATCCGTGGGGATTTTCACGGGGATGGGCGGCGTGAAGGTTCTCTGCGAGAATCTCGTCAACAACGGAAGCATGAGCAGCGGATTGTCGTCACCGGGAGTTATAGCTCTTGTGATGCAACATCTCTCAAACGCGCCTAATCTCGCCGCGAATGCATCTTCGAGCAGCAAAAAAACGATCAACAATTTGGAATCGGGAAAAGACAATTTGTTGAATTTTGCGCCTCTCGGGACGGTCTCGTGGGTGAAACCGATGGTCGAACCGGCCGATGTTCTCGTGCAAAGCTCGGCTCCGCACAGACGAGCAAGAACCGCGGCATGGTCGTATCAATTCTTTCCCGGTGAATTTTGGGTCGATTTAACGATCACCTTGCCGTGCGCGATATTACTGAAAGAGGTCGAACTACAGCCGCATTTGTCCTCGCTCGCCAGTACGTAAATCCTTTTAATTATCAAACATATGTGTACACGAAGCAGAGCTTCGTGCAGAGTTTCGTTTCTCCGGACAATGGGTAACGTTCTTTTTTAAGGAGAAATGATGCACGACGAGAAATTTCAACCCGGTCCTAGTTGATTAGGTCGAATAACATGTCAATTCACTATAGGCACCACAAAAAGATCCCTTGGTGTTAACTTCATCTGGTTTTTTAATTCCACACAACCTAATATCCGGAAGATATCTGTGGAAATTTCAAGTAAATTGGTTCAGCTGTTTTTTTTTTCCAGAAAAATTCCGAAAACTTTTCATAGATTTCTGTGCCAATAGAATCGTATGATCATTTCGCCTTGAACTGGATCAATGGTACTCGATGTTCATTCGTTATTGCTCAGTAGCGGTACAATTTCAATTTCGAGGACTCTGAAATTCGGAGAGACGTATTACCACGAATTATATGTTCCTCTCCGTATGAAGGGTTGCAATTCTTGTCATGGAATTGTTTGAATTTTCGAACCTCCTTCGAACAAGCAATGTAAATTTGAATTAGCTCGTTGAATGATTGGAATGAAATAAGGAAACAAAAAAAAAACATTATTTGCACAGCTTGTCCGTCGGCCGTAGCGTTGGAAATTTCGCGCGAAGGCAATTCCGATCTGACACCCGTGTGTCCGCCGATGCCAACGGCTGGTCTTACGTCGATTCATCTGACCCTCTCGCAACCGGAAGTCGCGACTTCGGTGCTCGTGCGTCTCTACAAACCGCGCGATTGCACGAATATCAGCCTGAGTCAGATAAAGATACTCGGGACTACTGCTTTCGGCGAGATAAAATCGCACAACGAGACAATAGCTGAGGAACAACTGACCAAGACGAGGTACGAGAGAGAGTGAGAGCGGTCGATTTGATTATGTTCCGCAATGTCTTGAATGCACGAGTTGTTCGTGGTGAGGAAGTTGATCGATTTGTGGAATGATGCGTTGTTTTTCGTTTCAGTTTTGGCTGGTTGAGACTGGTACACCAATGTCTGTCGGTGAGCAATCTATCGAGCAACCTCGCTCACGACGTTCTCAGTTCGGCTGCCGGGGTCGAAGGCCTCATCGAGGCTTGTTGCAGTCTCTTGCTTCTTCGTCCGCGATCCTTGTACACGCCGGATCTCGAGCGAGTGCTTCTCCAATTGGGCCTGCACTCTCGAGAGCTCGGCCTCCAGCTGATCAATTTGTTGCTCAACAATCGTTGCACTCCACTCTTTCACGGTACGAACTAAATGTTTGTTGTGCTGGTATCGGAATCGTGTCTGAATAACTGACGAAAATTAATTCGAGAGAACTGCGACAAAATAAGTCTGGTTGGAATAACTTTTAACAGGAAAAACAATTTAAATAGGCTGAAACTTTTTTTCATGGAAAGTTATTTTGTCGGATATACTGTGTCGAAGTTATTTCCGTTATGAAGATGCGCTACCCTCATCGTACAGTGGCGAGTCTTTGCTGGTCTGAGGCAACAATTTCCCTTTCACTCTGACAAACTCTAACGGTCTGGTCGTTGTCTCGGTGAATTGTTCAGGTACATCAACTAGCCGAAAATCATCGACGGCCCAGCTGGTCGTGGAACTTTTACAACAATTGTGCTTGGCCCAAGATTCGAACACCGAGGCTCGTGTCTCGGCGGTGCTCTCGTGGCTTCGAGTATCGGCCGAGAGCGCCCTGACTCGACCATCAAACACTCCCAACGTCGTTTGTCCACCCGCCGTTTACGTTCACTGCGCCGCTTCGATCGTTTGGAAGGCTCACGAGCATCGAGAATTGTCGTACAATTTGGAATCTCTGCTGCCCGACGAGCTGTTCAAGTGAGAACTCTATTAATTCCTCACGCATAATCTTGTCTCCCTGAAGTCGCTGCTCTAATATCATATCCTTTCATTCCAACAGCTCTCTCTACGAGTGGACTCTGACTCTGAGAATGCACAGCGCGTTGAAACTCGCCATCGACGCCGCTCTCTGCTCGCTCTGTTACGTCAGGCCCTCGTTGTTCCCGTTGCTGTTGCAAAAAGTACGAATATTGGTGCCAAATTTGGCGACCGATCGTTCCGCCTCGATATCCGACGACCGCAAGGATAGCGAGGGACAGACGGACGATCGAAAGAGCGAGACTGACGCCGAGGAGTGGTACTGTCGTCTCGTACTACCCGAACACAAGAGATTGGAACTTACCGAGAGCCAGTTACTAACCGTAGCCGCCGCCGCAAAATCACCCACTGGTATTCAACAACTCATCGACTCGGGCTTGCCCAGTATGCTATCCGCAACAATCACGGGTAAGAGATCGTACGAAATACGTAACAACGAGAATAAAAAACAGCGACGTTTTTTTCGATGCGAACTAAATCGTATGAACCGCTTTTGTTGAATGTCGTTGCAGAATTCTGCAAACTGGAGAAGTCGAAACAGTACGGTGGAACATCGCTGGACGATGACAGAATACCCAGCACTTCCAACACCAGTATGACCGATAGTGACAAGGCCGGGGAAGCAGCTAATCAAACACGCAACAATACGGGTAATAAATTATATTTTTTTACCTACCGAACGATTTTCGTACATCAATAGTTGCTTGTAACTTGCATTAAGGTGGTTCTCCCGCGAACGCCTCTCGCGACAGAATTTGCTAAAATTTATAGTGACTGAAAAGGATTGCAATGTATGTGAAATTATCAGACGCTTTATCGTTTCTAAGTCGAGTAATTTAATGCCAAAGTTAGTAAGTTTTTACATATCGCCTTTGGCAACTGTTCCACTAGCGGACTCGTTGGAGACGCGAATAAGCGAGTAGAACAAAAAATAAAAATGTTCCGTAATCTACATGAGTTTTGCTAGCGAAGTACACAGGATTATTACAAAATATTGACTTTTGAAAATTTAGCACCATTTTGAAAAAAAAACTCGCGTTTTCGACTATAAAAACGGTCTTAATTTGTTTATAAAAATCGTAATTGTTAAGCGATCGTGAAAATCGTGTGTACTTCGCTAGAAAATCTATCTGAGAAGCTACAGTTGAAATTTGAAGTCAATCGGTTGATAATTATAGGAGGTACGAGTCCGCCCGATTTTGAAAACACGGTTACAAGAAAAACGTGTTTAAAATTTTTAAACCATCGGCGGAATATTTATGAAAATTTGTTTTCATCTAAAATAACTTTTGTATACCATTCCTGGGAGGTTTATACATCATTCGAGCCAATTTAAAAAAAAGATGGATTGTTTTTTTTTAAGGTACATGAGGCCTTAAACGGTTTTTTCAGATTTGATATTCTTGATATTTTCTACGTCGGTTGAGAAAATGTGAACGTTTTCTGCGGACTCGAAAGTAAGAATTATTTCATTAGCTCTTTCCTTTTTTTTTATACTTCTCAAGGTGGTTTATGCATGACAGAGCCCGACAGCATAGCCGTAGTATTGGAATTTCTGTCGCTCATTTGCTCGGAGGGAAGAATGCGCGATTGGCTCGGAAAGGAAGGACGCGACTTTTGGTTGCCCCTCGTTTCGTTGCTGAGCAATCGTCCCATCGAGAATCCATCCGTACCGGCGCTCAGGTATCTCCTCCCATCGATCATTTTTAAACAATACTTATTCGTGTACCTGATACTAAAAGTTCGGCCGTTTCAGGATGAACGTTGCGTACAGTAGTTTGGAAAGTGCCATGATTAAATTCCTTTCGAGATGCTGCTGGTGTCATCCTAACAATCAGAAATTGCTGTCGGAACTCTTGACGAACGTCATACTGCAGCAAAGAACTTCGCCCAGTAAGTTCCAAGAGTTTTTTTTATACAATAATGTGACTCTTGGAGCGTGATAGAGTGTTGTTTTTTTCACCACAACGGAACTTCAAATTGGGGAAAGAAGGCGAAACGTGAATGAAGGAAATTTATAAACGACAAAAAAGCTTTCTCTAAGAGGAGTAAAACAAATGTAGATTAAACCAAAAAAGAGTGACTACTGGTTGATCACCAGTGAGTTTGTTTGTGTTCGTTGATGAGGTGGATTGGTTGATCAGCAGTGAGTTCGAAGCTTCAAAGAAAATGGCAATTGCTGTTTTGTACATGATGTGTCTGATCAGTCCGAATCCACTTACCGTTTTTTCTCGTTTGTTACGTCGTCCCTTTGTTCGCCGCAGATGCAATAATCGTGCTTTTTTTAATTCTTTTTTTTTTTCATCGAAGACGTCAGGTATCTCCATGGAATATCTGGATTCACAAGACGATTAATCTTGCAATTGTTGCTGGAGGGAGAAAAGGTATTGGTTTCCGTGACATCTGAGACTCCGATGACAGCGGCCAACAGTACGCTTAGCTACAATACACCTTCAATGCCACCGCATCCTGCTGATCCTCACGGCCATTATCATCACCTGCTCTACATGTCAACGCAGTCAACGGTGGCTGATGTATTGCAACAGGTTTCCGGTGAGTTCGCCGTTTTAGCGGTGACAACGAAAAGAACAATTACAGTCGTAGTTCGCGCAGATAGGGATGGGCTCGTTTGATTATTTCTCTCTAATCTACGGTTATTTTTTATTTGTTTTTTTTTTCTCAAACTTCTCTGTACGACGTGTACAAACAATTACATTCTAAATCGAAAAGAATAAAACTCTTATCGGTAGAGGCTGGTTGCCCGGTCGGTTGCAGCTCTGTTAATTGTTCATCTTGAGCAGCGTTGGCCTGAGCCGATACCTGGATGGCTTAGCCGTATACTTGGCTTGTGCGTTGATTACTGACCAGGAAGGAGTTTTACCGAGTTTTTCATGGTAAAATAACTGAAACCCGGTGAAAATATAGCCGCCTGAATCGGCGCAGGTTTTTTTTCTACGGTTTCCCTGTGTCCTCGTGCAATTGCGATAAGGTAATGCATTAGGAAACGCGTGGCTGTAGGCAACTCTGGTGGATCTTTCTGGAAGTGGAGATTCTGCAGTGACAATTGTTGCGTCTAAAATGGAAAGGATGGGATCGTAAAAATTCGAACAACAAAACGAAGGATCATTGGAAATAACACCCACACACATATACATACATGAAAAATTCGTATTAATCAGACTGCACTATTAACGATAAGATCGCTGTAATTAATTTCTCTATTCGTCACATTCCTTTCGCACAATCTCATTTTATTCTAAATATTGATGATTACGTCTAAAGCATGTTCGTCGATTAAAGTGGACTAGGGTGAAACAAAAATCATGAGGAAAGAACACATCGGAGGAATATTGGAAATACGGTCGACCAATGATTGTCAAAAATAATTTATCGAGCCCATCTGCTGCACGTAGGGCCTTTGCAATAGCAGAGTTAAAAGAGGGCGAGTAAATACTAGCGCTGAAAGCGTTGGTCAGTCGGCTCTTGACTTTAGGCATGAGGATTGTGCAGTATGATTGCGGAAAGAGAGATGGAGAGAGAGAGAGAGAGAGAGAGAGAGAGAGAGGCAGGCTCGCTGATTGCGAATCCTGTGGAGACGAAGTAGTCGTGGATGAGCGGAGATCTGGCAGGGGAGGTGTTGTTCAATGACAGTTAACACAAAGATTACCCTCCGTGCGTATGGTAATATACAGGTACTTGGCTCCTTTTGCGACTGTCTAATTCCGGTAAGGGGAGTGATACAAGCGCGAGCGGCACACCGAGTGGCCGACGGGACGCTTGGGAAACGGGGACTGCACTGATGGCCGACACACTGAGCGTTGCAGCAGGAAATACGGCCAAGGATAAACGCGCTAAGGAAGCCTCGAATAGATCACAGGCTCGAGGGCCAACATTAAGAAAAGCCCGTTTGAATTTGGGTACGGCAAAAAACAAAACAACAACAATCACAATCAAGTCCCATCAATATATTGTTTCTCGGATTTAATACAATTTTTAATGTGTGTGTTATGTTTTTGTGTACGCGCAATCGACGCCCGACGTCACTCGGCCCGTGGCGATCGGTTTGCGCGAACGTAGTCCCCTCCTCCCCCCCCCCCCTCTTCACGATTTATCGTTTACTGTATAGAGAATTTTACGAATGAGTGATCGTTCACGAGTGCTCCGTTGCCCATCGACGTGAATATATCCCATGGCAATCGTACAACATTTGTTCAAACTTCGGTATTCTCCTTTCGTCGTAGACGCAACGCCCAGCACATCGAAAAGTCCCAATAGCGCACAACCGAATTCGAACAATTCCGGAAATCAACAGTATTTGACGCATTCGTCACCGCCCAATCTGCCTCTACCGCCGCAACTGACGATCGCCCAATTACTCGCCATTGCCGAGGACAACGGAGCGTCCCTCTCCGATCCTATTCTTCATCTCACCCTGAAGGAACACAGCAAAGACTCCAAGGGTGAGTATCAGGCGATGCTTTCGGTGTTCTTTTCTCTTAATCTCAATGAGGAGCTTTGCACCATGGAGACTACAGTACAGAAGTCCGAATTCCGTATCGTGATCCGTCCGCCAAATTGTGAGAAATAATTAGCGCAGCGCTTTTTTTAAAAAGCGACGCTAGTGGTGAAATTTAACGCTATGAAATCTTACAGATTCACGAACGTTTTTTTTCCAATATCTTCACCAAAGATTTCGGACTCTTGTTATCTCCTCTGTCCCCTCGGTTTGCACATTGGCAATGGTAATTATATGTACATATCGAAAACACGTACGAAACAACTTGTATCGTTTCAGAGGAAGCGCCAAAGTTGAACGACAGCGAGCTGTTGAATTATCGTCATATCGAGGGTGCACTCGGTGTATTCAGTGCAGCGGGTGGCCTGGCGGTATTGGCGAAGCATCTGCCCCTCGTTTACCCGGACTCGGGTAGGCCACCGCCTTCCATGGAGAAATCCCCGTCACCCGAGCAACCTGACGCCGATTGGGTAAAGGTTGAGGTCAGTGACGATACATACGTCGATCTCGTGGAGGCTGGCATGTCGAATTCGCCACGTGCAACGCCGCCGGCACCGCACGTGCCGTTTCATTCGTTGGCGGCGTTTGGTCTGTTCCTTCGTTTGCCCGGTTACGCGGAGGTCTTGTTGGGCGATCGTAAACAGGCGCAATGTCTGTTGCGTCTTGCGCTCGGTGTGACCGACGACGGTGAGGGTGGAGACATTCTGAGCTCGCCGATTGCCTCGTCACTTCCGACGTTGCCTTTCCAAGTGTTGAAACAATTGCTCGAGAGTACACCACCGACTACTGACGATGGTCTACTGTTGAGGCGTACGACGATCGAGGTAGGAGCGGTTCTTCTGTTACTCAATTGCCTGGCAATATTCACGCATCAGACGGGACACAACGAGGGTACGGATCAGCGTGGTGTCGGACAGACGGGTGGTCGAAGCGACGACAAGTCCCATCTCTATTGGGCGAAAGGCACGGGTTTCGGCACGGGCTCGACCCAACAGTCGTGGAACGTTGAACAGGCGCTCTTGCGTCAACGCTCCGAGGAGGAACACGTGACCGTGCTGCTACAAGTACTGGCGAGCTATGTAGGATCCGGTGGTCAGCCTCAGAGAGACCTGCCCGTACCCTTTACCGATCTTCTCGCTCGCTCCTGCCTTCTACCCGCTCTCTCGTCCTATTTGAGAAACGATTCGGTACTGGACATGGCTCGACACATACCCCTCTATCGGGCGATCCTTCAACTGCTCCGCGCAATGGCCCTGTCCAGTCAATTGGCACCGCTTCTCATGCCACGAGGCGGAAGACCCAACGACGCATCTATCGTTTCACTTCTTTACACCATGAGAATGTGCGTCGACGCTTACGTGTACAAGATCAATCGGTCGCGCGGCAACAAGTCGCGAACACCTGTCACGAAATATCCCGAGGATACGGAACAGGACGAGGGCCTCGCGACTCTCATACCCGATATACAAGAGAGCGCGACGATAGTTCAAAACGCTACGTCCAGATTGAACGTCATTGGCGAGGAACTCGCTGGCCCGAGTCCGACCGGCCCTGAACTTCCGTTACGCTCCGTAGAACAACGATACTTGGAGGTTATGAAGAAACTGCAATTCGGTGAGTCGGCGAATCGATACATGTTTTTTTTTTATAACTCGCCTGGCGTTCGATACTTGATTCGAATCCTCTAAGGTTACGCTATTCCTCGCACGGTGGCACACTTTTTCAAAATCATTAAGGGGTAACACCACACCAGACGCGCGAAAAATGAGTGTTACTTTGAAAAATGTTTTCGCCTGTAAAAAGGAGATCTAAATCTGTTTAAGGCGGTATTCTAGTCTGGAGGTTTAAATTCCGGATTTGATAAAATAAAACGAAAAAGATTTTTATTATTCATTTTTTAGTCCATTTATTTATGTTTCGAGAACTTACAAAAAGAATTTTCTGCGAAATAAATAAAAATTGAAAAAGTTATGGGTCTCTAAATACGGCCCTGAAAAAAGTATGAAGCGGTTGACGTGATTCCAAAGCTCCCATTCATCTAGAACAGGAATAAAGCCAATTTTCTTTATCAATAAGAATGTCATTATGGCAGGTGTCAGAGAGAAATTTTTTTTTACTGGTGACCGTTTGAAAAAAATACTTAATTTTTTGCCCTATTTTTTCAGTTTTTAATTTCTTCTAAATAGTAATAGTGATAATGTCGCAATGCCCGAACTAGGGACGATAGAAGGATATATACTGAAGGTCCATACTAAACTTGGAGTCAATCGGTTGGAAAGAACCCGAGATTTTATGTCAACCAGGTTGAAAAAAGTAGTTTCGAGAAAAACGCGTTTAAAGTTTTGAGTACAATTTCAGACAACCGCAACAATCCAAGTGGTATAACGGCATGTTATACTTACGTTATATTAATCGGCCATTCCTGGGTCGTTGAGTGTGCCTTCCTCGACGTCGAAATTATGATTTTTCGAAGCTCGTTCTTTCCTGCGAGCAGTTCTAGTTTTCTTAGAATCTTCTGAATGTCCGATTCGCGCCGGTGCGGCCGCTCAATCTGGCCGTATTCAAATCGCTATAACATTGTAAATGTTGGTAATTTCGAAATTCCCTTTTAAGGACATATTCTTCGGAGTCTATACTCTAAAAAACTGCAAAAAAAAATCGATTTTTTCAAATTTCTAGACTAGAACACTGCTTCAAAGAATTTGTACATGTTTTAAATATTCTTATTGTACATGTTATACCCTTAAGTACGATTTAAATCATTGAACAATCGTTTTTCTCCGAACCTCTGGACCCTTAAGTTCCGATTTAATATTATAATTACGAGCATGCCCAACGAGCTATGGAAGCTACGTTTTCTTTAAGGCGGGCAACCACTTTAGGAGACCGAAAATTAGCTGATTTATTGGATTTTTTTTTATTGTAAAAAAAAACGGAAATTTTCGCTACTCTGGCAATAATTTATTCATATTTTTATACATCTCTGGTAATTTTTTCAAGTTATTTCATGCATTAATTAAGGTGTAATCCGCTGTGTCTCTTGGCGTGTCCTCATCGTCGTTGTCGATTTGTGGGAATTGTGCAGCTCGCAACTCGCATTTGAAATAGTCCAACAAATTTGTATACATTCTAGAGATGTTTTTTAAGAACGTGAACCTAAATTTTGAAAAAAAAAAACGAGAATTGAATGTTGGAACGTGTTTGAAAAAAAAATGATCGATTTTTAGCATTTTTTCCCCGGAATTTTGCAATAATAAATATGTTTTAAACAATCTAATCTTTCCAACTTTAGGTTCATGTTTTAATAAATTATATTATGTAAATGTGTTCCAAATTTGAAGATGATCCATCAATTGGTTTTAGAGTTATGATTCCCGCAAATTGAAAAAATGTCGTTTTGAGAAAAACAAGTTTAAAGTTTCACAAACGAAAAACTTAAAGTCAAATGTGTTTAATCAAATGATAAAGTGTCTTACCGATTAATAAGCGATTCCAGCACAATATAGCAGTCCTTGCTCTTCCTCATGCAACTCATTTGACGCTTGCATTTCCTCTTTACGAGCTTTTTGAGCTTCTTTCGTCTCTAATAAACTTTTTCTATTTTGCCGAGCCACGCGCATCTGATCCATTTGCTCGGCATATCCGTAGCTCTGCCTGCCAACTACGATTTGTAGTTCATTCATAACCATGAGTACGGCTGAATTTCCTTCATTGAATAAAATAGCAGCAAGAAATGCCGCTACCTCGATTATTTTGTACCCAGAATGTAGATGTTTTGGAGCTGATCCCCAAACGGTCAAGTTTGGGTTATGCAAACCCAAATTTTGGTTATAAAAACCCAAATTTTGGTTATAAAAACCCAAACAAACAAACTACCTAACTGAGCGCTCGTGGATATCTGGGCGCGCTTGGGAGTCGAGCGGAGAGTCTTTATCATTTATATACATACCGTTAGAAGGAATCCGAATATCGTTTTGAAAATTTCAGGGTGTATTCTTAAGATATTTTGCTAACGATTTATGAAATTAAAATAAATTGATTTTTTGAAGCATCTAAAGTGGTTGCCCGCCTTAAGAATCACTTCACACGATAACGCTATCACTGTGCCGCATATATCACACGCACGGAAAGTATTCCCGCAACTGTATTCCTTGCTTTCGTTTGTTTCTTTGCAGATACCTTCGAGATCATAGCCGACAATACGGAGTGTAGTGGTTATAAATTTGCCGTGTCGTATCACTTCGAATCGAACATGAGAACTGCGGGCGAGAGGAATCATCCGGCTAGGGTCAAGAGACTGGCGCAGGAAGCCGTCACCCTATCGCACGCTCTGCCACTCTCTTACAGTAGCAGCGTGTTCGTCAGGTGCGACGCCGAAAGGCTCGACATTATGAAGGTATCGTTAATTTTTTCGAGACTTTTCTATCGAGTCTAGTTAGATAAGAGTGAATGAGTAAAATTTTGAAACATTCGGTCGATATTTGTCGTCGCAAATATATCGATAACTGAGTCGAACGAGTCTTTTTATACGAGAACTTATGTGTTCGTGTGTTCTTTGAGTCGCGAGGTAATGGGTGATCCTACACGAGAATTTTTTAACATCCTCCAGGTGCTGATAACCGGTCCAGCGGAAACGCCTTACGCGAACGGTTGCTTCGAGTTTGACGTTTACTTCCCACCGGATTATCCGAACAGTCCGATGATGATAAACCTCGAGACCACAGGGCGACAGTCGGTACGGTTCAATCCGAATCTTTACAACGACGGCAAGGTTTGCCTCAGCGTTCTGAACACGTGGCACGGACGACCTGAGGAAAAGTGGAACGCCCACACCAGCAGCTTCCTACAGGTGATAACATCGAACCGAGTATCGGAAAAAAACAAAGAAACAAAAACGAAAACTCCGTGAAAATACAGTCGAGAATGAGTGCAAGGTTCGATCGATTGTAACGTGGATATTCATTTTTCTATATGCACAGGTTTTAGTCTCCATACAGTCGTTGATTCTGGTACCCGAACCATACTTCAACGAGCCGGGCTATGAGCGTTCACGGGGCACCCCCCTCGGAGCTCAATCTAGTCAAGAGTACAACGCTAATATTTGCCAGGCTACAGTAAAATGGGCAATGCTCGACCAAATAAAGAATCCGTGCCCCTGCTTCAAAGAGGTATACGCTCATTTTATTTACTAAAGTCGCAATTGCGATTCAATCCGAACGTTCATTAAATCACGGCGTGGTTGGTCGCTTGGTCCGCTTGACACTTTGTGCCACAGTGACCGTGTTGACATTAAACTATGGCATTGCCAATTCTACGATACGGATATGAAACTATTGTACTCCATGAACTGTATGACGAACAATGATGAATAATTGTTTGGAACATTAGTAACAATGCTAGAATTAATGAGCAACTTTTTTTTGTGCGTACGCTTATAGTGTTCCGTTAAAAGAAAATGAAACTCATGAAAATGCCGAGATGCTACCTACTCTTGCCTATTGAGAAATAAGTAGTTTGAGTCATTTACGAAAAACTTGATCATCCTTGCCTCAATTGAGGCAATTGTTTTGAGATAACGTATATGTTTGCCGATGAGAAAGAGAACAGCGTAACGAATCGTCCTATAAACGAAGCGTCTCAATATGTACTGAAAAAAAGACAAGTTTTTTTTATACCTATTTAATATCAGCTCCAGTCAGCGATTTCGACCGCATGGAATTTGCCCCATAGAAACTTCAACACCCCGTTGCACCCCTAATTAAGGGTTGTTTAAAAAAATCCTAAAATATGCGTTTCATTATTTGTTTTGAATATCTACACCGAGTTCCAAGTTGATACACGCAAGGAATACAATTTTCATACAAGCTTTTACACCCCATTTCATTCTCTTAGTAGTTTATTTTCGAAAAATCCTTTCTTAGTGCACCTCTACACCTTCTAAGAAAACATATCTTCCAAATTTCATGTTTCTATCTTCAGCGGTTTAGGCTGTGCGTTGCCTATATGTTAGTCAGTCGGTCAGTCACGGAACCGTTTTATATGTATAGATTTATATGTTTCGCTGCCATGTAAAAAGTGGAAAAAGAATAGTTAATAACCGTCACCTCCTTTTGTTGTACTTCCGCAGGTAATACACACTCACTTCTGGATTAAGCGACACGAAATAATAGCACAACTGCAGGCTTGGATAATGGAGATGGAATTGCATGGATCGGATCGCCGATGCTCGCGCATCTCGATAAACGCTTTCGCCCTGAGGGTAAGTTTCTTCCCTCCGTATTACGACGAATTAAATATATTTTTTTCTCATACGACAAGCACACTTTTTTCATATGCGTTTCGATCAGTCGAATTCGAACGCAACGATTTTTCACGGCACGTGTTCGTTTGCTCGTATTTTCAGAGATACTTCAGGCTACTGAGAGAAGAGCTCAACAAGCTGCCAACTCCCGAGGGTCTCGAGGATCTCGCGGAGCCTCTGGCCTCGCCCGGTTCACCATTGGAATTGTCCGGTATATCCGGTACACCAAGTTCTCCTCCATCGAATGGCGGGATATCGAGCTCAACAACGATGATCACCAGCAGCGGCAATCCGTCGAGCAGCAACAATGCCGCCGTCGTCGTTCAACCTACGAGCAATCCGAGTGCCGCCAGCAATCACGTGCATCATGACATCGACACCGACGTCGAGATGGAGAAAATGGTCTCGAAAGTTTGTGAATAGCTAATGGATGTTAATAGGGATTGTTGGACATTTTGAAAAGTCTATTGTTAGTGTTATGATGAACAATGTGACCGGAACGTAACGAGGGGCGGGTAAAACAGTGCGAGAGAGCGAGTGAGTGAGAGAGTAGAGGGGGAAAGGGAGGAGAGACGTTGATGCGAAAAAAAAACCAAACGAAGAGAAAGAACGAAAAGAAAGCAAGCGAAACGCATAAACGATGAATTAGCCTCGATTCGAAAAGCTGCCAAGAGTGTGACGTGCGTGTGACCTCGGCTGGGGAACTGAGGAATGTGTGATGACAATTACGGACGGCGAGAGTTTTCCCATTTTTGTTCAAAATATAGATTATAATTGGATGAGAAAGAAAAGTAGAAAGAACGGGAGAGAGAGAAAGAGAAATATCGAGCGAAAGAACGTATGAGAGCGAGAGAAAGAACGAGCGAGCGAACTAAGAGGAAACGGGACGTCGTAGAGGAATTAATCGCGAATGAGGTGTATTCTTACACATTAAGATACTGCCGGTTCGTTCTGTACCGCAGTGTGAAGTACGGCGAAAAAAAAACAAAAAAAAGCAAGAAAAAAAACAAAACCAGGAACATAAGATGATAAACGGATGTATGAAATTGCCGTATGTTATAGGAACTTGTCTGCTGATGCTGCTATACTAAATGTACACTGCAATCTACTCTGTACTACTATAAGTACTGATCGTTAGTCCATATTTATTATACATGTTCCTCGTTTATGTAGTTAGCACCCCACAGGACCCTCACATACAATGCGACTGAGTTGAAAGAACGACAGGGAGAGAGAAAGAGCACAAGAAGGAGAGAGAGAGAGATAGAGAGAGAGAGAGACCGAGAAAGAGAGAGAGAGAGTGTGTGTATGAAAGCACGTGCAAGGGAATATAGGAGGGGTAAAAAAAACTTAGAACAATCGACAATGTACGATCAACGACGAGGTAATTCCATAGAGAGAATGAACTCGAGACTCTTCCCTCGTAAAGAGGAATTATCGTGACGCCAATCGTGTATCACGCGGGAAGAAGCCAAGAGTAAAAAAAAAAAGAAGAAATTCGCCACTGTTCGTAACTGTAATACCTAATTAGCACACACATACACAGTAATTTCATATGAATTGACCGTACAAACTAATAAAAAAAAAACTACTTTGTTTCGAACAGAGATGTTGCCGGCGTCGCTCCCCGTCTCGTTGTTGCCCCAGCCTCGTCGTCAAACCTGAAAGTATCGCGGATCTTCGGATCCTTGTTTTTCCATTGATTTCTATATTTTCGTCGCCTATTTTCGCCAACTCGCGTTATTAAAAAAAAAGCGAGGTAGAGTTCGCGGACGTTCAATTACGTTTCACGGGGTCTCGATGCCTAATTCATGTAACCAAAAGCAAAACCAACAAAGCAAACGAGACGTGAAAAAAAATAATCCTAGTTTTGGTGCGTTTTGTGCGGCTGGACACGCGGAACACGAGAAAGCAAGATTCGATTCTTCTTTTATCTCACAATTTCCGTTTTGTTCATCGCTAGCTGTCGATCGGTTGACCTTGCATCGTTACGTACACTCGATACATCGGCAATCCTTTGTTTTATCGCTGTTTTTTTTTAGACCAATTGAACGAAGTGCTCAAAACGCGCGACACTTCGCCCGAGCTGTGTTCCAATATTTATCTTTTGGTTTTTTTTTCGCGTTTTGTGAAGGCTCGAGCGGTTCACCGATAACTGTTCACGGATATCCATTTGTTTTTAGTAGAGTTGTTTGAAGTTCAACGACGAAGTTTGTGTAACGTTGGCTGGGTCATTTTCGAGGTTGAAAATAATTAGAATCTAGCCGATTTGGCACAGGTGCTTAAGGAAAATTGGAAATTTCGCTGCAATGTCAACGTCAATTACCGCAGTTCGTTTGCCTGCACGAGATATTAGGTGCGGCTGAATTCGTGATTTTTCGTAAGGGACTGTGCCAAGTTTCCTACACTTCAAAGGCCGAGCGCTTTACCGATGACTGTTAAATGATATTCATTTTTTTTAGACGTAGATAAATCCAGTAAAAATTCAACTTCGACGTTTCAGTGCGGTCCCGCTAGTTTGCTTTGTTGATAAAAAAAATTATCCAATTCTACGCAATTCAGGACAGTTTCTTATGAAAAATCGTCAATTAAGCTATATCCGAAATATCTTTCTGACATTTACTCAGCTCGTTGAACAGAAAATATCAGCTCGATTCTCTATCTTCGTAATAAACTGTATTCAATTGTCTAGATATTACCATTTTTTTTTTCTCGAAAACGATAGAGTGGTACTGAATCTTCGATGAACATGTGTACGTTCAAAAGAATTAATATTCTTTTACGTTCATCTGCGAAAGCCTCGAACCTCTAACATCTTTTTTCCCTCAAAAATGATATAGCGAGGTTTATGAAAACTTTCAATTTGACGTCAGACGTATCCGTGTCTAAAATGAGATCAATATCCTTGAATATCGATTGTTGAATCGCTCAAACCATCAACGTGCGTTTTGGTTTTTTTACTTTCCTCGTACGAGTGGACCGCAGTATCGATCAAACGAGTAGCTTTTGCGTCGCGGGACACGCGGAACATGAAGCGTTTTGAAAATCCAAAGCTTCTCGTGCGTTCATTTTATTCGTGTGAACAATAAACGGCGTATCTCAGTGTAAATGAACTGTGTAGTTCGTACCGAGTCGATTGTACAAAAAAAAAAGAACAGACAAAGAAGAAGAGAAAAAGGACAAGGAGAGAAAAAAAAATCGATTAGCCAACAAACGCACTCGGTGGGAGGTTTATTGTAAATAATCAACGATAAGTAATCTCCGTATCATACGTATATGTTTATAAATACAGGACAATTGCGAGAAAAGAAAATACTCCGGAGGGACTATTTCCTTCCGTGTGTCCTTGAGGTTCGTGTAGACGCTATACGGGCATGATATGCGGTTCAATCGGATCCAAAGTCCCGTGCCGACGAATCCAAATATCATACGCGCATATACATATTATGCATGGATCGAATAAAGTGTTGATAGTTATTTATAATAAACGATTATTACCACGAAAAAGAAACATTCCTGAGAACGGTTTCCATATATAAAATAACTTGCGAAAGAATTCCTTCTGAAAGAGTCCATACACCGAAGGATAGAAATTTGAAAAAGTCAAATTTTCGTATTTTATTCGTCGACGATTATCACCGTACAGGACCAAGGAAAAATACAATAAAAAAGGAGGAGCAAGGAGCAGAGGAAAGGAAGTAAAATTTTTATCTTCGCGCGGCACAACGTAAACGCTCGCGTAAAACAGCAATTGGAGCGATTTTGCGAGTATATACGAAGAAAGCATCCGCAAATGTTTACGAGAAAAGTTTTTCCCGTGCAAATTGGTTGCGCTCGGGGAATTGCCCGAAATGCGGTTTGTTACCCACCGTAGTATAACCACGCGAGGTTGTTGAGAGGGCAAAGTATGATACACCCATTCCGAAGTTCTACAAGCCTCTCCTCATTACAGCGACCCCATGTTCGTGCTCTTGCGGATATATTAATATATACACGAATATACATATATACATATTCATGTACGGACATAACAAATGCATAACACATTTACGTATTTCTACTTGTATGGGTCCGTCGTTACAGTAGCCCATTGTCCCCAGCTCCACATTATGCAAGCCTCGTGTCTTCTAAACCACCTTTAGATAAATGTAAGCACATTTATACAAAGGTCAAGCCAATGACGGTCCAAAAATCAACGAATTGTTAAAAAAAACTGAGGTCTGTCTATAAAACGGACAGATGTGCTAATAGCTAGCATTGCATACATATACCGGGATGAAAATATCCTTTCCCCATGTAATATATTATATATACAAGGTGTGTTCATAAAGTAATGCAAGTGATTTTATTGTAAAGCGACTATGTACTCCGCAGCGCGTTCGGGCTATTTTGGACCAGTTTGGACCACTTGGGCTAGATGAGCTTGGGGACGTTGTGAAGCTTGTTTTCACAACGTCCCCAAGGTCAGTTTTCTCCGTGCAGTGGTTGCGTCAGTATCGTTGATTTTGTGAAACTCGTCTCAAAGACCGTGTGACGACGCGCGATGGAGCAAACGATCGAACAACGGTACGTGATCAAGTTCTGCGCGGTAAGTTCCTGGCGAAGAACAACTTGGCAATGCTGCCCCAGCCCCTTTACAGTCCCGACTTGGCTCCGGCAAACGTCTTTTTGTTTCCGTGGATTAAGACCGCCCTCAAAGAACACCGTTTTGACGGCATTGCGGCGACTCAAGCCGCCGTGACGACCGCTCTGAACGAGGTTCCCGTCGAGGCCTTCCAGGGCGCGTACCGTGCCTGGGAATATCGCTGGAAAAAATGTGTAGATGCACGAGGGTAGTACTTCGAAGATTTCTAAACATTTGCAACTATATCTTGAATACATTTTTTCTTACGATGACACTTGCATTACTTTATGAACACAGCCTGTATGTATATACAAGTATCGATCAAAAGTTTTTCATCACTTTGGATAATTGAAAATTTATATTAGAATAACATAATTGGTTTTATTTATTATTTTACGAAGATACTCTATAGCTTTAGAAAATGAATCGTATTATTCTACTATAATTTTGTAGTTATCTAAAGTAATCTACATATATATATAATGTATATATATGTATATATAATATTATATATATAATGCAAATACATATATATATAAAGGGTGTCCCAAAATTCACGCAAGAAGTAATTTTGATAGAAAACACAGGTTTTTAATAAAAAATTGTAAATTTTTTATTGATTCATATAGTATAAAGTATAGGGTTACATATGGAATATCATATGCATTTATTCCTCAACAATCACTCGTGGATTTTCTGAATCCCAAAGGCGACAATTTTATCGATTAACGAAGCCATCAAGATGAAATTAAACCTCATCGCTGAAGATGAGTTTGTTCGAAGAATCAGCATCCACTTGATGTTCAATAATCTATTTAACGAACTCTCTTCGCAATGCGTGGTCAGTAGGCTTCGGTTCTTGAGTCAACTGAACTTCGTGAGCATGAAGATGCAAATCTTTCGTGAGAATACGCCCTGTAGAGAGCTTCTCGAAATGTCCAATTTTTGATCAGCAACACTTTCACGAACTGCTTCAATGTTTTGTGTTGAACGATTTATTGAAGGACGGCCATAGTTTCTAAGATCATAAAAAACCGCCTGAAACTTTAACATATTAAAGTTTCAGCCAAATCGAAAGAGGTCGGGTCGGAAAGTGGTCGATTTGTCGCAGAATACCCCATATATATATATATACCAGGTGTACAAGTATGAAATGCGGATTTTTTTCTAAAAAAAAACACGTTAAATTCGGAAGAATGATAAAAAGTGCTGGATTCAAAGTATGCTCCATCGCTTGTTATACATTTATCCCATCTTTCGGGCAATTTGTGAATACCACGCCAGTAAAAATCTTCCCCTTTTGCTGCGAACCATTCATCGAGCCATTTTTTCACATCTTCGTACGAACCAAAGCGCTGCTCAGCAAGTGCGTGACCCATCGATGCAAACAAGTGGTAATCGGAAGGAGCCAAGTCTGGTGAGTAAGCCGCATGGGGTAGAACTTCCCAGCTGAGTGCTTCCAACGTGTCGCGAACCGGTTTTGCCGTATGTGATGGAGCATTGTCATGAAGAAAAATGACTTTGCGTTGCCTCTTTCAGTATTCGGGCCTTTTTTCAAGCAGCGAACGGTTCAAATCGATCAATTGTTGTTGGTCACGTTTAGTATTAAACGTTTCCCCAGCTTTTAACAGCTCATAATATTTTTTTGGCGTTTTTCCATGTTCCTTGTCTGCAACATCGAAGTCACCACTTTTGAAACGCCGAAACCATCGTTCACACGTATCTTGCGATGGAGCATGTTCACCATAAGCTTCGCGAAGTAATCGGTATGATTCAGCAGCAGTTTTCTTCAAATGAAAACAAAAAATTAATGCTGTCCGCGAATGCTCTTTGTTCGGTATAAATTGCGACATATTGAACACAACAACACAACACTATGCACACACTTTTCCAATTTATCACTCGTGCGCGTCTGACACTTGTTGATGACACAACAAAATGGCGCAGTGTCAAATTTTTATAGCACAAACTGCATTGGTGCACCATCTGTTGTCTGAAATCCGCATTTCATACTTGTACACCTGGTATATATATATATTTACTAAAAATAATATTCCGTTCAATATTTGTTTTTCCTACATATATAAACATGTTGTGTATCTTCCCTTTAGACCCCGCAGCTGCCAGCATCGTCGTCCCAGTACATTCCACGTTCGCGTGGGAGTCTCGCCACCGCGCGTGGATTAATAAGGGGACATTGGGCACCGCGCGCCAACCACCTCGGTAACCTTAAATTATTATCACGCCCGCTTGTATGCATGTCCACGAAACGTCGGAGAAATTTCATCAGCGAGTAAAATTTTCATCATAATTGCCGAGATCGGGGGAGAATAAACGTATATACGTGCCGACGTTTAAAACGGTATATTTACGCTAGGTACACAGGCGAAACATATACGTAGTTTCGTTTAACTGAAACCACGATTTGTCTCCCGTATAGACTTTCATTTGTTTATCTTCCAGAACCTTTCTCGTGTACATAAATGAGTTATTGTTTTTTGTTATTATTGTTGCTTCCAGTGTACGGGGTGCTGCTTCCCCTTTTACGTGCCCCACCCTTATTTCATCTTATTCCCCACCTTGCAGCCGCAGCCGATTTCTCCCTCTGTATCGTGTTCATCAGGACATGTCTGCCGCGGGCATAGGGAAACTGCGGAAAACCTATACCGATACAGCCGGTCCCAAGTTCGCCTTCCAGTCACGGAGCTTGTCGTTTTTTGCCGAAAAATGTAGAAGAAAAACATTTCACGACGAAAGTGACGCGACTGGGATTCGAACCTGCGACTTCCCGATTCGTTGGCCACCACGCTAACGACTGGTCCAACGCATCGGGTAATGAGTTATTGTTTTTGTTTATTATTACTTGAGAGATAATTATAATTCATTGCAAAAGTAGTATTCAATGATTTTGCTATTTTCGTAACCAATCATTTTCGATAATAATATAGGGTTTGGAAGAAGAATGTCTTCATGATTTGTTGTGGTGGTAATGATGAGTTGGAAACTTGGACATTGCTTCCTTATTAATTTATTTCGCTCCGAAAGAAGATCATACTGGCGTGTTTTGTTTAGATAAAGCTAGCCCTATGAGTTTGAATTTTAAACGTCGGAGTGTTACTACTGCGAGTATCTCTGGTTTTCAATCGACCATTCAATAATGAACGAATCGATAACTACAGACGGAACTCCATGAAATTTCTCCCTCTGTTATGCATGAGTTTTCAAACGTATCTGTAACACCATGGGTAATTGTACTCGTTGTGATAAGTCGCTATAATTTTGTCATCGACATTTGAGGCAACCGGAAATGAAGGGAAAATAAAATAAAGAAAAATTGAAATAAACATCGAGGGAAATGCTGAACAGGATTTCTGATCTTTTCGAAACGAGAGGGGAATTCAAACAATATTTTGATACCTAAAAAACATACGTGACGTTTTGGGAAATTTATTAATTGGATTTCGCAGCTATAGGATGTCTCAAAATAACCTGACATTTTAAATTGCGCGCCATTTTTTTTCGTGGCAAACATAGAGTACTAATCTTTGACAACTGACATCAAGAAGTATTGAGGTTTAGTCATGGAGAATTACACGATCGAGCAACGCATAGAAATTGTGAAAATGCAAAGTGAAACAATGCAGTTATTGCAAACGAAGTTTCATGGTCGTGTTATATCACGCCGCGGCAATGTGAATTGGCCACCAAGATCGTGCGATTTAACGCCATTGGACTTCTTTCTTTGGGGTCTTTTGAAAGGAAACGTGTATGCCAATGATCCACAGACCATTCCGGAGCTCAAGGAAGCAATTGGACGCACCTTTAATGAAATTAGTCCGCAATTATGCCAAAATGTTATTGAAAATATCGTCAAAAGAGTGAACTTTTGCAAACAGGGACGAGGCGGCTATTTATCGGATATTGTGTTCCGCACATAACTTCCATGCTTGTACCTTACATTAAAATAAAAATATTCGTGCTTTTCAAATAAATAATACGCTGTATTGATAAATTAAAATTTCAGGTCATTTTGAGCCACCCTTTATTAAACAGGGAATATAATTGTCGGGGTAGCCGGAATTTTTTTCCTTCGTGTATGGAAATGAAGCAATTAGGTTTAATAAATGTGGTAATTTAATTTAATTGAAAAAACCAAGTTTTCTTCTTTTTGAGCTTGAACGCATAAATCATGGGCTCATTGTCGTATGGAGCGTATAATTTCTCTCTCTTTCTCTCTCTCTCTCTCTCTCTCTCTCTCTCTCTCTCTCTCTCTCTCTCTCTCTCCCTTTCGTGTATTACTATAAATCAGTGAATGATGACCATCGCGTTATGCAACATCACGTACGCGCATAATGAACCCTTTACCGGTGCGATGGGACTCTCGTATTCCATGCTCGTACCATGGGAGACGAGAATAAGGAGAGTCAGTGCGGGGAAAGGACTCGACGATAATTAATAACGCATATTCCAGCGGGTGTGCTACTTATTTGTGGAAAAGCTAGTAGGTTCTTCCACAAGGTTATACTATTTTGTAACCTTCGTTCCGCCGAAGATACATCGAGGCACCTCGTTACACTCTGTCCCGCTTTCTCTCTCTCTCTCTCTCTCTCTCTCTCTCTCTCTCTCTCTCTCTCTCTCTCTCTCTCTCTCTCTCTCTCTCTCTCTCTCTCTCTCTCTCGCTCGTCGTTAGCTTTGTACTCGAGTACTCTTTGACAAGCGATTATATTCGCTTTGAGAGTCGTATCGCGAATGGAAATATGCAGCCTCTATATTTAGACCACCCAATAATCCAAACGGCTGAATGCATAAGAGCCGCGATGTTGGCACCACTAGCGATATTTGAATAGGTCATAGTATTCCGGTCGATTGAATTTTTATGATTGTGAAATACGGGAGTAATAATTCATTGAGCATTTTCAGGATACCGTAATTACGAGAAACCTTTAGTTTGGACACCGATAGAATTCGTGAAAAAAACGTTCAGTGAATAATTTCAAGTTTATAGGGAGACTATCAGTCTAGAGCCCGGAAAAAGATGAATTTCGACAATTTTTTATGGATAGTTGATCGAATGAAAATTCCATTTAGTGATATTTATTCCACATATCGTCAAGTATCTTTACAAATTTATTCTCAAGACTTTTTGTAACGAAATGGAGGCGCTGAAGCTGAATGGAGCGAGTCACCTTTGTCCGAAAGTGTCCTGCGGCCGAATTTGAATTTTTAATATGAAACGATAATACAAAATAGTTTGAGTTCTAGATTTAAAAAAATCGAACTTTGATAAAATGGTGCATGTTTGAAAAAAATTGTTTACGGTAAAAAAAAGTCGTCGAAAATATTTTTTTCGCAAAAAGTTTTCAGTATATCAGAAGTCCCGTATGTACTTCGATGTAAAATGTTATAAGGTTTAAAAGAAATTCAAGAAAATCGATGAAGAATTGGCGATGTAGTGTTGCCGGCCGCAGGACATTATCAGACACAGGTGATTCGTTTTATCCAGCTTTAGCGCCGCGATTTTTTTACAAAATCTTGTGAAAAAATTTGTAAGATTGCACTTGAAGATATGTAGAATGAAGGCCACTGAATAAAATTCTCATTCTGTCAACTAGGTATAAATAAAACATTGTCGAAATTCAACCTTATTTCCAGGTTCTAGACTGGTTGCCCCCATTAAATTGATACGAATTCTGTAATAAGTTTCGAACAAAATAAGGAAATCCTTTCCGAAACTATACTAATGAGTGGTCCATCGCGAACGTGGCCATTTTTTAAATGGAGTCTTAGAGACTTTTTCGAGGGTGCCATCGCAGAAAGTACCGATCGCCCGATACTTTCATATTTGGAAATATATTTCGGGCGATGAATGACTAGGGTCGACCGATCAGTGAATGGACGAATAATGACGCTATGGGATTTAGATGCACTGTAAAATGAAAATATTATCAAAACAAACTTTTAAATTGTTATGACTAACAAACTGTATTATTCCGATGGTAGAACAAAAATATTCGACGTAATTGCAACACGTAATATTGGAGGAATTGATAAATAAGTAGCGAAAGTAGATAAATAAGTAGCTAAATCGTGAGGGAATGAACTAAATTACCAGTAAATGGACACTCGACCATCAGTAAATGGACGTGTGTGTGCCAGGTATGTAAATATGAAACCGAAATTTTTGTATAGAAAATACACGTTTATTGTATGAAAATGATGAAAAATATTTTAATCGAAGTATTGTCCATTGCTAGCTATACATTTTTCCCACTTGTCTGGCAATTTGTGGATACCACGCCAAAAAAAACTGTTCCTCTTTTGAGGCAAACCAGTCATCGAGCCATTTTCGTACATTTTCGTAAGAAGTAAAGCGCTGCTCAGCAAGTGCGTGTCCCATCGATGCAAATAAGTGGTAATCATACGGAAAAACTAATGAAATGACTTTATGACAACATTTGATGAAATGTACACTGTCAAATGAAATTTGCAATTGTTAGCAGTTGAGCTAAATTTTTCACTCTTGTTTGAGAATGCTCAGAACAGAGTCCATTCCTTGGAAAGAGGTCAAAGTACCGCACCAATGAATAAACATGTGTAATTCTGATCTATCATTACGAATTTATTTTAAATTTTTGCAAAAAATCAAAGACCGGTTCTATCTTAAATAATAAAAGTCATACCCTCAAAGTTATTAAAAATTCTTGTTTTCGTCTTTAAAATACCTTCTGTGAGCAGCCGTATCGTAACTAAGTTGCGCAGTATGCAAGTACCACAAACTGTAAAAATTCTGTGTGGCGTCAAATTTCGATATCGAACTAAGGATTGGTTTTAACGACACCTGTGATTTTTTTTCTAAATTATCGTGATTTCAGTTTTTATCAACAATTTATATTCTTTACTTATTTTAAATATAAATCAGCTTTCGTTCATCCACTGGTCCCCGTCCATTCACTGGTCGGCGTGCTCCACATTTAGGCTAGCTCCTGCAATTCAAGCCGGTATACAGAGTGTACTAACCGTAAACCGTAGAGGTCGTTTGCCTCGTAACGTAGCTATAATTTTCGCTCAATTAGGGCTCTGATATTTAATTTTCCTCTCCAAGGCTTTGTTCGTACAAACGCTCTGGCGCTCTTGCGTCACTTCCACAAGAGAATTTCGCATTTACTCTTCGATCCTGTGGATCCTTTTGCCAATATAACGATGCATCGCTTCGTTTAGCTTCGTTCCTAAAGGGGAATATCCCGTTCTAAATAGTGTCCTTCGCGTATAAAGAGAAGTGCTATTTATTCGCTACCATTTTACGAATATTTGCCACCATTAGCGAAACTTTATCAGCATACGAGGGTAATAATAGAGGAAAAAACGTCATTGATTCACGAGAGAAGTGGTAAATCTGTATAATTTGTGAAAAAGAGGAAAGCACGTTGATTGGTGTTTACCAGGTGGTAGTCACTTCTGGTTTCTCTCTATATAGGAAAACGTTAATTCTCTTGAAAAGGCAAAAAGGCAGAAAGTATGAATTTTTTATATTTTTAAGCGGGGAAACATCTTTAAAACCTTTGAAAATATCATTTTGGTTTTTCTAAATGAAATGTTGATGTAACATCTTAAGAATATGATAGAAAAGTTTTAAAACCAGATTCAAAGTATTTCTAATATAATAGTCTGCTAACGTGATTTGTCTACACTTGACGTCGGCATGCACTGTAAGTGTAATTTGGCATAATGACATTTATAGATTACTACTCGGGTAAAGTTATCGATTTTGTAATTAAACGTAGTTACTGCCAACGATGTACATTCTGGAAAAATAAACGGAATAATGAAGAATACTGCGACTAGTCGGCAAGTTACCCAATCCATTGGATTTTCATTTATCAAAACTTTGAACGCGTTTTTCTCAAAATTGTCGTAAGCAATAACTTAAAGAATAATTGTTCGATCCCTTTCCCCCTTCGATCCGTTCGATACCCCTCGAATGTATAGGTTTTGAAAAATCATTTCAAAAAAGTATTTTTTTTATTGTCGAAAAACTGAAAAAAAATGTAAAATTCAAACTATTTTTCAAAGCGTGCCATTCGTTCAGTTTCCTTGTTTCCACTTTTTTTGTTGTTCACGCACACCGTACAAAGGTTAATAATAGCAACAAACGTCACCGTTTTGTTTCAGTTCAATACAACAGAAGGATAGGGTTAAAGTTAGCATCGTTAGAATGCAATGAAAATCCTTTTTAATTCCTCATTTTTACTATTACCGAAAATCTTATTTTGTAGATTTAGGTTGTGGGTCGCTAAATAAGAATCCTGAAATATGTTCGCGTAATTTTTATAGCTTAAATCTGCCAAAGGAAATTTGGAAAATTCCGTAAATAAATATTTCACTGCACTCCGACGGTACAAACTTCAACGTAATACAGAAGCTGAACTTTACGCCGTTTTACAACTCACGTCCCAGCCTTCACGGGAAATCGTGCCATAACTTCGCCATTTTATTAAAATTATATATTATAAATTATAAAAAGAAATAGGTTTTAATAGTTAAAAGTAATAATAAATGAGACCTCAAGTTTTAAATTTGTAAAAAAAGCGTTCTTGTTTTTCCAATAATAAAAATTGACTTATTTTAGGCTGCCAAAAGAACTCCCCTCCCCCCCCTCCCCCTCAGGGTTCCTTCGGACGCTCTCGTGGGCTGTTCGCTGTACCTACTTCAACGCATTTGCACGAGGGCACAGGTAAACTGAGGAAAACCTGTGCTGATTCAGACAGCTACATATTTCTGAGTTTCCGGTTGATTTACCATTGGAAAATTAGCGCTTTGCTAACCCATTATTGTCGGTATACGTAAAACATATACGAAGTGACAATTCTTGCGGTCTTTTCTATACTTCTCTGACGCACCCGAAGTACGTCGTATATCTTTGAATGTCGCGTTAAAACTACAAACTCTTTTGAGAATTGTTATTTTTTTGCCGTTAGCAATAGAGCAAACGTAATTTCCCAATGGAGGAAACGAATATCGGATTCCCCGGAAGCTCGACTTTGCCAATTTCTGTGCACCCACCGTTTTGGTCCTCTGTTACGAGCTTTACTCGCGCGCATTCCCGCGTTGATCCTTCGTTATTCAATGTGGCGAACGCACGATATAATATTCTCCCAAGTTTCAGCAGTTTTCCGAGAATCTTCGTTTTCTAATTCACTTATATATACATGCCTAACTGGAAAACCGTGTTTCGAACCGTGTCATCGCATCTACCACCCACCCCTAATTCTCGTTCTTTGACATTGCAAAGATAATGGACCGCATTTGATGTCGTGGAGGCTGTCGAGCTCTTATACCGGTCTGTTGAGTTTTCATTTTTCTCATCCTTTCTCTCGTTCAATCGGAGGCTTTACCGCCTGACGTTTTTTAAATTCTCTCCGGCTTGCTCGGTCAGACTTTAGCTCAAGACGAAGTGAAAGACGCGCGATCACAATCGAAACGTGCAAGCAATTATTAGGAGGGTCCATTCATTTGAAGAGATTTTTTTTTTTGAAAAAATACGGCTTTATTGCGAAAAAATGGTTACAAATTGATCATTCAAAATATTGTCCATTGCTAGCCACGACTTTTTCTCATCTTTCTGGTAATAGGTGGAATTCACGTCGAAAGAACGACACATCGTCAGAGGCTATATCCACGAATCGACCCATTTTTTGGTGTCCTCTTAAAAATAGAAGCGCTATTGCTTTTCGCACAATGCTTTGTTTAGGATTGGTACCAACCCAGCCACAAATTGCACTAACACTTATCATAATATCACAGAAATTTGCACTAAAGTCGTGACTGTTTACATTTCACGGTCCTCTTATCGTCATCATGTTTTTTAGGCTCCGCCGATATGACAGATCCCGAATGTCGTATATTTTTGTACATTAATTAACGTCTCATTCAAAATTGAGCAGTTAATGTGTGATTATTCCAGCAGAATTGGAGCTCTGATAAAATTCATCGAAATTCCTTGCAATCGATAGAGCGAAATATTTTTCGCTTAAACAACATGCTTCACTCTAAAGGCTCCGAACAAAATCTTATTTAATTTACAGTTGCTTTGCAAATTCACAATAATAGTAGCAATATTCGATAAATTCAAGTATTGGCCCAGACCTATGCAAATGGGTGTACAACAGAATTAAAATGGAAGATACGAAGGAGTAGGCTGAAAATAAATAGCTTGGTCAATCGAAGATAGCGACATCAATATCTGCTCGAATATGGATGTACCATTTACGCCCGTTTTTTTCGTTTTTCTTTTACCTTCTAGCATTTTCCTTCTACGTTTCCGGCAGAAGCCGGAAGGGCAGAGAAATTTAATATTCGTCGAAGCTCCACGTAACTCTCGGTTCATGTATACGATATATATTGGCTCTCTATATATATTCACCGCGTATATGAGGTATTCTGATTAATCTCACGTTGTTTACGATGACTTTCACTAAATTTTAATTATTATTTACAATATATCGTACAATCAAACGACAGCCGACTCTTTAAATAATTTTTCAATTCGTATTAATCGGGTTATCATTTTTATGAAAAAAAAAATCAGCAAACGGCGATCTTTTTTAATAATAATAGGAACGAGAATCTTTTGAAGAAATCAGAAAATTCTTCCCGGCTATCTGCAGGTACTTGCTAATATTTGATACAAGTAATGTTTCTATTAACACTCTTTACTTTGATTTTACATTACAAATAGAAAAAGAAAAGTCTTATTTTACAATAATTACATTATGCGTTGAAATTGTTTGCTATTATTACTATCTACGAAAAAAAAACAAAATTGTTAGAACTTCTTTTTTAATTATTTAAATAGTGTATCCCAAAAATGTGAAGGTGAGATAAAAAAAGTTTGACTCTACCGTGAGTATAAAAACAAAAATGGCGTGAAAGTCTGCATTTGATTGGGCAAAAACGAGTCGAGAGTAGTAGGAATACCCCGTACCCATCGAGTGTACTGTATTGTATTATAGGTTCGAAACTGTAGCCGTTCGGTTATCGTACGACCGCAGGAGAGATATAATTTTCCGGCCGCAAGTTCTGCGCGCATCGGAAACATTTCGAAACGAACGAAACTTTTTTCGATAACCAACTACAAGAACGATCGATCAATTTAGCCCTTACATGACCGAGTCCGTTGAATTATTAAGTTTTACCTTTTTTTACTTTTGTTGTCAATTGAATGTTCCCGTTAGTCCTAACTTCGTACTATTGGAGCCACCATCATTATTTGTTCAAGTTTCCAATAATTTGCATCATTCGAAAGCACGATATTTTTTTTTTGAACACTTGCCAATGCACCTATAATTTATCGGTCAGTATAGAAGAAAAGACATATTTTGCGAATTTTCGAGTTGAAATAAAATGTAATTTTGCCATATTACTCTTTATGGAAAATTGGATATCCGGGAGTTGCCGATTTTGGATATCGCTCGATAAATATCTGGTACACTTATTTGTATATGTACTTATTAGGTGTACAAGTTTGCTTCCGCCGTTTTTTTCCCAAAAATTTGCGGCTTTGAGTCACTCAAAGCCTCAAAATGGCTTGTTGAGTCAATCCCAATTCTTTTTGCGTTTGTCACGAGTCTATCAAGTGATGCCTCCAGTTCGGAATCTTCGAAAATTTTCTCTCTTCCACCGCCATGTTGGCCCTCAACGTCGAAATCACGGCTCTTGAAGCGTTGAAACCACTCACGACATGTTCTTTCACTAAGAGCAGACTCACCGTAAGTACTTGAGAGCATTTGATGCGCCTCAGCCGCAGTTTTATTCAAATGCAAGCAGAAAATCAAAACTTCCCGAAAATGACGAGAATTTTGCTCAAACATGACATCTTCGATCGAGAATAAATGTATGATGCAAACACAAATTCACTAATGAGGTGCTGTCGTTATGTTGACAGATGCCCAAGCTTACTGTGTGACATTTTTTATCTGCCTATCTTGAACAGCACTTACCGCTGCAGCCTTCTATCGAAAAACGGCGGAAGCAAAGTTGTACACCTAATATATATGGTATATACTATATTTTATAGTATAGTATATAAATTAAAAACAATAGTAGCAGTAGTAGTATTAGTAGTATTTATTATTCCAGGTATTGGGTGGATTTATTATTCCACTTGGGTGTGTTCACACAGACCCCCCCTCCCCCGCCCACAGTACGTTTCTGCTTACCAAATTTTCTTTTTTCTAAACTTCTACTCTACTGTCGTTTGGCCTTTTGCATTCCTCTTGCATTCCTTTCCTCGTTAACAATTTTTCCAATGACTTTCTCGAAATGCTTTATATTCATGCATAGTTCAGTCACAGGCCCCTATTGGCACCATCTGTATCTTTCTGCCGATTAGCTCGCTCTCTTTATGTCCTATCCATTTTTCTCGATTTTATACAATTTTTTCTAAAAAATTTTCCATTGCTTTCTCGCATGTACATATATGCACTAATTTTTCTACTTTTTTTTACGCACCCTGCACTTGTTATCCCTGTTATCATTATACCCCTTATTTCCTTCTTTTCCCACATTTCCACATCTTAATCTCGCCCAAGCTTCTTTTGTTTCGCTCAATATATTTACATCCTCCCAATACTTCTCTGTCTCTATGCTATTCTTCCTGTTTTTGTATTGAGGGCAATACAGCGATTTTTCAATTTCGTTCCAATCCTGTTGGATTTCTTGGTCGACTTTTGCTCTCATCCCCCTTTCTACTATCCTCTCCATTTCTCTTATATCATCGTTTGCTATAGCTCTCCATATGTTTTCCTCTTCTATTTCCACCATTGCATTTTTTACTTAGTCTCCTCATTTTGTTGGGTTTCCATTTAACACTTCTCTCGCCTCCTCTTTGAGGCATTTCTTCGGCCATTTTTCTTCCCCCATCTTCATTATCTCTGTCAAATAGTTTGTTGCTCTCTTCCATATTTCTGTCGTTATACCTCTACATCCCGCTTCCTTCCGCTATATACCAGGTCTGTAAATATGAAACCGGAATTTGCCCATAGATGTTCCTAGCTGCCAATGTAGTTATCGTCAAGTCGCGTCATTGGCGCCATTTGCTTTGTTGACATCTGACAAAGATTTTTAACTCACAACAATACAAGTTTCATACCCCAACATAGTTTCTTATCCCGTTGAACATGTCGAATTTTATGCCTGAAAATTACGATTTGCAGACAGCAGTAATTTTCTGTTGCTATTTGAAGAAAACGTCTGCAGAATAGCATTGAATGCTTGCCGAAGCTTACGGTGAGCATGCTCTTGGTAAATCACAGTGCTTTGAGTGGTTTAAAAAATTCAAAAGTGGCGATTTTGACGTGAGAAACGAAGAACGTGGGAGGCCACTGAAAAAGTTTGAAGACAGCGAATTGCAAGCACTGTTGGATGCTAAAACCTGGCGAAACTGTTAATAGTAAACGCTACCGACAACAAATGATCGATTTGAATGAAGCTTTGCGTGAAAAACTACCAGAAGATAAAAAAAGGCAACACAAAGTGATTTTGTTTCATGATAATGCACCATCACACACAGCAAAACTGGTCAAGGAAACGATTGAGGCGTTTAGTTGGGAAATACTTTCGCATGCGGCTTATTCACCAGACTTGGCTCCGTCGGATTACCACTCATTTGAATCGATGGGACACGCTCTTGCTGAGCAGCGCTTCACTTTTTACGAAAATGTACGAAAATGGCACGATGATTGGTTTGCCTCGAAAGAGCAACAGTTTTTTTGGTGTGGCATCCAGAAATTACCAGACAGGTGAGAAAAATGTATAGCTAGCAATGGACAATACTTCGAATAAAATATTTTTCATACAATAAACGTGTATTTTCTATACAAAAATTTCGGATTCATATTTACATACCTGGTATATTTCGGCGTGTTCCGAGTTAGGCCCATGATCATTTTAACATAGACCTCTTGGAGTCTTTCCACTAGCTCCCGTCTCTTCCACCCCCATACTTCATTCCCGTATAAAATCTCACCTTTAACCAATAGTAACAGTAATAAAAGTAAGAAAAATCATCACAATAATTAGAGATAAAAGAATAATAATAAGAATAAGAAAAAAAATAATAACACAATTTAACCTGACTCACTATTGCAGTATACGGAATGCTCGTTCACGAAAATCGAACGAATGTTCACCGATAGGATGCTCGTGGTTGAGTTTCCGTGGATTACAGGGCATTGCCATGTGTCAAGGGAATTGAATGGACAAACGCGAAAGGACTGAGAATACCACTTTTTTTTTTATGTACATTCTACTCATGTGTGTCTGTGTATATGCACTGGGTTTGCATGCGTGGGTGGATATGGGTATCCGTTTCCGTGGTTATATATGCGTGTATACGTGTCCGTATATGCGGAATCGTAAAAGGATTATACTTGACTAGATCTGCCTTCGGCGCGGAAACAAAAGAGTAGGTATATTGGACTGCGAACGCGAAAATAGACGTTGAAGGGATGAGCAAAAGAAGAAAAAAAATCGCTCCCCGTCGAAGATTTTTTCGGCTCACAGCCGGCGATCGTCGCGCGGATGGATATTCCGGATGTGTTCAAACCGCTCTTTTAGCCTGCAGCCACGTAATGAAAATTTGTATACGAGGTCTCGCTTTTCGTTTCGACGCTGATACGTCGACGTTGAATTCGCATTAATTGTCCCTGCAGACGACGGTGCTGTTTTTCCCACTGCGTTTTCGCGGGCTTCGTAAATTTTGATCGCCCACAGCTTTTACGCTATTAAAAGGTTCTCCCTCTCGCGTTCGCCCGATATCCCCAAAAAACATTCTCCGCCTTGCGCTGGGTTTAATTTTAGCATGTCGTTACCAATTTACACTCCGTTTTTTTTTGCCTTTTGGCCATTATCGTAGTAGTTTGTTATTGTGTATTTATGTTGAAGGGATTTCGTGATATTTTGACGACGATTTTAAGGGGGCACAACCGAGTAGACGGCGGTAAAAATAGGTCAATTTTGGGAATTGTTATCTGAAAAACTATTCTTCCGATTTCATCCAAGTTAATTTTATATGAAAGTACGAGGTGTGTAAATATGCCTTCTTTTTTAAAAACCAGTCTGACTACTTAATTTACACACCTCGTATAAATATTGAGGTACATTGGCAATTTTTTTCATAAATATATATTGCGTGGGAGCGCTGTTATTGTGGCCGGTATAAAACATGTCCTTCGCTGGCGATTCCCATAATTGCATGCGTAGTCGGTTGATCTGAAATAAAAATTTCGAATAGATTCTGAAAATATAATGTTTAAAGCTCTTCGTATCGTAGGATTTTTGTACTCAATTATTTTTTTTTATCAAGCCAGATAGATCGAAAAATGAATGTAAATTTCAATCAGGCACTATTTTGTGAAACATTTTTTTTTCAATCCTACATTGCGAAGGGCTTTATACATTACATTTTAAGAATCTTTTCGAAATTTTTGTTTCAAATCAACCTACTGTATGCAATCATGGGGATTGCAGACCGTGCCAGCGAGGGACATGTTTTACTCCGGCCACAATAACAGCGCTCCCAGTCAATATATATTTATAGTCTTTTGTCAATATTCCTCAATATTTATACTTTCGAACTAGCTTTTGCTCGCAACTCCGTCCGCGTGGAATTTAGGATTTGATCCAGAGAGGAAATAAACAAAAGAACAAAAAAATTAAGAAATAAAGAAAGAAGTGTCATATTTCTCAGGCACGGTGGTAAATTGACTGACTGTGGTAAGGGTTGATAATTAATGAAACAGTAGTATAAAAGTCCTCCAACTATCATATAATTTCATTGTAGTCTACAGAACTCTAGTGCTTTGCAATATAGTTCTCTAAAGAACATTGTATGTTTTATGGTTTTCGACAAGCACATTCAAGTTTTAAGTACTCGATACTTTCGAACAGCTCTCATTGCTTGATCATGCAAGAAGCTTACCAGGTCTGTAAATAAGAAATCGGAATTTGCTCATAGATGGCCCCAGCTGTCAATGTAGTTACCGTCAAGTCGCGTCATTGGCGCCATTTGCTTTGTTGACATCTGACAAAGATTTTTAATTTACAACAATACAAGTTTCATATCCCAACATAGTTTGTTATAGCGCTAAACATGTCGAATTTTGTGCCTGGAAATTACGATTTGCGGACAGTATTAATTTTCTGTTACCATTTGAAGAAAAGTGCTGCAGAATCGCATCGAATATTTGTTGAAGCTTACGGTGAGCATGCTCTTGGTAAATCACAGTGCTTTGAGTGGTTTAAAAAATTCAAAAGTGACGATTTTGACGTGAGAAATGAAGAATTGATGAATGCTAAAACCTGGCGAAACTGTTAATACTGAACGCTACCGACAACAAATGATCGATTTGAATGAAGCTTTGCGTGAAAAACTACCAGAATATAAAAAATGGCAACACAAAGTGATTTTACTTCATGATAATGCATCATCACACACAGCAAAACTGCTCAAGGAAACAATTGAGGCGTTTAGTTGGGAAACACTTTCGCATGCGGCTTACTCATCAGACTTGGCTTTGTCCGATTACCACTTATTTGCATCGATGGGACATGCACTTGCTGAGCAGCGCTTCACTTCTTACGAAAATGTACGAAAATGGCTCGATGACTGGTTTGCCTCAAAAGAGCAACAGTTTTTTTTGTGGCGTGGCATCCACAAATTGTCAGACAGGTGGGAAAAATGTATAGCTAGCAATGGACAATACTTCGAATAAAATATTTTTCATCATTTTCATACAATAAACGTGTATTTTCTATACAAAATTTCCTGTTTCATATTTACATACCTGGTATCCTTTCTTAGCGCACCTTTAAAGAACATATCTTCCGAATTTCCTCGAGATAAAAGCAGGGCATTCGATTTTCTTATACAAAGTTCAACACCCCGTTGCACCTCTAATTAGGGGTTGTTCAAAAAAATCCTAAAATATGCGTCATATGATTTGTGTTGAAATTTTATATGAAAGAATATTTAAACCAAGTTTTAAGTTGACACACGCAAGGAATACAATTTTCCATATAAATTTTTACACCCCATTTCACGCCCTTAGGAGTTAATTATCGAAAAATCCTTTCTCAGCGCACCTTTACACGTTCTAAGAAATAATTTTTTCAAAATTGATATTTCTATCTTCAGCGGTCTAGGTTGTGCATTGTCTATATGTCAGTCAGTTAGTCACGGAACTCATTTATATATTTTATATATAAAACAAACTTGGATGAAATCGGACAAATGGTTTTTGTGATAATAATTCCCAAAATTAACTTATTTTTCCGCCGTGTACTTGGATGTGCCCCCTTAATCGTCGCGCGTTAAAGGCGCGGCATACGATTTTGAGAGAGGATTATGAAAATAAAAAAATAAATGTTATTCGATTGCGGTGTTGGACGAGCTGCGCGAGTTTATCGGGGTAATTTCATCTCGGAAGCAAGATCTGCATAACTATGATTTTATCATGCTCGCGATGAGAGCTACTTCCAAGCTACGATCTGTAAGTTACTTCCAAGCATTATCGTCTGGGGATCTTTTGTTTTATCACTTCTCATCGAAGCTTTTTCTTTCCATCTACGAAACGTCGCAAAAATTTCATAGTTCGAGTCGTGTGCGTCGTACGTTCGTTGTGTCTCCTCATTTGGTGATTGCTACGATATTGGGAATCGTTCGCCGAGGCAACTACGCGATTGCCTCGATTCAACGCTCGCCAAATTGGAATCTGTGCGTGCGTGTGTGTGTGTATGTGTGTACAGTTAGGTCGCGTTCCTTCATTATTTGGCGCGTGTTTGTCTGATTTCCCATATAGGAGCACTTTGCGGATCAGGATGGACAGATTGGATCGTGTCGAGTGTAGCATCCGATTTCTCGTATACCTAATTACCCGGAAAATCGGCTCAGATGGATTATTTCACGTGTCCAGAACATTCTATACTTGTTTAGAAAATGGTGAGGAATTCTATAAATGCGAATTCTTAAAATAATATTGGACTTCTTTAAAATCCTAAAAAAATGTATAGGAAAAGTAAGGGCAAGATGAGAACGCTAAGTTTATGTTCAAATAAAACAATACATATGAATCAGTCAATTTGAATTATTCTTTTAAACTAATGAAAATTTATTAATCTTTTAGTTGCAATAACAAAAAATCAGCCTTTCCGATTGTTAACATAAAATATACATATTTTTAATTGAACCCGTATTTTTCCAGACTTACCCCATATGCGGGGAAAGATGGAACAGCGTTTGGGGCATGATGGGATAAGATAGATTGGCGTCTTTCACATATAAAAATGGTTTCATTCTCAATACCAGCATACGATTCATGCGCCCACAGCCCATAAATTTGGCACGCCACCCAGCCTTTTGTTGATTGTGAATACAATCCGCAACGGTAAAGATATTCACAGACTTCTTGAGTTTCATTCGGGTTCGCTCTGTTAAGGGGTTACACCACCCTCAGAGGCTAGAATAAGACTTTCTTAATTAGTAAGGATGTCATTATAGCCCCTACCTCAGGCAAAAAAAAAAATCGCAAAATGGCGGCTGTTTAAAAAAAACGGACATTTTTTGCCGTTTTTTTTTCACGATTGTTGATTTTTTTTAAATAATTAGTAACAAAATTTCGCGATAAATCTGGTAGGGGCGATAGAGAGATGTATAGAGAAGGTCCACAAAAAATTTCAAGTAAATCGGTTCATTACAACTTGAGATATCATGTCAACCGTCTCGAAAAAAGTAGTTTCGAGAAAAACGCGTTTAAAGATTCGAGTACAGTTTCAGGCAGTCAAAGTCATATAATGGTACATATACTTACATTTCGTTAATCGGCGATTCCTGTTCCATATCACAAAGGGTAGGGGACCTCAGGTAGTCAAGAAACGTGAATATCACGAAGGGTAGGGCCTCAGGTAGTCGAGCAGACGGAACCGTCTATTGTTCGATTCGGTCCGGCAGCGCCGGTTAAGTTTCCACCTCACTAATTACAGCTGTAACTCCGTTAATATTTGAAATTTCCAAATTTTCTTTGGAGGGTATATTCTTGAAATACTAAACATTGAAAATATGCAAAAAAAAAAATCGATTTTTTGAAAATTCTAGACTAGAAGACGGCCTTAAATGTATTTTTTTCATCTAAAAATATTGATGATTGTCGAGTTTTTTTTCCACCTTCAATCTGCGGGAATCCTAATGGCCTCACGGTTCATCTGAAACGTAAAAGGATGAAAATATTTTGTTAAGTTAGGTTAAGGGGAGGTACCTGAGTAAATTTTTCAAAAAATCGATTTTTTTTCTTGTAGTTTGTAGTTCAAAGAATATTGTGAATAAATTTCATGTAGAAATTCGCAATATTGAAGAAGTTGTGGGTTATTCTGCGAAAGGCGGCAGAACGTCGAGCGCGCGGTCGGTTGGGTCTACACGGCGCTACATAGGATTTTCTGAAGAAAAAAAATGGATTTCTGGTATCACGTAGAAATTTATGTTTGTTTTTCACATAAAATTTCTACTTAAAAACATTGATTAAACAAAAAAGGTTAATATCAGAAAAAAAAATCCTGCGTACGGATGGAGATAATTATATTAACAATGTGTGGTATAAATTTCAAATCAATCGGAATGGCTGTTGTTGAGTTATATTTCCCACAAATTCGAAAAATGTCGTTTCGAGAAGAACGCGTTTAAAGTTTTGACGCGGCTTCAACAGTAAATAACATTGAAAATTTGTGGCAAACCTTGTTATATAGTTAATCGGCGATTCCTGCTCCATATTGGGGTTCTTCCTCAGTAAGTTGCTGGTTCTCGAGAAATAATCTTGACCTTCTCCGAGCTGTTCTGGCCTCTTTTGTAGTTTCTTGCGCGCTTTTTTCGACAAGCGATATACGATGCTCGTCTTCGTCATTACACATGTCAAAACAATTACGTCCGATGGTTATGTTTAATACGTGTAATATTAATAAAATATTACTATAGCCATCATTATAAATACATGTACCACTTATCGTACCACTTAAACTTATTTTCGGTGCGATTTTCCATAGCATAGCGTTTATGCTTTCGTTCCCCACCAATGAAATACGCCTTCGTTTCAAGACCTCTATGTAAGACCGTGAATTGAACCTTCCAAGAAGAACGCTATGCCCAGGTACTACTTTCATAAAAGCGAAGGGAGAATCTATCTAAGGGAGTGCTGCACAGTGCGGTACAAAAAAATTAATATCTTCGTTAACATTGTAGGTACAGACTTCGCATTCAGCTTAAAATTTTCTGTACGGTTCAAACTATGAGAAAAAAATTTAAACAAAAAATCGATTTTTTGAAAATTTCAGGGTGGTGCAATTCCTTAATTTGATTCTTCGTTTTTATTGTTTCGCTGATGTCAGTTTTCTTCTTGACTTCCTTTGTCTTAGTTGTCTTTCCTTCAATCACATTCCTTTTCAAGATTGTAGCTTTTGTTCGGCAACTTTAGTTTAGACAATTCGTTTTCATACGTAGTTGTCAAACTAGCAATCTTACCGCGTCGAACGTTCTCTCTCTTCTCATTTCTTACTACCTTTGGAATAGGCATGATGCCTCTTGGTGAAATGTTTAAGACGGAATCAAGGTTACGACATGCTACACGTGGCCCAGCAAGATTGATGTCACTCGTGTGCGTATTATACCGGTGCGAACAACCCGGGACCGGTTCAGGACCAATGATACAAACGTTCTCATCAACCGCGTTCTCTGAAGATGGATCTTTCCCAGAAAATAAATTATTTTATTGTTTCGCAATGAGGGCCAATTCACATGGCCGCGGTGCGAGATTGTAGAGACACACTTTAGGGGAGGTCCGGGCAAAGTGAACATCCTAAGCTTTCCGTTATTATTGCCGATAATGTATAATAGAGAAAATAAAAACAATTATCCGAGATAACTCTTTATTTAATCAACTTTCGAAACGCGTTAACAATTTTCGTTAATTCTAGTTTAATTAGTTGCTACAAATCAAAGAACAAAAAATGTCAAAGTATCCACTTTGCCCGAGCCCCCGGGTAAAGTGAATACGGCATAAGGACAAAGTGGATAACTACAAAGAAATCTTTGGAACTGTAAGTTACTAACAAAATGATCTGTAACATTTCGAAAAAACATAAAAATTAACTTTTTCGCTGTTCCTTTGATGGGTTCTCCAGCTTTACATAAATGTATTGCTGTTTGCATGACGTCTGCACTCCAAGAACGTTGCGTCGTCTTTTTTTGTGGTAGTATTTATTCATCATCTCAAACGAAACATGCACATTATTATATATAATGAAATTATTTACGATCACCGGGCAAAGTGAATACGGTATTGACTTTGCCCTATTCGCTTTGCTCCATGTGGCCACTCCTGAGATTATCCCGTTTCAACCAAAAACGTTGGGTCTCATTTTCTATACAGTGCATAAAGCTACATAAACATACATTGTAACCACCCAAAAACAAAGGACGATAAATAAATAACTTTCTTGTTATTATCAAAATACCTTATCTTGAACCAATATTTTTCAAGCAAAAACACAAATCGTCGTCTCCTGGACGGCGCATGACACAGCCACTCACCAAAGTAATGTGGCAATCGGCAAACTCATAATTTGAGAGTGGTGGTGAGTATTCACTTTGCCCGGGGTATTCACTTTACCCGGACTTCCCCTATATGAGAAGGATTTTCAAAACATCGAGATTTCCATGCAGCGACGATAAGTTATTATAAGAACGGTCCTCGAAGTCCAATGTCTTTGAAATCATCTTTCCCCATACATAAATGTATAAATGGAAACAGAAACAAGCACAAAAATAGACACTGTGAATTAGTCTCTACATATGTGTACAGTATTCCTACATTTTGTGTTGTTTTTTGCGCAGCACGCCCTTGGCTCCTCCGACAATAGGTAGAATGCAGGTGCGCAAGGTTCGTTTTATTTTCGGCATCTTTTCTCCTTCAATTTTTGTGCGCCACCGCGAGCGAGCATCATCCCCGAAAGCTCTTCTCAATACTCCGTTCCTTTTTTTTTCTTCTCGAAAAGTTTTTCGCTGCCAGTGTTGAGTCGTGGTGAATGAAAGAAATATATATAGCGTGCTCTTTTGTGTAAATATATATATATATCTGCGGATGGTTCGCTGCTTTTCAAAGACATCTTCACCCAGACAAGGCACCCGCGCTCTGGTACATTCACCGCTGCGAGTATACGTTACCTCTGAGGGTTTTTCTCTCCCATGAAGAAACGCCGTATGAAAGGAAAGCAATGCAGAACGGTGAGGATTTTGTTGTCCGTCGGAAACGTCAGGGTATGGGGTGCAAAACGGTGACGGCTGGTGGCTGAAGCGACGGGGATGGTATTGGATGGAAAAAACCCGAAAAGTTGTCAGTCGACGAGAACAGGGAAACGAGAGTTCAATAGATAGATCTATATATATATGTGTTTATGCGTGTCTATGTATGTATGTAATTTAAACTCTTCCAACGAAAGGTGAGCTCGATTCCTCGAGAGATCCTCTTGAATTGCACCTCGGGAATCCGACGTACGAGACAAATTTTCTATGTAAAAGGAAAATGCTCACGAAAAATACACAAGAGGCATACTTTTAAATCCTTTTTCAAGCTGGATGTAGCGAAGAATAGAGGCAATAACTCAAATGATGTCTTCACATATACAGGGTGAGGCACATAAAGTGTTACAGAGCAATATAGCACTCAAACTATTGATCATATCTAAAAATGTTTCAGACAAAAGTTTCAGTGTTCGAGAAGGCCGTCATACTGGACCACCCTATTTTTTTTATCGATGGAGGCGCCCAAGCTACGTCAAGGTCAACTCCACTTCTTTAAATGGAACCATGTCTTTTTTTTCGCGTGACATTATTACCGATTTTAAGACGAATTCAGCGACCTACAACACAAGGTCATTCTAGTCACGCAAAGTATGAAAATAGTCGAAAAATCGAAAAATATCGGAATAATCACTTTCAAAGGATCCACTAATTTTGGTTTGGGTCTACCTACAGAAGATGCTCGAAGTGATGACCCTCGACTTGTAAACACTTGTAAACACGCCTGACCACGCCTGACGACATGAAAGAAAGAATACGCCGAGCATGTACCGAAATTACACCACAAATGTTGGCTGAAGTTAGACGGTCTTTTCATCAGCGAATTAACAAATGCTTACAAGTCGAGGGTCATCAATTCGAGCATCCACCGATAAAAAAATAGGGTGGTCCAGTATGATGGCCTTCTCGAACATTGAAACTTTTGTCTGAAACATTTTTGGATATGATCAATAATTTGAGTGCTATTGCTCTGTAACACTTTATGTGCCTCACCCTGTATATGGAGCTTTATTCCATTAATGGGGCTATTCTACTGTGATGGCTCAAAAAATAACTTATGTTTAATCATTTTTTTTTCGAAAACTGTTGCATGTATCGGTACAAACTTTTTTTTTCATTTAAAGGTACTCTCTTACAGAATAGAAAACAATTTTTTTTGTTGCATATAAATGTATATTTAACCATTGATAATCGTGTAAAGGCATGAAAAAAGTATGTTGCTGGCGTTGATGATTTGCGCTTATCAGGTAATCTGAAATGAAACATTCAAAAAGATTCTCAATCTGTATGAGTGTCACTATCGCCCGAACTAGAATTATTATTTTATATTGCAAAATAACAAAATGGCGTCGTTTTTTGCAAAAGTGTTTGAAAAACACGTTTTTTTTCGTCATAATTCGGGCGAAAGTATAAGTAAAAATTAATATTTTTTAATAATTCTAGTTCGGGCGATAGCGATACTCATACAGATTAAGAATCTTTTTGAATTTTTTGTTTCCGATTAGCTGGAGAGCGCGAATCATCAACGCCAGTGACATACTTTTTTCATGCCTTTACACGATTATCAATTGTTAAATAAATATACATTATATGCAACAAAAAAATTGTTTTCTATTCTACAAGAGTGTACCTTCAAGCCAAAAAAAAGTTTGTACCGATACATGCAACAGTTTTCAAAAAAAAAAAAAAAAAAGATTAAAAATAGTTTATTTTTTGAGCCTTTACAGTAGAACAGCCCCTGAATTCTGAAAATATGGTTTACTTGTCTGCAATATTGTTAGGTTTGTTACGATATTTACGTCTGCGTTTTCTTTTTATTTCGGTGTGAAGTATCGGTAAGATGTGGATACGCGATAGAGGATATCCGCTTGCGGGCTTTGATGAAGGTTTCGTAAGGCAATGAACGGGTGCTGAATATTATTGGGGGCGATGATGCTATTGAAGTATAAAAGTGTAATATAAAATGCATTTGCGGGTCTTGGTGTCAGGTATCAGATGAAGGACAGGATAAAAGATTTAGAGAGTACCCGAAAGACTTTTAAGCGATTAAGTAGAAAATGCTGTTTCGTAATAGACTGTAGCGAAACATTCTTGTCTCAAAATGACCTGACCTTTTAATTTATTAATAAAACGTATCATCTATTTGTAATGTACGAATATTTTTATTTTAATATAAGGTACAAACATGAAGGTTACGTGTGGAACACAATGTCCGATAAATGGCCGTCTCGTCCCTGTTTGCAAACGTACACTCTTTTGACGAAATTTTCAATAACATTTTGGCATTATTGCGGAGTACTTTCATTAATGGTGCATCTAATTTCTTTCTTGAGCTCCCGAATGGTTTGTAGATCATTGACATACACTTTTCCTTTCAAAAAACCTTAAAGAAAGAAGTCCATAATGGCGTCAAATCGCACGATCTTCGAAAAATCATCATCGATTTGTTGATGCTCCAATATCCAATTGGCCAATGTACGATGCTGCGCATGGTCTGCTGGCTGCAGTTCTTGTGTCAATTGGATCTTGTAAGTATGCACATGCAGATCTTTCGTCAAAATTCGCTGCACAGAGCATCTTGAAATATTCAATTGCTGAATTCGCTGATGGCGAATCGAGGTGGAAGGACTTTCGTCAACACTGGCACTCACTGCGGCTATGTTTTCATTCGCCCGACCGGTACGAGGACGGCTACTGTTTTTCGCGGTCAGAATTAAATTACTAACCTCATATTTTGTGATGAAATTCATCACAGTGGGGCGAGATGGTGCGTTATGATGACGTGTGGACTTTTCGACCCGTCTCGGCAAAATTTTCACCATTTTAGTAGTGAATTTTCACAATTTCTATGCGTTGCTCGATCGTGTAATTCTCCAAGAATCAACCTCAATACTTCCTGATGCCAGTTGTCGAAGGTTAGTACTCTATGTTCGCCACAAAAAAAAAAAATGGCGCGCAATTTAAAATGATAGATCATTTTGAGACACTCTTTATAACCAATTTTTTTTTTCAGCTTGAATATGATGACGTTGAAACTTGCGTCGTTGGAATGCAACGAAAATTCATTGTTTGGATTGCAAAAAAATTCTTTTGACCGTTTTCGGCCTAAAAAAATTGCTCGAACGTTTTATGAGATCCTCATTAATAATCTCCAAAAAAAATTGGCACGAAAGTATTTTCGTTAATAATGAAAACGAAGGAAGAAAAAAGAATTTTTGTTGCGTTTCAACGATACAAACTTCAACACTGTTTACTAAATGGGTCTACTTACAATTAAAATCTGCAAATTCAGGCGGAACTCGTGTCAAATGCGGACGAAAGGATTTTTTGTTCTCTCGGTTTTTCAAATCCACGAGATCCGGACCTCCCCACCCATACTGGCCGGATTTTTTCACCCAGGGACTTTTACTTATTCAAAATGTGTATTTACCTGTGCGTTCTTCTCGAACTGGGTTTTTTAGACGCTGCAGGTTGTATCTCAGAATCTATTTGTTCGATTCACGTTAAATTCGGACAGAGCATACTTGATAACATTTTCTATCGTATGGTCAGATTATTTTTTGATACGCTTATCTATTTGTTAGTAACAATTGATTAAAGTTGTTTTTTTTTGTCGAAAATCGACTTTTTTTCTAAAGCTTGCCATTTCCGTATTTTTCAAAATTTCGAAAAAGCATCCGATCGTACGAAAGTTTCATTATTATAATGAAAGTACATTGTTTTATTATTCATTTCAAATCACCCTGCCAGGACCACCCATACCGATTGGGCAAGCAGCAATGGCAGCACTTTGTTTAAATAATCACAACTCCATTTTTTATAAAAAAAATTTCAATGAAAAAACTCAGACCTAGCAAGACTATATATTAATTGTGTATAAAATTCCGACCTCGTCATCCTAATACTTCCTTCAGAAAGAATGTTGAAAATCAACATGTCGATTTCGGTCGAATCTGCCAAGCAAATCCGTTAAAATCTGTGTATCACCCGTAAACAACACATACGACGTTATGTTTGCAGGGGAGAATGATTTCTGCTTGTGTACTTGCCAACAAAGGCTGATAATTGATGACTACGGATATGTGTAGCTGGTCCACGAGGTCGAAGGGGGAGTGATGAGAAACCTTGCGTACACAAGGCATGTCTATAATACCGTATCAGGGTGTTGGAATAAGGTGTTTGTGTGTACAACGTGTATAGTGGCCAACGCCAGTGACTGACCAGGTCAAAGGTAAAACGGATCGTTACGATTATACATAGACATAGCTCCGTTTATAAATAGCATGTTATGGCCGCTATATAGGAAGGTGGGTCTCCAGATCCAATAAGAGAAAACCTGTACCTCGTACATAGGGTACTTTTTCCCTCGTTGTTAAATTTATATACCTTGTATGTATTAGATGTAAGTATGTGGAGAGGAAAATAGAAAGAATAACAGTGGAGGAAAAAGAGAAAGAACAGGCAAGAAAAAGACAGGGAGAAAATAAGAGAGAGAGAGAGAGAGAGAGAGAGAGAGAGAGAGAGAGAGAGAGAGAGAGAGAGAGAGAGAGAGAGAGAGAGAGAGAGAGAGAGAGAGAGAGAGAGAGAGAGAGCGAGAGCGAGAGCGAGAGCGAGAGCGAGAGCGAGAGCGAGAGCGAGAGCGAGAGCGAGAGCGAGAGCGAGAGCGAGAGCGAGAGCGAGAGCGAGAGCGAGAGCGAGAGCGAGAGCGAGAGCGAGAGCGAGAGCGAGAGCGAGAGCGAGAGCGAGAGCGAGAGCGAGAGCGAGAGCGAGAGCGAGAGCGAGAGCGAGAGCGAGAGCGAGAGCGAGAGCGAGAGCGAGAGCGAGAGCGAGAGCGAGAGCGAGAGCGAGAGCGAGAGCGAGAGCGAGAGCGAGAGCGAGAGCGAGAGCGAGAGCGAGAGCGAGAGCGAGAGCGAGAGCGAGAGAGAGAGAGAGAGAGAGAGAGAGAGAGAGAGAGAGAGAGAGATTGCTGTACAATCTTCGGGTAGTTTTTTTTTCAAATCTGTTCTTAATTTTGTTATTGGCAAACTTTTCTAATCAGTCATGCACGTCGCCTACACGTCAAACGCCGATATTGCGTTTTTCCGATAGTGTCGCGCAAGCTCCGTTAGCGCACGTTTTAATCTCGGCTGTATCTCGAAAGTGTAAAAAGCACACATAGCTTTTCCTTTTCATCCATTTTTCCAAGAGTGACAATGGAATCGTTTTTTTTTCTTGAAGGGAGCATGCTTCGTCATACCTGTCGAAGGTAACGAATGTATACATACGTATGGGTTTTATGCATGTATATATATACATGCACATATATACGAAACACTCTTATTAAAAATGCTTGTTTTTTTTTAAATATTTCTTTTGCTTCGGATATAGTAGCGGGCATTTTCGAATGCCACTGTACTGACGTTCAATTTGGACTTGGCAAAGGCCACGAATTAAAGGCAAATGATCCCTTGAATAGTACGAATAATAATCGTGACGGTACCATTACGAATTTTTTTTTTCCGAATGAGTACCTTTCTTCGAGTATCAAACAAAAAACAGTTTCGAGAAGAACGCAAAAGAAAAAAGGGTAAATCGTAGCGGGTCACCGCGCAACTGTTTCAAATCAGTCCATACATCATAAAGAAATGTTACGACACAATGTAACGTGTCTGCGTTACTCCTTTTATTGCTTTATAAGTAACCCCCTGATTAAATTTTTCAAAAACTTAATAATACGTGTTTGTTTAATTTTTTTAACCTACCAGAAAAGTCACCGATTTCCTAATTTTTACGTTCTTGAGTTATGAAGGGTTAAGGGCGATCCTTAAAATAGTTGGATGTGCTGATTACTAGGCACAACGGATTCAGTATATTCTTTCCCCACATATGCTCGTACAGTAGAATCTTGATTATCGAAACCAATTGAGACTGAGGATGGTTCGGATAATCGAAACGTAATTTTTTCTCTGAAGAGATGATATACAACGGAAATTGAAATAAATATACAATCTATATTAAAGATATACGAGGTGCGTAAATTAAGTAATGTGACTGATATTTTTCAATTTTTTTATTCGAATAGAATTACAATTCAATATTGTCTGTTTCAACATAACTTCCATGGGAAGTTATTTTGCCACACAGCGCTGGAGACGGTTCTCCCAATCGTCATAGCAGTGTTAGAACTCGGATACTGGAATATCCTTCAGCTGGTCGGTTACAGCCGTTTGAATGTTTTCGAGTGGCCCAAAATTACGTCCCTTGAGGTGATTTCTCAATCTCAGGAAGAGGAAAAAGTCACAAGGATTCAAGTCAGGCAAATAAGGAGGCTGAGGAGCTACACGAATGTTTTTACTGACCAAAAACTTGTCTATTGAAATTGCTGTGTCACAGCAATTTTTCTCATTCCAAATTCATTGGTCAAAATCTGATGAACAGTGGTGTGAGTCAAATTCAACTGTTTTCCTATCATTGTGATTGTCAACTGACGATCTGAACGTACAAGATCCCGGATTCTGTCGAAATTTTCATCGGTTCTTGACGATGAAGGCCTTCCGCTGTGTGGTTAATCTACAATCGACTCTCTTCCTTCTGAAAATGCCTTAAATCACCGAAAACCTGAGCTCTTGACAAAACACTGTGTCCGTAGGCCTGCTGAAGTTTTGCAAAAGTTTCCGTTGCACTGTGCCCAAGTCTGGAGCAAGACCTGATAACACATCGTTGCTCGTAATTGATGTCACTCATTTTTAGAATGCACTAGAAAAAACTGTTTCACGAAAGAAAAATCGTTACGGACAACCAAATGACTCAAGCGAGTTGAAACTCGTACTGAAGGAGTATCAAATGTTCACCTGCCGCCCCTCCAAATCCCGCGTCACAAGTGTTGCCAGATCAAACGCTACTGTGTCAGTCTCATTACTTATTAGGTGTATGACTTAATTTTTACAGATTTTTCAGCAAATTTATTTAATATAAAAAAATAGAGAAGAACGAACTTAATCTTGGAAATATTGTCCATTGTTTTCTATGACCTTGCGCCATCTCTCAGGTAACATAGGAATGCCGTCGCGAAAGAAACTTGCAGGCTTCGAGGCGATAAAGTCATCGACGAATTTACGCACATCGTCCAACGTTTTGAACTGTTTATCCACTAAGGCGTGCTGCATTGACCGGAACAAATGGTAGCCGGATGGGGCCAAGTCTGGTGAATAAGCCGCGTGCAGGAGAACTTCCCATCCCAAGTGCAAAAGGGTCTTCTGAGTCGTCCTACCAACGTGAGGTCGAGCGTTGTCATGCAGCAGTATGACTTGCCTGCTTCCTTGCCCAGTAAATAGCCTTTTCTGATCAAGTTCTTCGCTCAGTTTGTTTAATTGTCGGCTGTAGCGTTCCGCAGTCACCGTCTGACCAGTTTCCAGGAGTTCGTAATAAAGCACACCCTTCATATCCTGTCCAGGGCGCGGCTGGTCACTAAGATCGAAATCACCACTTCTAAAACGTTTGTACAAATAATTACACTTTTCATAAGACACCACGTCGGCACCAAGAACACTACACACGGATTCCCGTGCTTTAGAAGCTTTTTTTCCTTATTGGAATTCGTATAAAATGCAGTGCCGAATGTGCTGTTTATCAGTTGCCATCGTAAACTCTGCTATTCTGAGAGGTTATGTAAATCACGTAGACTTGTCGTTCGGTGTTCTGAAACCTTGCGTCTGATCCTTTCAAAACCACAAAAGACCGCGAAAATATTTATATTTTAAATACAATTTTAAGCTCGAAGAAAAAATCTGTCAAAATTAAGTCATACACCTAATACATACCTCGTACATGTATATACAGGGTATTCCACGCCAATTTGAACACTGTCCGAACCGACCCCTTTCGATTTGATTGAAAGTTTAATATGTTATTGTTTTCAGCTTAAAACACTTGTATGATTTTTTCACATTTTTTTACATGTTCACAAATACGTAGTAAATTTTTGAAAAAATCGCCCGTTTTTTTTCAAATGCTCATAACTTTCTGAAAGATGGAGTGATTAGGATCTTTTTTCAGACGGCAGACAGACATACATACAGTGACAGAGAATATCGACATGGATTTGACCATTTGCGATCAGATCGAATATGAGGCATCGAGGCATTACACGAAATCGTAGAAGCCACGAATTTGCCACCGTTCGATTGAGGGTTTACATTGAAAGTGTATATATATATATATATATATATATATATATATATATATATCGAAATCCATGATTGAGGGGTTATTCCGGACCCTACGCGCTATGAAATTGCCAAAGGCTCAAACGTAGGGATGAACAAAGAGATAAGGCCATTGGGAGGTAATAGGACAGAGAGAAAGCAAGGGAGTCGAGAGCTGAAGTCACAGTGGAGTTCTCGGAATCACATGTGTATCACATACCACATTGCCAGGATTTTGAATAGACGAGCTTTGCAAGAACGTTATTATCGGGATGTTAGTGCGTGCGTCAACTGCTTGTAAAGTTATTTGCTCGTCGCTATAGGATTGAGCCGACATTGATGTACCCACGAATAGAGTATACATGCTCAATTTGCCCGGGATTCGTGATGACGCCGCTCGACTTCATTGAGGATTACTATTGCCCATGTATATAATGGGGCTTCCGAGGCGAGTAATAAGCTTTGATATCATCGGGGTTTATTGAGGGCGATACAATCGTCGTCATTTCACGAAACGATTCTTGTCGATCTTTGAGTCTAGACGGGGCATGTGAGGTCCGTACCGAACTGTCACCCATTTTTAAGTACTCTCCGGAAATAGGAGATGGCTTTTTTGAGTCTGGTCTCTTGGGTTAATCTAGTGTACCTTTGTGGAAAGGGATTCTAAGCATTAATGTCGTCAGGTAGCTCCTAGTTTTCGCTTAGTAAACAAGGCAAGTGCGCTTGGGGTGTGGGCGGACCGCACACGCGTTTTAGCATTGAAAATACTTTTAAAGATGTATATAGGGGTTCTGCCATTGTGTTGTAGCAGAGTGGGATAAGCTGTGACATGCTCAATGCCTGTGATTGGTTGAAAAATGCCGCATTACATGTAGAGTCATTTATGGTTACAAATGGTAAGCTTCAATTTTTATGTGTACATTACAATGTTATCAGGATGATAATTATATTTATATTATAGTTTGAAAGAGTGAGAGAGAGAGAGAGAGAGAGAGAGAGAGAGAGAGTGAGTGAGAGGGTGGGTAAATGGATGGATGGAAATGTGAAAATGTGATGGATGGATGGAGAGTGAGAGAATGAGAATGTGAAAATGTGAGAGAGAGCAACTCATATTATTTGTATGTACCTTTTATTTATCACTGGAAAAGTCTGATAACATTTTCAATGCCATGAAATAGTTGAACTTTGTTGTAATATTTGTCAATTTTTGTGCTACAGTCTTGAAGCGGAAGGTCAATTTGCGTTTTGTTGTTTGTACTACTAAAGTACTATTTTATTACATGAAAGTCAAATATTCGAAGTGAAGATTGTTCTTTAGAGAAATTATTATTGTGTGCGGTAATATGCTGCACTTGCGATTTGCGCGCAAGCGTAAATTACATTTTTACTCTTTAAAGGCACGTACAAAGTCAACATAACCTCATTAATTTTCAAACAAATTTTTGTCATAGAAGGTTTAGGTTCTTTGAAAAAAAAACGAAGCATCAGGCTCCGCGGAATTTACTGACGCAGAGCTTGACGATTTTCTTTTGCATTTTATATGATTTATCTCTGAAAAATCTCTCTTTGAAAATTGCAGTTATCTCACCCGTATTTATGTCACGTGGTACATCTTCCGCTTCGCCTCAACGGATCTGCATAAGTTTGGGGCTCAGAAAAGAGGTCGGTTCTTAATATTTTTTCTGATAAGAGTATCGAGATAACGAGGTCGTATTGTTACGCACAATGAATACACAGTCTTGGGAAGTTGAGATTTTTTTATTGAAAAATATTGATAAACAGTGAAGTTATAATTATTTAAACGGGGTGCCGACGTTGCTGCATGGCTAATCGGTATAGGTGGTTCTGGAAACTACGGTGATGATATATGAAAAATAAAAAAATTGCCTCTTATGATAGTAATGAAACTTTCGTATTATCAGATACTTTTTTTTTTGTTAATTTCAAAGATTACAAAAATGGTAAGCTGTGGAAAAAAGTTTGATTCTCGACAATAAAAAACGCGTGTAATTTGTTGTTAACAAATGCATAAACATATCGAAAATATTATAAACTATGCACTGTCCGAATTTGAAGTGAATCGGACGAATCGATTTTGAGGCATGACTTACACCGTTTCATAAAACATAATCTCAATAAAAACGCAAAAGAAAAAAAGGGTAAGATGGTTCGCCGTAGCGTAGTGGGCGTTGTGACCCTTGACAAAAATTGTCACAACTCGGTCAATTAACATTTTTTTACCAAATCTTTGTTGCAAATTAAGGTATTCTTTCCACGAACCCGAATATTTAACAATTAACTGATTTTCGTCTACAATTAAGTAAAAATACATCTCAGTATCCTGGTGAAATGTCAAGCCAAGTTACTGAACTTTTAATGAAAAATTACGATTTTAAAAGGCGTCTAATTTATGCATCGCTCTATGACATGCTGGCCCCGTTTCTATCTGATCATTTATATTTTATATAACTCCAGATATCTGATATAAACTGCTGTAAGCATGTAAAAATTCTGAAGTTCCCCAACGACCATAAAAACAGAGGGTCACCGAATGTTTAAAGAAAATATTAGTAATAAAACATAGAAAATGGTGACTATCAGAAGTATTTTCGTAACCTCGACTTCTCAGAGAAGATGTAAAAATGTCCAAACGTACAAAATTTATGTGAAATTTTTCATTCCAGTTAATCGCATAATAATTAATTGCAACTTATTTTTATTAAACGCCACTGTATCCGCGAAAAGAATACCGTAATGTTAAGACCCTAATAGACCTTAATAATTAAATATCTATATCAATGTTGCAAACTTTGTCTGTTCATCTGATGAAAGTTGGCGTGAAAGAGGCCGACCTGTTTTCCTTAACCCTCACTATACGGAGAAAAAAAATGACTTTAATCAACGTAATTGTTCAGTTTGATTATTCAGAGTATTCGTTAGTTCGATGGAACAAATAATTCTTAAAACAATTCGAAATTCCATTTTTTCAATAAATAATTCGTTGGTATCCCTCAGTGACGGATTTGGCGTGCACTGTTAATGCAACAAAATGATCCTTCATATGAGGTAACGTAATTGTGTTGATGACTTTCAAAGGGATTTAAATTTTTTTTTTTTCAAACGCCGTTTTATTTCGAATGACAAAGTCGATTGCGTTGACCACTTTTTCCGAATTTTATATTGCCTTTGACGTTGAATTTAATTTGAATATGATTCCCAATTTCTCGAGGTTCGAGAGGATTTCGGAAGATGGAACATCGATCGATGTTTGATGTACGTAGTGCGATAGATGCGCACATCATGAAGCCACGCGTACGCGGACGGGGGAGCGTAATTTCCCACAAGAGACAGGGCCGATGGAGAGCTCTGTATATCAGCCTTACTGACCAGGTGTGCGTTGTCGGAAGGCGATAATCGCGGGACGATGGCGAGATCGAAATTCCCGTTGACATCCACGATGATAGCACTGATCGAATCTCATCATCGGCGCTCGCCTATCGCGTCGTTCCAAATTAATTACAGCTGTATGAGCCGGCCCTCGATAATGTACCAGAAGTCTAGCAAATGTGTTCACACCTCTATAGCGTTGTTGCATCGTGACGCGCACGATAAGAGCCGAGAGACAGTTAATTATTGTACAATATGGAAAATTTTAAACGATCGTAAATTTGCCTCTATTTGAAATATGATCATTGAAAATGACTCAGGGTACGGCAGTGCTTGTGCAGCGACGATTTTTCTTCCAAATTTTGTGGTTGCGCTGCTGCCAGTTGACATTTTCTCCTAAACGATATTCGATGTACGATCGGACAGTATATTCTTATTGTTGAAAAATTCAATGAGAATATCCAATTTTATTTTTAACAATGATTCTTAATAATTTCATGAGAATATAAATTTTATTCCTCATAATAATTCATCTCCTATAAAATAACATGGAAAATAAATAAAGGCAGGCTGAATTTTGGATGCCCGTTTTGACATGTACGTGGTGTGTAAATTAAGTAGATTGTATTTTTTCAATGTTTTTATTCGAATAGAATTACAATTCAATATTGTCTTGCTAAAAATAACTTTATCCGGGAGTCACTCAGCGCTGGAGACGGTTTTGCCAATCCACATACGTAGCAATGCTGGAATTTGGACACTGGAATAGCCTTTAGCTGGTCGGTTACAGCCGTTTGAATGTTTTCGAGTGTCTCAAAGTGACGTCCCTTGAGGTGATTTTTCAATCTCGGAAAGAGGAAAAATTCACAAGGACTCAAGTCAGGCGAACAAGGGGGCTAAGGAGCCACAGGAATCTGTTTACTGGCCAAAAACTCGAATATTGAAATTGCTTTGTGACAAGGCGCATTGTCGTGATTCAACACCCAGTCATTCTTGATGTTTGGTCTCATACGCATGACGATTTTTCGAAGTTTGGGCCCTTGACAAAACACTGTCTCCGTAGCCGTGCTAAAGTGTTGCAAAAGTTTCCGCTGCACTGTGCCCAGGTCTGAAGCAAAATATGATAGCATACCGTTGCTCGAAATTGATGTCACTCATTTTTAGAACACACTAGGCAAATCTGTTTCACGAAAAAAAATCGCTATGGTCAATGAAATGACTGTGGCCAATTCAAACTCGTACTAAAGGCGTATTACATGTTCAACTGCCGCCCCTCCAAAGTCCCGCATCACAAGTGTTGCCAGATCGAACGCTGCGTTGCCATTACTTAATTTAAACACTTCGTAGTTACTGCACGATAATAAGATTCGTACTGCACGTTAAAATTCTCAACCATCGAAATTCTTGTTGGAATTCAAATATACGAAAAGTCCTGAACCGATTTTTATTGCATTTTTTGCATTTTATTGCATTTTTATTACAACCCGATTTTTATTGCAAGTTGGAATTCTAACCCACTGTAGTTCTCGTTATGATTCGCGTATATAAGAAACGTCCTCAATGTACGCAATGCGAAACGCTGGAAGACGGTATAACGATATATTTCGAATACGATAAAGGTATTCCGGTATGATTTTCGAATTGCTCGCTTACGGAATTCCCTCATTGATGTTACGTCGTTTGGGCAGCCACAATTTGTTTCGGTGCGGAAGCACATGTGTGACCACCGTACAGAGCGTTGATGACAGTCGTAATAGAAACTCTGCGGTGTCATGTCAACGCGTGGCTGCCTTGAATAGCGAGTACCTAGCGGCTTGTGATATCGTGATGTACATATACATACATATGTACATGCGTGGATGTGTATGTGTGTGCGAGGAAGGAGAGAGCCAGATCCAGAGAGAGAGAGAGAGAGAGAGAGAGAGAGAGAGAGAGAGAGAGATAGACAGAGAGACATAGAGAGTTTCTGCTCGCACTGCGACTATAAATTTACGCAAATGTCCCCGAACGGTCGCCTCTCGAGCTTCTGCACCCCTAACTATATATATATATATATATATATATATATATATATATATATATATATATATATATATATATAACATCGCACTTCATCACATCGAGGTATGCAAGGGACGCGAGACCTCCCGCGATCACAATTCCGCACCCATCGAATCGTCAATCGAGTAAAAAACGCAAACTTTACTCATTTTTGCCACGTAACGTGGCTAATGTCCCGAAAATTTGTTTCCTCATCGGGATTCGTATAGTGACGGACACGCATCTCAATTACGCTGCGCAAAGGGAAAGAGACACGAGAATCCTTTTCGGCTAGGGTACACCGACCAGTGAATGGACGAGGGCCAGTGAATGGACAAAAGCTGATTTATATTTAAAATAAATAATGAATATGAATTGTCGATAAAAACTCGAATCACTATAATTTAGCGAAAAAAAATCACAGGTGTCGTTAAAACCAATTTCTTAGTTCAATATCGAATTTTGACGCCACACGGAAGTCTTCTAGTTTGTGGTACTTGCACATTGAGTAACTTAGTTACGATACAGCTGTGCACAGTAGGTGTTCTAACGGCGAAAACAAACGTTTTTATGAGTTTTGAGGGTAAGTATTATTTTTATTGTTTAAAATAGAATCAATCATTGAGGTTTTTTCAAATTTTTAAAATAAATTCGTAATAATAGATCAGAATTAGACGTGTTTATTCACTGGTGCTATATTCTAACCACTTGTCGGTGAATGGACCTATAGGCTCTGTTCTGAAATTCTCAAAGCAGAGAGAAAAATTTAACTCACTTGCTGCAAAATTAATTACTGTTAAGAATTGACAATGTACATTTCATCAAATGTTGGCGTAAAATCATTTCATTCGTTTTGTTTTAATTTTTACAAATTTTATTTTTCTGTTTCTCCGTCGAAGCTAACTTTTGTAGTTTTTTTGAGAATGTCACGTTAAGATGCAAAAGAACTTTGTGAATTTTTCATGTAATCGTACTCACAAATATAATTTTCATGCGTATAATATAATAATTTGTGTGCAATGCAGTGGTCTTCAAATCTAGCATTGAATAATAATAAATAATAAATCGTTATCCTCTACAGCGTTCATCTACACTCCACGTCCATTTTTTGGTGGTGAAGTGTCCGATATTAAATATTTGTTCCAATTACTTTGAGTATTTTTTTTACTATGAGAATCTTTCTCTTTTGTTAGCTATAGCATTTAAAAAGTTTGTTTTGATAATATTTTTATTTTACAGTTCATCTAAATCCTATAGTGTCGTTATTCGTCCATTCACTGATCGGTTCACCCTGTACGAGGTTGAAGTTTGCATCGTTGGATTGCAACAATTTCTTTTCATTTTTCATTTCTTTATTTTTCGCACTATCCATAGCCTTTTATTTGCAAACTCTAACAAGTATACGGAAAAAACGTTTGAGAGACTTTCACAGTCTAAATGGGCTATAAAACGTTCGAGAAATAAAAAATTATTTTTTCCCGCTGCATTTCAACGCTGCGAATTTCAGCATAGTCTGGTTATTCCATAGACGAGCTTGACCCAAAGCTTTTAAATTTCGAGCATTATTGAGAAGAGCCCTCGTCAATAGAGGATGGAAAGTCTGCGCTGCAGTGCGTTGATTGTCAATATTTTTTTCTTTGGACGGGCACAAAGTTAAGTTCGAATAAAGCAAATTGTGAATTAATATGCTTGATGTCGTATACATTTGCTATACGACGATTGTAATCATTCGGATTCACTTTATTCGTAGGGCGATCGAAAGGTAGACGAAATCTCGCGGCAATCGCGTGAGATGATCGATATTTCGCAGTTGCTGACCGATTCCATTGAAAACCAAACATCGATCCGGATAAAATGGATTGAAAATATTTTCTTTCTTTTTGCGAAAATATTTTTCAAGACCCCAACCCCTTTTCACTTTTACCGCAGACTTTTCACTTCATTATTTTCAGTTCCTTAGAGAATGACAATTTTTCGATAAATATTATCGGCTCTATGAAAATTCTCTTGGATGTCAAGCCTTTCGAGAGTGGCGATGCTTTGTTGACGCGTATGTGAATGCCAGCGGCAGAGCATTAACCACAGAAGGACAGGGTTGGCACGAGTGGGTTCAGGGATGGTGGTTGGGCTGTTCAGAGGCTCGTATGTCTCTCGTGCCTCGGGGGATGACATTAAATATAGAAATGTGAGTGTGTGTGTCTGTAATATATATATATATTGGGTGAAGTAAAAAGTTTTGAGCGTTTTCCGCTAGATGTCTTTAGTGAGCCATATCTCACGATGGATACATCGCATCGGGTCATACTATACGGCGATTTAAAGGTGACATTACGCTTCAAAAAAAGTTCTTTGACAGTTTTGTGTTTGGTGAAGTCAGTTGTGTGTTACAGCGTTCCAAAATGGAGGTAAAAAAAGAGAAAATTCGATATATTCTTCAGTACCACTACGACCAAGGTGAAAAGGCGGAGCAGGCGGCCAAAAAAATTTGTGCTGTTTATAGACCCAATACAGTATTGAATGCAACAGCAAAGCGGTGGTTCCAACGATTCCGTTCTGGTAATATGGACGTCGAAGATGAGGCACGCTCTGGTAGGCCAATCGTCGAAAATGTCGATAAAATCATGGAAATCGTCGAGTCGGACCGGCATGTGAGCACTTATTCCATTGCCCAGGAACTGAAGATTAGTCAGAAAATCGTTTGGAACCATTTGCACAAGGCTGGTCTCAAGAAGAAGCTTGATGTATGGGTGCCACACGAATTGACGCAAAAGAACCTTTTGGACCGAATTGATGCCTGCGATTCTTTGCTGAAACGTAACGAAATCGACCCATTTTTGAAGCGGATGATGACTGGCGATGAAAAATGGGTCACATACGAGAACAACAGCCGAAAAAGATCGTGGTCCAATCGCGGTGAGCCGGCCCAAACGATCGCCAAGCCCGGATTAACGGCCAAAAAAGTTTTGCTGTGTGTTTGGTGGGATTGGAAGGGAATTATCCACTATGAGCTGCTCCCATCGGGCCAAACACTCAATTCGGACCTCTACTGTCAACAACTGACCAGATTGAAGCAGGCGATCGACCAGAAGCGGCCAGAATTGGCCAATAGGAAGGGTGTTGTGTTCGATCAAGACAACGCCAGGCCGCACACATCTTTAACGACGCGCCAGAAGCTCCGAGAGCTTGGATGGGAGGTTCTATCGTACCCGCCGTATAGTCCAGACCTGGCACCAAGCGATTATCACTTTTTCAAGTATTTGCTAAATTTTCTTGATGGTACGAAATTGGCCTCAAGAGGGGCTTGTGAAAATGAGCTGGTCAAGTTTTTTACCAATAGGGACGAGGACTTCTTCAATCGCGGAATTATGAAATTGCCTTCAAAATGGACAAAAGTTATCGAACAAAACGGCGCATATTTGATTTAAATCGGATAATCCTATGTTAATTTCATCCTCGAAATAAAGCGAAAAAACGCTCAGAACTTTTTACTTCATCTAATATATACGTGTGGAAAGCACACATGATATGTGTGTATATATAAATATACGCACTGCAATAACTGCATTGTTTCACATTGAATTGTCACAATTTCTATGCGTTGCTCGATCGTGTGATTCTCCATGAATAAACCTCAATACTTCCTGATGCCAGTTGTCAAAGATTAGTACTCTATGTTTGCCATAAAACGAATGGCGCGCAATTTAAAATGTCAGGTCATTTTGAGACACCCTTTACATGCACACATAGTACAATCTCCGAATTTTACACAGGAAAAAATTAAGGTGAGGGTTGTGAATTTTAAAAAAAATTTAAAATTCTTGTCTTTTTTCTTTCTGTGCTACGGAATTACGTACTTTCACTGATTTACGTACAACTGAGAAAAAACAGACCGCGAAACGGATGCGGGGGAAGAAAATGAATAATGTATAAGCGCAAAGAACGTATAAGTGCAAAACGTATAACCGAGGTTTCACTGTATTAGGTGTGTGTATTAATTTAAAGCGATTTTCAAGAGATAGTGTAATTAGTAATATTTCGCATCCCGTGACATTGTTACTATTTTGATGTCAAAGTATCATCACGTGGCTTTAGTTTTCGTATGTGTTACTTTGCAAAAACGGCCAGATAACGCGAAAAGACACGACAAAGTGATTTTCCAGCACGACAACGCTCGGCGTCGTGTTGCGAAACCGGTCAAGGAAACGTTAGAACCGCTTAAGATAGTAGTCTCATCAAAGCGTTTTTCTCGAGATTTTTTTTTATTTTAGGGACTCATTGAGGACACTATTAAGTGATTACCTGCAAAATTTCAAAAGGATTCATCGTTTCGTTTTCGAGATATTGGCAATCAAATATTTCATGGTTTTACACGTGTTCTTATGGGGAGGAGTGAAAAATTTCACATTTCACGCAATAATTTCGAAACGTTTCTACAGATTTTTTTTTAATTCTCCATTACAGAGGACCATATGACGAAGTGAGTAAAAAACATCGTGAATTTTGACCGTCTAGTTTCAGAGATATAGTGATTTAAATTAAGCAATGTCTTCCGACGCTAGCGCCACGAAGCGACTGGAGCAGACTAGAACTAGATTACAGTAGTGTGTGCGTATACTTATACGCAGAGTATCTACGTATCAGTAGCCGGAATGGATAGTCTGATACAAAAGTGAGGGTTAGGTAAACATAATAGGCATTTTCATCATTACTTTATAAGTTTTTACATCTCGATAACATGTGCAACCTACATTATAAGGATATTTGGCAATATTTCGAAGCTTTCATCGATTGAGCGGAGAATAAACTTTTCAACCTGACTGAGGCGAGACTACTGTCTTAACTGGGATGTCCTACCATACCCGCCGTATTCTCCAGATATTGCTCCTTCCGATCGCCACCTATTTCGATCGATCACTCATGGCTTGTCTGAGCAGCGCTTCCTTTCTTATGAGAATACTAAGAAATGCCTCGATTCGTGGATATCCTCTGAAGATCTGTCGTTCTTTCGACATGAAATCCACCTATTATTATTAGGACTTGGAATTAATTCGTAGCGTTTTATTAATGAAAAAAAATATTTATTTTAAATGAAAATAAAAAAATCCATTAATGAAAGTATTGCTCATCGCTTTCTACTACTTTTGACCATTTTTCGGGCAGGGTACGAATACCGTGTCGGAAGAACGCCTCGTCTTTAGATGCAATCAACGAATTGACCCATTTTTGACAATCTTCGTAAGAAGTGAACTAATGCTCAGACAGGCTATGAGCCATCGAACGAAACAAATGGTAATCAGAAGGAGCGATATTTGGAGAATACGGCGGGTGGGGAAGGACTTCCCATTTAAGTGTTTCCAGATATGTTTGTACCGGTTTTGCGACGTGCGGATGAGCATTGTCGTGCAGCAAAATGACTTTGTCGTGTCTTTCGGAGTATTCCGGCCGTTTTTCTTTCAATGCACGGCTCAAGCGCATCAATTGCAGTCGGTAGCGATCCCCAGTTATGGTTTCATTCGGTTTCAGCAGTTCATAATAAATCACACCCCTCTGATCCCACCAAATACAGAGCAAGAGCTTAGACCCATGGATATTTGACTTTGCCACTGATGTTGATGGTTGGCCGGGCTTAACCCATGACTTTCTGCGATTCGGATTGTCGTAATGGATCCATTTTTCATCACCAGTGACAATTCGATGCAAAAACCTTTTCTTTTCTCCCGTTGAAGCAGCAGTTCACATGTCAAAAGACGCCTCTCAATGTCCCTTGGTTTTAATTCTTATGGGACCCAATGTCCTTCCTTCCGGATTATGCCCAAAGTTTTAAGACGTTTTCCTACCGTTAATAAGTCAACTCCCAATGATGTAGACAATTCTTGAAGTGTTTGAGATGAGTCTTCATTGAGCAATGCCCCCAACTCATTATCTTCAAATTTTTTCGGCTGGCCAGGTCGCCCCTTGTCATCCAAGTCGAAATCACCAGCTTTAAAACGTGCAAACCACTTCCGACACGTGTGCTCCGCTAGAGCATGTTCACCATATACTTCCACTAAAATACGACGAGCTTCAGCAGCACTTTTGTTCATATTAAAGTAATGAAGTAAAACTCCCCGCAAAAACACTTTATTCGGCACAAATGTTGACATATTCAATAAATTATAAAGTGTTGTTATTTACGATTCAAAAAGAGGTAATGTACAGCAAACGACATTCAATGATAGCTGTTTCACGATGAATACATTACTGTCGGTAACAACGAAATACTGTACTACCTACGCCATCTCTTGTAAAACGCTACGAATTAACTCCAACACCTAATAGAAAGATGGGAAAAAGTAGTGGCTAGCGATAGACAATATTTTAAATGATCAATTTGTAACCATTTTTTCCCCAACAAAGCCGTACTCTCACCGAAAAAATCCCTCAAAACGAATGCACGCTCCTGATATAAACACACACACACACAAACTGAATACTCACAGTGTCTCGGTCGCACGCGTACGTTGAATAAACCAGCCCGCGTGCTCGCGTATACGTATGCGCGCGGCCCACACGGCTGTTGGAAGGGGGTTGGAAAACGCGAGGGTGCGCGCGCTACCTCGCATCGGCCCATCGAAATCCGCGGAACAGCGAGTGGCGTTAGCGCGCGCCTGGCGAATAGTACGCGATGATCGGTCGAGCGTTCTTGGTCGTCTTTTGTTGCGCGAGGTGTTCGCTTTCTTCACTCCGAGAATCATCGTACGAAACAGCTGTTGAATTAACGTTTCCTATTAACTTCGAATCGACGCGCTTTTAATCGTAGGATAATTACAAACATCGTTAGAATAGTAATAGTTATAATAATGATCATAATTGCAAGCTGAATAATACGATCTCATGTGACGATTCGAGCATATTGACTTCGGCAACGTCTGCGGCGCAATTGAAAAAAATATTTTTTGCCATTTTATGTTTTTTTTTCAATATTAACGAGACTCAACGTTTCGCGACACGATACGTCGGTGTTTTTTCGTTGTTGCGCGATCGCGCATAGGCGAGTGCGTTGGCCCGCTCGCGCGATGAAGTGACACTATCGGCCCAGAAGGATTCGAATAACATTGCGGAGCTGGGATAAGTGTCGAAGGGGGGAGGGGACAAAAAGGAGCGTCGTGCGCCGATATACGGTATGGCAGCGTACACGGCGACGATGCGTTCCACGCTTTGGCTCCTGTTGCTGCTGACGGGCCTCGTTCTCGCTGCCGGTAAGTCTTCTCTCTTGTTTACAATGTTTTCTTGCCCTCGCTGTCTGTCTCGTTCTTACGTTATTGCGCGAAAAATACTTTGTGACAGTTTGTCATGCGCATTCCGACGCGGGAAAAAATTAAGAAAATGTTTTTTTTTTTCTTCTTCTTTAATCGGATACGTCGAACGAAGAGATATTCGTGGGATAAAGGCGACTGAGGCTCGTTGGAAAGTATCAGAATCGTATACGACGTTGAAGTTTGCATCGTTGGAACCCAACGAAAATCCTTTTCAATTTTTTTTTATTTCTTCATTTTCATTACAATCTATAATTTTATTTTATAGATTTAGATCGTGGATCTCTTATGTGGATAAAGAAAACCGTTTGAGTGATTTTCGTACCCTAAATCGGCAAAACGAATATCAGCAATAGAAAAAAAATATTAACTTTCGTTGCACTTCAACGATGCAAACTTCAACGTCATAATCGTATTTATAAGTTCAATACAATTGAGTACTGCTTATGAATTGTGAATATGCTGAAATTTTGCTTATCAAAGGTACACTGTTCTCTCGGGACGGAGCAACTGCGAGGAAAAGTTGATGACTTGTGAGCTGATGAATGCTTTCTTTGAGGCTGATTTCCGGTTTTATTATTTTCTTTCCAACGTGCCTGCACAAGCTCAGGGCCCCTGAGAAACAGATCGATCTTCAAGATTTTTTTCTCGCGAGAGTATTGGGGATGACGAGATTGGGATTTTACACAGAATTGATACATAGTCTTGCCAGGTTTGAGCTTTTTTTTTCGGTGAAAAATATTTACGAACAACGACGTTGTTATCGTTTAAACGAAAGTGAAACTTTGTTTATCTGTCATTTGAAATGGAAAATTAAAAATGTACTTTTAGTATAGTAATAAAACTTTCGTATAACTGGATACTTTTTTCACATTTCGAAAATTACGAACGTGGCGAGCTGTAAAGAAAAAAGTTTGTTTTTCGACCAAAAAAACGACTTCGATCATATGTTATTGATAAATGGATAAATAAATAAAAAAATTATCCGGTCATGCGATAGAAAGTGCTAAAGACTATGCTCTGTTCGAATTTTAATTGAATCGAACGAATAGATTTTGAGAATGGTGTTAAAGTTTGCATCGTTGAAATGCAACGAAATGTATGTTTTTTTTTTACTGAATTTCCCAAATTTCTTTTGCCAGTTTTAAGCTATGAAAATTACGTGTCCTTTTTTCAGAATCCTCATTTAGCGATCTACAACCTAAATGTACAAAATATGATTTTCGATAATAATAGAAATGAGGAATTGAAAGGAATTTTCGTTGCATATAAATGATGGAAACTTCAACCCCATTTTTCTCGAGAGTCAAGCAATGTCCCGTTAGAACGCATGACGTTGAAGTTTGCATCGTTCGAATGCAACGATTTTTATTTCTCCATTTTTATTGTCATAGAAAAGCTTTTGTTTCTAAATTGAAGTCGTAAATCTCTAACAAGAATACGTAAACACGTTACAGGTGATTTCCATAGTCTGAGACAGTAAAAAAGCTGTTTTTTCGTGAAAATGAATGCTTTATTTTAAAAAATTAGTAAAAAAAAACATGTCACTGAAAGTATTGTTTATCGCTAGCCACAACTTTTTCCCATCTTTCTGGCAGCATTTTAACTCCACGTCGGCAAAACGACATGTCTTTTGAGGCTATCCAAGGAGTCGACCCATTTTTTTGGCATTTTCATAAGAATGGATGTGCTGCTCAGCCAGGCTATGTGCCATCGATCGGAACAAGTAATAATCGGAAGGGACAATGTCTGGTGAATACGGCAGGTGGGGTAGGACTTCCCATTTAAGCATTTCCAAGTAGGTTTTCACCGGTTTTGCAACATGTGGCCGAGCGTTGTCATCCTGAAAAATCACTTTGACGTGTCTCTGCTCGTATAGCGGCCGTTTTTCCTTCAATGCTCGACGCAAACGCATCAGTTGTAGTCGATAGCGATCTCGCGGGATGGTTTCGTTCGGTTTGAGCAGCTCATAAAAAACTACACTTAGCTCTCACCAAATGCAGAGCAGAAGCTTGGAACCATGGGTATTCGGCTTTGCCGACGATGTTGATGCACGGCCGGACTTACTCCAGGATTTTCTACGCTTAGGGTTATCGTAGTGTATCCATTTTTCATCGCCAGTCACGATACGATGCCAAAAACCTTTTCTTCTTTGCCGTGAAAGCAGCCGTTCACACGTGAAAAGACGCCGTTCGACGTCTCTCGGTTTCCACTCGTACGGCACCCAATGTCTTTGCTTTTGAATCATTCCTAATGCTTTCAAACGTTTTGAAACTATTGTGTGATCAACTTCTAATGATTCTGCAAGCCTAGCTAGCGTCTGACATGAGTTTTCATGAAATAATGCCTCCAATTCTTCGTCTTCAAACTTTTTCGGTGCGCCACAGCGTTCTTTATCTTCAACATCGAAATCATGATTTTTGTAGCGTCTAAACCAATTTCTGCATGTTGTTTCTGACGGAGTATGGTCGCCGTAAGTCTCAACAAGAATTCTGTGTGCTTCAGCTGCAGATTAAAAAATAAATAAAGTAGTGCAGTAAAATTCCCCGCAAATATTCTTTTCTGTCACGAAATTTGACATGTTTAACACTATGAAAAAAAAGTTGTTTACACTTCGGCGAAATGACATACACTAAATATCAAGCTTGTTTATAGTACTTCTTTATAGATGCGTTACTATCTTAAACTACCAGGTGTACAAGTATGAAATGCGGATTTAAAAAAAAACACATTAAATTCGGAAGAATGATAAAAAGTGCTTTATTCAGGTATGCTCCATCGCTTGTTATATATTTTTCCCATCTTTCGGGCACTTTGTGAATATCACGCCAGTAAAAATCTTCCCCTTTTGCTGCGAATCATTCATCGAGCCATTTTTTCACATCTTCGTACGAACCAAAGCGCTGCTCAGCAAGTGCGTGACCCATCGATGCAAACAAGTGGTAATCGGAAGGAGCCAAGTCTGGTGAGTAAGCCGCATGGGGTAGAACTGCCCAGCTGAGTGCTTCCAACGTGTCGCGAACCGATTTTGCCGTATGTGATGGAGCATTGTCATGAAGAAAAATGACTTTGTGTTGCCTCTTTCGGTATTCTGGCCTTTTTTCAAGCAGCGAACGGTTCAAATCGGTCAATTGTTGTTGGTAACGTTTAGTATTAACCGTTTCCCCAGGTTTTAACAGCTCATAATAGACCACGCCCCTCTGGTCCCACCAAACACAGAGCATCGTCTTTCTACCAAAGCGATTCGGTGTTGCGGCCGATGTGGATGGTGCGCCTGGGTCTACCCATGATTTTTTGCGCTTGGGATTCTCAAAATAAATCCACTTTTCATCCCCTGTAACTATACGATGCAAAAACGACTTCCTTTTGTACCGAGCGAGCAAAATGTCACATGTGTTTTTGCGCTTTTCCATTTGCCTGTCGTTCAACTCATGTGGTACCCATCTACCGGTCTTCTGAATCTTTCCCATCTCTCGTAGCCGATTGGAAACAGCTTGTTGACTTACGCCCAATTGCTCGGCGAGTTGTTTTTGTGTTTGCGAATCATCTTCGTCCAAAAATGCTTGCAATTCCACATCTTCGTATTTTTTTGGCGGTTTTCCATGTTCCTTGTCTGCAACATCGAAGTCACCACTTTTGAATCGCTGAAACCATCGTTCACACGTATCTTGCGATGGAGCATGTTCACCATAAGCTTCTCAAAGTAATCGGTATGATTCAGCAGCAGTTTTCTTCAAATGAAAACAAGAAATTAATGCTGTCCGCGAATGCTCTTTCGGTTCGGTATAAATTTCGACATATTGAACACAACAACACAAGACTATGCACACACTTTTCCAATTTATCACTCGTGCGCATCTGAAACTTGTTGATGACACAACAAAATGGCGCAGTATCAAATCTTTATAGTACAAACTGCATTGGTGCACCATCTGTTGTGTGAAATCCGCATTTCATACTTGTACACCTGGTACACGCACGCAGTCCTGGTAACGCCATCTATTGGAAAACAGCGAGAACTTATTCAACGTCCCAATAATTTCAGTGACAAAACAATATAAAAAACTACTGCGAATAGAAAATGTTGCAATTCTATGATATTGAAGGTTGCGTCGTTGGAATGCAACGATACATCTCTATTTTTTTTAACGAATTTCTCAAAATTTCTTTGACAGATTTAAGCCATAAAAGTCGGGCGTTTATTTTTTAGGCTCGTTATTCAGCGATCTACAACCCAAATTTACAAAATAACATTTCCGATACTAATGAAAATATAGAATTGAAAAAAAAATCGTTATATCTCAACGAAGCAAATTTCAAGACCATCTAATTCTTTAGTTAGTGGATCGATGCTAAATTCTGCATACAGGCTCAGAATAAACTAATAATGCCTCCAATTTTCATCACCGCGTTAACATTTCTGTCAGACGCCCATAGATCCTTAAAATAATGATTTATTTTTGTCTTCGAGTCAACGGTAAGGTAGGATCGAATTAATTGCGCGTGTCGGTTCTCGGTACATCGCAACGTGGGTTGAATATAAGTCACTCCACTGGGGGGCGAACTTTTCACCTCGCGCTTACGTATTCGTCTGAAAGGAGTCGTAATTCAGTCGGAGGCGGCGTGTTTGAAGAGCGGCGTTAGCCATTAGTAGGGGAGACGAAGGGAAGCACGGAGACAATGGAGTCGAAAGTTAAGAGGAGCGGACGGTGGCGCGTAAGCGAGATGAGAGACGGGTTGGAATAAAGTTTATACACTCGTCGAGCTTAAACGCTTGATCCTTGAGACTCTTGAGAGCAGCAAGCGCAAATACCGCGGACGTGTGTGCTCGGATTTGTGTGTTATCCAAGCCCCCATATTTATCTCTTGTAGGTGCATGTATATTACTTGTAGTTACATGCAAGCGTTGAACCCTGTAATTTTGAAGGAGTTGCCGCACGCGATTTAACAGCTGTGTACTTGGCTGTGCATATCCACAGGTGAGAGTGCGCACTCGATTGTTGCGAGTCTCGCGCGAGCTATACGTTTGAACCATGTGTAGGCAAATCCGGGGATGTGGAAACGATCGGCGATGGTGGTATGTTGGTCGAACGGTTTGCTAGATTGGACGTAACGTCCCATTCGTTCTCGAGGCTTCTGTATGAGCTGAGGTACAAAAAATAGGTCGATAGCTAGCTCAGATATATAGGGGAACTTGGGGCATAGTGTATCACATTTTTTCTAACGAATTTTTACTCTTACCAAAGTAGTCTGATGAGAAAAAAAAAGGTCATAACCGATTTGATAGACCTTTGGGCGTACAATAATGCTACCATATTTTTTGCAAAAAGATTAAAAATCCTAAAATAATGGGTTCGAAAAAAAATTGCCGATTGGCTCATTGTGCCTCACGGGTGGGGTACAATGTGTCAGTTAGGTGGGTACAGTGTGCCAAGTGCTGCGAAACGTAGGGTACAACGAGCCGGTTGATACTCTTATATTTTCCTAACCTAGATAGCAGATTTTTATACATACCGATCATTTCACAACGGGTATTGTTCACCAATATCATTGGGAGTCGACTCATTGTGCTCAAGAACTCGATGACACATTGTGCTCCACACAATTGCCCCACAATATTTGACGTTTTCCCGGCAAGCGAATTTTTTTTTTCGAGTCTCAAATTAATTTTGTACTTTTAATCATTCCTCGTGAGTTGCTATTGACTTTCTTCTAGGCCAGCCGAAACTTAATATAAATCACGGACCAATACAAAAAATTTCGGATTTTACAAGCTACAAATCTCCGAGAAATCGCAAGTGGTTGACAGTTGCCCGTGACACATTGCGATTCGTCGGAGCGTCGTCACTTCTTCGTTTCCTCATTGGTAGTCGACTCATTTTGCCCCACCACTCGGTGACACATTGTATCACACTAGTAAAATATTTGATTATTGATGAAAATAACTATTAATTAAACTACGAATGGAAAAACACAAGTCACTGAGTGCATCACAAGTAATAAAACTATCGATTGGGACTGAAAACCGGAGCCGCTACAGAAAGTGTCGTTATATTCTACGTTTTCCCGGCGAGCGAAATATTTTTTTCCAAGCCTCAAATCAATTTTTAATTTTCAATAAGTCTTTGTGAGCTGCTATAGATATTCTTTTAGGCTTGACAAAACCTAATATAAATCGCGGTCCAATGAATAAAATTTCGGAATTCACAAGCTACAAACCTCCGAGAAAACCGCATGTGGCTCACTGTGCCCCGTGACACATTGTGCCCCACTCTCCCCTAGCTCAGATTTGGCATACACCGTCAGTAGACTGTTTTTCAACATTGGTAGCAGAATTGGGGCAAAATAATTGTTTTTATTATTTATGTAACCCGTAGAATAGTCAGAAAAATAGGAAATATGATAATCAAAGTTTAGCATGCCGGCATTTTGTTGATCTTTTTTGCTGAATTTATTAGCAAACATTACACATTCGTACAGATTGAGAATATGTTTGGTGTTTTTTTTTTCACATTCATACACTGTCCACAACACTGGTCGCCATTTGGGGGCTTTTTCCACGCACCGTTGTGAACAAAAGTACTAAAGTACATGATACAAATTTTTTTAACTTTTAGAATTTATACATCTTCTTGAAGGATCAATAAACATGTGCAAAACATTTCAGAAAGAAACTTAAAACAGTTTAATAGTTATACCATTCTAAAAATCATCTCGAAAACAGCGCTCTAGACAACAATACTGCCTCAGTTAAATTTCTTAAATTTATTTCACAAGTCCTATAACTCTGTATTAACTCAATGACCGTATATGTGTGGTAAGGTAAATGCATATAATTTTTTTTCAGACAATATAAGGTATGCCTGGCTCACTGGAATTTTCGAAAATAATAAAAGGGGTCTCGAAATGACCTGATATTTTTAATTTATTAATAAAACATATGATTTGTATATATAGATAAATGGAGCACGCCTTTTTTAAAGATAATGAACGCATCAATTTTTTGAAAATAATGGATACAAATTATATGAAAATAATACATATACAATAGTGCAAGTAACGTTGCTGCAAACATACCCGGGTCTACTTTACCTCCGTCTCAAATTCCGTAACTGATATTTTATGGATTCCGAGGAAATTCATTTACAACGTGGGTGTTGGATTTTGCGCGTGTATACACGTACACGTGTGTACTATACGTGTATTAGGTTACATTTTTAAAGGTATCGGGTAATTTGCACGCTCACATATACAAAGGATTGCAAACTTAATCAACGAGTGCGCGCCCCGTCGCGCATGAACTAATTCAATTTTCCAAAATGTCGGCACGCTTCCAAATAATCCGAAGAATTTCCACATTTTTTTTCGCCGATTATTAGGGGGATGCCGTTTTTCCGAATGACTTTTGACAAATATAGCGATTTTGAACGATGAGGTTGACTATTTTTTCAGTTTTTAATATTGTAGTTCCACGACCCTACGTTTGTTTTTTGTTTTTCGAATACGATCTTAATTTATTGACCTTTTTCATTCAACAAAGGATTGGAATATATTATAGTATTATTTATAAAAAAAATAGTATGTTCATTAGAGTGGCCTAAAAAAAAAATCTCTCCGATTCGGGCTCTCACCCCTTGAAATATTGCTCGATACTGAAACAAAGAAGCTTGTGAAAGGAGCAGCCTGTAGGTTAATTCTAACAGGTGACTCGTGAGGTTTTCTTATTCACCATTTGATTTGCACGTAGAAAATTCAAGTCTGCTCTTCAGATACAGCGAATTCTCAAAAAATACGAGGAATGGGGGTTAAAATTCAGTCGACGAGGTTGTTTTATAGCCAATGAAGTTACACATATGTTTTTACCAATGTATTGTGGATAATAATTACAGATACAGTTGTGGAAAGTAAGTTTCAAGATTTTTACACGTTAAAATGGCTTCATTATTCTATAACTAATATGTCAACTTTATATCCATATACTGTTTATCTGGATGCAAGCATCAATCTACAAAATTCTTCTTGTGACAATTTGAATATTGCTTCCGGTGATTCTTCACCACCTTCAGAAGATACTGCTTCTGCTCTTCATTTTTTTGTTAACAATCCATTATATTCTTCGATGAGGGCGACACCTCGTTCAGCGACATCATTAACAACTTTCAACTCCTTAAATACTGTCAAACATTCATTGAAGCTCAAGCTACGTTCCCATTCGTCGGGGCTTTCACGAAGAAAATCATATGGCAATTCGCAGAGTTCAAACAAGCGTAGTGATTTGTTGGTGATCAAATAACTGATATCAACATCAACTATGCGCTTGAATTCGTCGTCACTCAATACTACACGTTTAACATTTTCATTTAGACTTTCGAGTTGTATTGCCTGAACCATTTTTTGTTTCACGTTGAGCGGAATAGCCGGGTCGAAGAAGGATAAAGCTGCGAGCTCTTCACATAAATACCATAGATGTTCACTCAGTTGGGTAGCAGCTGCCTTAGAAACGTCGGGATTGATAGCTTGAAACTTAATCAAATTTTGCATCAACGACAAATCGCAGTTAGGGGCTTTGATTGCACATGGTGCAATCAAAGAAAAGACGCATGATTACGAAGGCTTTAATTTGGGGTTATAAATCCGTTTCTATATATAATGATCTCACTGATTGATCCAGACCACTCATTCATTGTATCTAACGAAAATGGTTTGCATTGATAAAGAAAACGTTAATTTATCACGTGTAAATCAAATGGAGAATCAAAAAACCTCACGAGTCACCTGTTAGAATTAACCTACAGGCTACAGCTTCTTTATTTCAGTATGGAGCAATATTTCATGTGGTGAGAGCCCGAATCGGAGATTTTTTTTTGGGCCACTCTAATGTTCATCTATTTTTTAAATAAAAGAATTGCTTGCTGGTATGGTGCGTTTTTCAAAGGAAAACCACGCATTTGAAAAAAATTTGAAAAAAATATATGTAAAAAAATGTACTTATGGATTATTAGAACTTATTGATAGAAAAAACCGGAAAGTCCGTCCTTCTAGTTTCTTATTCAATCGAAGGTTTAACCTTCAAAAGGACGGTTAAGATTACTTATTTATCTTTAACGGATAAGATTACTTATTTATCTTTTTATTTCGATTGCAATTTGAAGATCGCGAATGCTAAAGCTTTACGATGCGGATTCAAGAATTTGTTTCGTAAATAAATATATTATCGGTTGAAAATGTATTTCGAATATGGGTTGCTCATGGTTTACACGAGAACGGATGAATTCCTGTACCTCCTGGCGGAAACAGTGGGAAAATTAAATTAGCATACCTATATTGTTTTGCGATTTATAATATATAAATAAATATACATATAGCGATATAGTATGACGTAATTGTCCGTTCGAAGCGTACTACACGGGAATCGGAAAGAAATGCAATCAATTGGATACTTTGTATCGTTATCGGTATTGCATTACTTACATTCGCCTCGTCCCTCTCTCTCTCTCTCTCTCTCTCTCTCTCTCTCTCTCTCTCTCTCCCTCTCTCTCCCTCTCTCTCTCTCTCTCTCGCTCTCTTTCTATTACTGTGTCAGATTCCAAACAATTACCGGCTTTTCATTGCACCCTCTTGCTTCTATATATCCCTGATACATCTCAATTACCCTGTGAATCGAATAATCAATTCGCTAGTGGGCGTCTAAAGGAGAAAACACCAAAGAGGGTGAGAGACGGAGAGCTCATATTATAAAAGGGAAATAAGGCGCGCAGACTGGGAAAGTGCGGGGGCGGAAAATGGAGAGAAATAGTGAGAGAGTAGCGAAAAGTGAGGTAGCGAGAAACAGAGCGTAGAAGAACGGACAGTAAGTCAAAGCGAGGGCGATTAAGAGAAAGAGAGACAAAAAGTCACTGAAAGAGAAGTAACTAAAACGATAGAGGGGGGGGGGATAATAACGAGAGCTAAGCGGACGTAAAATTCAAACGTGACGGAATGATAGAGAAGGATAATTTCAAAGGTTATGTGAGGGGCACCCGCGGGCACGAGATGTACGCGATATCGAGAGGAACGGATATCCATCGAGAGAGAGAGAGAGAGAGAGAGAGAGAGAGAGAGAGAGAGAGAGAGAGAGAGAGAGAAGAGAGAAAGAGAGAGCGAGAGACTTGTGATTCACGCCTCAGGCGCACTACCTATAATAGAGATTATTTCGTGCTGCTGCCTACTCGCCTTCGATATCCCATCGTGCATCAATAGACTACGAAAAATTGGTTACCGCTAAAATTTCCACGAGCCCCATTCGTACCAATTTCCTTCGTTATAAGTGAATGATATTTCATTCACGACAATTATGCATGAGGAATTTGCATTTAAAAAAATAATAATAATTCCGGCTACATATTAAACTTCGATAAAAGTGCATTTTAAACTCGCTGTCAATAATAACAACACAATGATAATCATGAAAATAAAAATAAAATAATAATAATAGGCGTCTGAGTCGATACTAGTTGTTCCCAGTTTCCCCGTGCCATCGTGCAAACACGATAATGCCGGAAACGAGTGGCTGTGGGCAATAATCTTGAGCTGGGTGGTCAGGGTCTGGAAATACAGTACAGTGTGGAGTAGAACCGAAGTGGATCGAATCGTGAAGGCAAATTCCATTCGAACAGATGTTCAATATTACAAAATATTAGATGAAGTAAAAAGTTCTGAGCGTTTTTCCGCTTTATTCCGACGATGAAATTAACATAGTTAGGATTATCCGATTTAGATCAAATATGCGTTGTTTTGCTCGATAACTTTTGTTCATTTTGAAGGCAATTTCATAATTCCGCGATTGAAGGAGTCCTCGTCCCTATTGGTAAAAAAACTTGACCAGCTGATTTTCACAAGCCTCCCTTGAGGCCAGTTTTGTACCATCAAGAAAATTTTGCAAATGCTTGAAAAGGTGATAATCGCTTGGTGCCAGATCTGGACTATACGGCGGGTGCCATAAAACCTCCCATCCAAGCTCTCAGAGCTTCTGGCGCGTCGTTAAAGATGTGTGCGGCCTGGCGTTGTCTTGATGGAACACAACAACCCTTCCTATTGGCCAATTCTGACCGCTTCTGGTCGATCGCCTGCTTCGATCTGGTCAGTTGTTGACAGTAGAGGTCCGAATTGAGTGTTTGGCCCGATGGGAGCAGCTCATAGTGGATGATTCCCTTCCAATCCCACCAAACACACAGCAAAACTTTCTTGGCCGTTAATCCGGGCTTGGCGATCGTTTGGGCCGGCTCACCGCGATTGGACCACGATCTTTTTCGGCTGTTGTTCTCGTATGTGACCCATTTTTCATCGCCAGTCATCATCCGCTTCAAAAATGGGTCGATTTCGTTACATTTCAGCAAAGAATCGCAGGCATCAATTCGGTCCAAAAGGTTCTTTTGCGTCAATTCGTGTGGCACCCATACATCGAGCTTCTTCTTGAGACCAGCCTTAGGCAAATGGTTCCAAACGGTTTTCTGGCTGATCTACAGTTCCTGGGCAATGGAATAAGTGCTCACATGCCGGTCCGACTCGACGATTTCCATGATTTTATCGACATTTTCGACGATTGGCCTACCAGAGCGTGCCACATCTTCGACGTCTATATTACGACAACGGAATCGTTGGAACCACCGCTTTGCTATTGCATTCGATACTGTATTGGGTCCATGAACAGCACAATTTTTTTTGGCCGCCTGCTCCGCCTTTTCACCTTGATCGTAGTGGTACTGCAGAATATATCGAATTTTCTCTTTTTTGCCTCCATTTTGGAACGCTGTAACACACAACTGGCTTCACCGAACACAAAATTGTCAAAGAATTTTTTTTGAAGCGTAATGTCACCTTTAAATCGCCGTATAGTATGACCCGATGCGATGTATACATCGTGAGATATGGCTCACGATGTATACATCGCATCGAAAGACATCTAGCGGAAATAGCTCAGAACTTTTTACTTCACCCAATATAATAATAATAACGTTGAAGTTTGCATCGTTCGAATGCAACGAGATATTTGTTTTTTCCCCTCAATTTCCCAAATTTCCTTTGGCAGTTTTGAATTGTGATAATTACGCGAACATTTTTGAGAATTTTTATTTTTTGCATCTACAACGTGAATTTAGAAAATAGGATCTTCGACAATAGTAAAAATACAGAATTAAAAAGAACTTTTATTGCATACCAACAAGGGAAACTTCAATCCCATTAATAACAATACGTGCGAAAAAAAGGACTTACGATAATCATTACAATGATGATGATGATATATGTAGGATGTGAGATCAATCGCACCATAGCGATTAGATATTATACCTAAACTGGCCATGATTGAGCGACGATGTTTTATAAAGAATCGAAATGCGTTCCAAGGATACGCGTTATTCCCCAGTCATAGCGAAGACGAGCTTCAGTTCACACGTAGATTCAAGTTGAGTGCGTTATTGTATCGTTCTTTAATTATAATAAAGTTACCTTCTTTCATAAAAATGCTCCTGACTCAATGACCTCAAAAAAAAAATGGAATTAACATCTACATAATATCCCACATATGTATATTATATTTTTGCAATGCTCCTTCTTATGTTCTTTTGAGCTTTCACTATCTCAACCCTGTCAGTTGAACCCCACCTTTGTCACTTCATTTTTTGCAAGTTCCCAGACGGACGCCCTCCGTCTTTCGCTCTCGTAGAGTTTTGTGTCACCGTCGGAAACTCAGTAAAAGTCCCCCGCTGAGCAGTTGGTGAACAAGCCAGTGCGCGGTTGAGCGGTCACCCATCCAAGTATTAACCCGCGCCCAAACTGCTTAACTTTACAATAATCGCCGAAGCGCTGCGAACCGCGGGCGCGCGCTTTCAATCCTTTCGCTCAAGGCAATAATGTTTTCTAGGAGCGCTGTTTTTGGATCTGAACTTTAGTGACTGATCCTCTCAAACCTATTTTTCCAACTGTTGATCAAAGGCATTTACGTTAGTGTTCGGTTGATTATTCATTTATTGCTTAAGGTATTACTGGATTGACCGTTGGGCAAGAAGTCAGTCCAAAATGGGCGAATCATGGATTTACAAGTCTAGATCATGTCGTTCATGTTTAGCCTTACAAATAGCTAATTTTATAATAAATTAACCCTTAGAAATGTTAAATTTCCACTTTTAATGATAATCGAAGTCAAATTCGACGATATTGGCGTGTGCTTGACTGAGGCTTTGTCACTGACTGTGCATCTATATCAACTGTCCAATAAAAAAAATTCTCAATTTTTAAATTTGATTAATACGTTCAGATCATCTTCGGATAATCACCTAGAAACTCAATATATATTGAGTTTTCCAATAATGGCTATTAATCCATCGTTGAAAAAGGCGACACTTCTCATTACTTTAATTAAATTCTCGACAATTACTCAGTCGATTTATTTGAAACTTAGCATAATCAATCGCTTGATCCTAAATCTTGATGATGTTATATTTTCAGAATTTACAGCGATTTAGTTCCATTCGTTTTGCAACCATTAACGTCTGCAGAAGCTGTTTTCCCATCAGCAACCGTGTTAAATTCATATGTTTATAACTACTAAATTATTTAGTGAAAAATTCTAAAATAATTCATGTATTATTATTCTAGAACTATCATTCCTCAAATTTTCAAGAATTGTGGCGATTTTTCAATATCCATTCAGTAATACCTTAACCGTACACTTCATAACGATAACAAAAGTAAAAAAGAATTGCAAGGAAATACGTATACAAAAGAGAAAAATAAAAAATGCTTACTTCTCGAAAACTAAAAAATACCGTACAACATACGCGGGTGGTGATTCGGATCTAGATATTCCTTGTAGACGGCACTTTTCGGGCCACCCTTTATATATATATATTTTTTTCTATTGACACGATATATATATCGTGTGGATAATTTCACCGTGTGTATATTAATCTCTCACTTTCTCACACACACTCTCTCTCTCTCTCCCTCTCTCTCGCTCTCGCTCTCTCTCTCTCTCTCTCTCTCTCTCTCTCTCTCTCTCTCTCTCTCTCTCTCTCTCTCCCTTTTTCTCTCTCCTTCACTCACTGAGAAAGGCGAGGGCAATGGCACTCCTGTATACGTCTACTTACTCTTTTTCCCTTCCTTTTCGTCTTTTTTCTCATTTTCTGTTCTTCGTTGTTGCCGCGTTTCATGCGGCAGCTAGGAAAAAAAAATGCACCGCGTCAGGGAAGAGCTTTTATACGTGGATTCCCCGCGCGGATAATCGCGAACCGGGGAGCAATATCGTCAGAAAGGTATACGCCTCGTGGGCGCTTAGATTTCCTTTTCTCCCAGTGGATTTGCTTCTTGCTTGCACTGCATCTTTATATATATATATATATATATATATATATATATATACTTCTCGGGGTTAGACATTTGTTATATCGTGTACGTATAGCAAATTTCTAACACACGAGAACTTTCTGCCCCGGCGAGGCAACGTTTTCTCCATTTTATTCTTCCCACATGGACGAATATATGTGCTGCCGTATTAAGGTGAAAAGAATTACAAAGCAACAGGAATGAAAACACGAGAGTGGTGTTTTTTTCCGACTCATTCTATACCCGTTGGAACAAAGAACGTGCACCTTTTTTATACCTGGATTAATTATTATAAGATCACTCGACTGTTATTAGTAATTCGTTAACTCTTAGTTATTTTATGTTATCTCGATGTATTCGTTTTTCATGTGTTGAGTCATGAATTGGACGATCTTGCACAGCTGACTTCGAAGCTTTCATGCCACATGCCTAAGTCAAGTAAAAAGTAAAGAGTTGGTCGCATTTTTTAACACTTGATGGACGAAAAAAAGATTCGTCTTTTGGGTAATTGAAAAAAAAATTTCTTCGGTTGGTGACCGGCTTTTTTAACAGTCCTCCAATCGTAAAAGTGTTTCTGTAGACGAACAATTTTACTCTCTTCTGTTTTTAATCGCGTTCTGATAAAATGTGTATGTACGTATATATAATAATAATGATAATGACAGTAATAGTAGTTTAGTGCACTCCAATTTAATGCGAAATTCCAGTGCGTTTGTTAATGAATTCACGCGGCAAAATTTAAAGGAATTTGAAGTTCTCTTATTCGGTTTTAATGAGCGCTATTTCATGCGACATTCCAGTGTGCTTGTCAATCAATTATGCTGAAAAATGTTTACGAAATATTTCTATTTTAAATATAATTTTAAGCTCGAAGAAAAAATTTGTAAAAATTAAGTCATACACCTAATATATATATATATATATGTGTGTCTTTTTATTATTTTACAACATATTCTTTATTCATATTCAAATTCCAGATCTCCTAATAAGCGACTTGAAAAATAATTGAAGGGTTTTCAAAACGAATATTTGCCAAAAAAAATTCGGGCTATTGAAAAATGATGATTTTCATTGCATTCCAAAGATGCAAACTTCCATCCCATACACATATAATGTTTCTGTAGGACTTCATTAGTGACAATTTTATTTATTTCTTGCAATTTTTCCGTGACTCTCCAATTGTCGCCTCTTGCGGGTGGTACATTTTGGAATTGTGTGCGGTGCCACCAGTTTACGACTTATACACGCGTATATTCTACGCCATCATTATACGTACGCACAAGCGAAATGGCTGGCCATTTTCACATCCAGCGATGTATAAATTCCGGGCTTGCGCGTTTCAGTACCATAAAAGGGCTCCGAAGTCGTGGAACAATAAAAACTACAGAAGAGTGTATGTATACGCGAACGTCCAAGAGTAGAGCGAAGGGAGAGCGCGCAAAGAGCAAAACGACGAACGGACGCTATTTTTTTTCACATCTCCGTGGTGTATAAACGTCGCTCGTTTCGTCGCCTCGCTATATGCGGAGCCACTTTGAATCATATTCTTCTTCTTCTTTTTTTTTTACATTTTCATCTTATTTTATATATTTTCTTTCTTTTTTTGTGAGAAAGTGGGTCAACATCTTTTAAGACGAGGGGTACCTGACGTTACTTTGACCTGGCAAAGAGCCTGGGTCTCTCGAAGTCTCATGTTCAAACTCACTGAAATTTTTAGTCGCTGGATAATTTGGGAGATGGTTTTCTTTTTAAATACTCTTGAAGAAATCAAGATTCGATGACTGATGGAGCGAAGCTTCCGAAATAACTTGGCTCAACGAGAAGTATTCTTAGCTAACGATTGATCAAGGCGTGTAATTTATTTGCTCAACTTGAATGGCGTTGGTGTGCCCATCGTTGGAAAGCAACAGTATTTTTTCATTTTTTATTACTTTATTTTTATTATTATGCAAAACTTTTTTTGCAATTTGAGGTTGAAAGTCTCTGATAAGAAAACGTAAAAACGTTCGGGTGATTTTCATTCTCTGGTGCACAGAATTTTACTCAAATATCTACACCAAGGCCAAAGCGGCCAAGTCGAACGCACTCGAGGTGTCATTTGTATTACCAAAGAGATAAAGGTTCAACTTGAACATTAAAAATCTCCAAAACTATGTTGTGAAACTGATTGATTTTTGGACAGTTAATACATTCTAATTTAATCTCTCGGTGATAGAAATTTCAATCGTCTACAAGTATTTCAATTTTAGTGTAGAAACTCATTAAGCTTTAGTGATCAGATATGCAGTATCGAATCGTGAGCAGGAAACTAGTCCAAGGTCCATCTGCACAACTCCGAACCCTGCGGCTCACCAAACCAGGCCATGTAAAACGGGCCGAGAGGTTGAAGATCGCAGGGGTTGTCGATCGATAACTACGACACCTCTTTCATATAACAATCGCATCTACGACGAATTCAGCATACATTTGTCGTTACGTTTCCGGAAGTTTCGTGCTGTACAATTTATGATATTTAACTGGCGTACTTGTGGATGAATAACAATATACACACACACCCATACCGACAAATACATTAATTAAATATCGCAAACTTTACAGAACAAAATGATCAGATATCTGATTCAACGAGACATCTCTTTTTATCTCTTACTGACACACTCAATTCTACGACAATTTTTATTGATCTATCGACACGAATTATGATTAATTATCAATAATCACCGGATCACGAATTTAATTCAGTTATTCAGTTACACCTTTCTCACCCCTTTCTTCATTAAACTATTTTCAGCTTCTTCATTTTATTTGAGCTTAAAGGAATGGTATTTATACGACTGAATGTTATTCGAGTGGGCAAGTGATGTTAAATTTGTTCAACTCGGATAAGTGTTATTTCGTGGGTGAGAGATTTCACCTCTCACCTCCCAACCTTATTGGGAGGTGAAGGTGAAAAAGATGATTTTGCATCGATAAGGGTGTAGGCAAATCGATTAGACAGCTAGAACAACATTGGTCCTAATAAATAAGACAGAAGGCCTGACATTGGAGATACTGAAATTTGAGTTATTGGACATAAAAGTGTTGGTATTTTGGAGCGTTTGAAATATGGAGACGACTTTATTAGCTTGGCTCTAATGTTTCTGTACTTTTCCTCCATCGTACTAGATCATTATTTTAATCTTCTTTCGGTCTTTTATAACAGCTGTCTATTGCTCAATTTTTTATTTTCTCTCTGGCTCTCTGGTCTCTTTTTCTGTCTCTCTTTCCGTCTTTGGCTTTTCGCTTTGTCCCGTTAATTCGTCTACTTGTTTCTCTTTCTCTATCTCAACTCGGAACAATGCTTGCACATCTAATTCTCCACTTTCATTGCGATGTTACATTCTCCTAGCATGCTCTCTACCAAGAGCCCTCATATGCAGGTCGCAGATGTTGCATCTAATTACCCTTCAGCCCCTCCCACTGACTGTTTCGTTCTCCTTCGTTCCTCCATTGTACTCTTGTCACTTGTTTCCGACTGCATCTTCGTCTCTTTCAGTCTCTTGGTCCTCCTCTTCTGCCTCGCTGATTCAGCAACCTTGCTGCACTTTTTACCTCTCGTATTATTTTTTTGTGTAATCGCTTATCGCTGGATTTGCATTTTTTTTTTCGATTCATTCATTTTCTTTTTCCATCGTCTCTCATTCCTCATCTCATCAATGGGGTTGAAGCTTGCATTGTTGCTATGCAATGATTTTTTTTCAATTCCTTGCTTTTCTTATTATCAAAAACCGTGTTCTGTAACTAGGTTGCAGATTGCTAAATAAGAATCTTAAAAAATGGACGCGTGATTTTCATAGCTCAAATCTGCCAAAGGAAATTAGGAAACGTCAAAAAAAAAAAAACAATATCTTGGTGCATTCCAACAATGCAAACGTCTACGTTATCTTCATCGCCACACTCTCTCTGGTTTTTTCCCCATTGCTTCGTTATCCAATTCGTATTGTCCGGAAGTACTGCTTTTCGGCTTTTCTTGCTCTATTTTGTAAATTATTTTTCTCATCCCATTTCGTACCTCCCGAGGATATTACATATGTTTTTTTTATCGAATATCGCCACGACATTTTGGCAATGCACCCTCAATATCAGTATCACCCTGCGACTATCAGAGTGACATACAACGCCTTTTCGTTTATTATATTTTCTTCCTTTTCCTTTGCGGAAATGATAGACCTGAGTGATATGTTGGTAAGAGTACAGGGATGAGAGGGAGACAGACCGAAAGAGAGAGAGGGAGAGAGAGAGAGAGAGAGAGAGAGAGAGAGGGAGGGAGAGAGAGAGGCGGAGGGAGACAGGGATCAGTCAAATTTCCACAATCTATGTGTTCGCACAGACACGTATGTCTACATATTCGTATATACAGATGTACGTATATACAAAGTTAGGTATAATTTCAAAGGGAACAGGGTTTCTATCCGGTACACGGTGTGTCGTCCATTAGCTTTTAACGTTGATGCTCTGGTGTGAGCCACCTGCGAGCACTATGCTGTTTCGACACATTCCCTCTCGCCCACGCGTCCTTTTTCCTTCGATTTTTTCCACCTTTTATTATTCCCTAGCGTTTCGTACTTTCGCTGGATTTTTCCTCCTTCTTTCACTTTCTCTGTCCGTCTCTATCTCTCCGGCCACCTCTCTCCCTTATTTCTTTTTCCTCACTCACTATACATGCACATTTATACAGGGCGTTAGGGACGTAGTGCAGAAAAGTGAAAAGGCCGCTAGCGGAGGTAATTTAGGATCGATTTGATTTAAAACAGTATTATCCAAAGTCTAACGGTTTTCGAAATATACCGAATAGTGAAATTCATATGAGGTTATTACGTTAAATATCCAAAATATTGTAGTATTCGTAATCCAGAGATTCTGTGTGTTCTGTCGAATACCAACTTTATCGACTTTCATTTTCTGCAGTTAGCATACTCACCTAAATTTAAAAAATACCCTTTTATACTGAGAGAAAAGTAAATGGTATTTACAAAGTACGCCCATTGTAAAAGAAGGTATAGTCAAATTCCGTATAGTTTCCCGGGTAGAAATTTTGATCCGGCAGCCTAAAGACTGAATGCCGTAGTACGGCACGCCTGATCAGTGCCGGATGCCCACTGGATCAGTGGAACTGTAGTACGGGCGGAAAAAGGCACCTTGAACAGGCCGAAGTAAGGTAGCCCGTGCGGCGCCGTAACGTCCATGGATGTCGTGTTACGGCACGCCGGATCCGTGCCCCATTTCGACCGGATCAGTGGAACCGTACGTACGACGCGTGGTTGGTCTGATCCGGTGGACATACGGCACAGATCAGGCGTGCCTTATTACGGCATTCCGGACCACAGCTTGATCTGCCCCGTGTTGAGGCTGCCATATTCGTCTTGGCGGTATATGCACGCGGATATATATTTTTTTTAAGCGCTGAACTTAAAGTACTAAAACAATAAAGGATTATGTGCGTACCGACATCGTATGACTTTTTACTTTTTTTGAAAAATGCCATTCTCCCCGCTTACTTTACTATTTTGACAAAAGATCGCGTATCGAGATTTTGAGATCATTTCAGGAGGTCGGGAAATGACGAATTATGATAAAAAAAATAATTGAATTCCTCAATTGAGTATTTTCTTTTATTTTGGATTTATGAAATATCTTATACATTTAATAGACGTATCATACAATATGGTGTAAATCATTATAAACGTGGTCGCAAATCACACGGAACATTTTTATGAACGTATATATAAAGGGTGTCTCAAAATGACCTGACATTTTAATTTATTAATAAAACGTATTATTTATTTGAAATTTACGAATATTTTTATTTTAATATAAGGTACAAACATGGAGGTTATGTGTGGAACACAATATTCGATAAATAGCCACCTCGTGTCCTGTTTGCAAACGTTGACTCTTTTGACGAAATTTTCAATAACATTTTGGCATAATTGTGGACTAATTTCATTAATGGTGTATCCAATTGCTTTTTCGAGCCCCGGAATGGTCTGTGGATCATTGTCATATACTTTTTCTTTCAGAAAACTCCAAAGAAAGAAGTCCAATGGCGTCAAATCGCACGATCTTGGTGGCCAATTCACATCGCCGCGGCGTGAGATAACACGACCATGAAACTTCGCCTGCAATAACTGCATTGTTTCACTTTGCATTTTCACAATTTCTATGCGTTGCTCGATCGTATAATTCTCCATGACTAAACATCAATACTTCCTGATGCCAGTTGTCAAAGATTAGTACTCTATGTTCGCCACAAAAAAAAAATGGCGCGCAATTTAAAATGTCACGTCATTTTGAGACACTCTTTATTTTACTCCTGTTCACTATTAGGATCTTGAGGGAGTTATTTTTCGATAGTGTAAGGAAATATCCATTCCATGAAAACCTACTATATTATATAGCAGGGGGATGGGGGGGCGTAGCGTCGACCATGGTCGTCTCTGTAAAACGGTCTGTAAACCTAGCTTAGAAATTTTTCATTGAATAAATATGTTTGGGTTTGTTTGGGTTTAAACAAATCCAACTATTGTTTGTTGCCAGTGGTAGAGAGCCAGGGATATTTTGAATCGTAGTGTCGACCGCACACTGTAAAAGTCTGGCCACTGGCTTACTATCCCACTGGCTTACTATGCCTGTAAGATTGTTGGTTGCTGTTAACATGTGTGCATAATTTACGCAAATGCTAAAATATCAATAAACAGTATTATACTTTAAGCAGTAACCATGACTATAAAACATTCTTATCCATACATTTCTCTCAGTGCAACAAAACAAAACTGTAACGGGTAATTCGAAAACCGTAAGACTATGAACAATACTGTTTTAGGTCAAATCGATCCTAAATGACTTCTTCTAGCACCCTTTCAGTTTTCTGCACTACCTCTCTAACACTCTGCATACGCGTGTGTCTAACAAATTTCAACGTGACATTCAGTTTTGGCTGTAATGATACACCGTGTCATCAACAAGGTGCACAATAATGGTCGTATTCGTGCTTAAGCGTCTCATCTTTGATGCTGATTGCATCTGTGACTTTACGTTTCCCACACTTAGCATAAACGCTTTTCTCACATTACGTTACAACCGTCTGTGATGATGAGATCCTCATATACGTGCAGATGCATGCGAGATTTACGAGACTTACAGTGTGTGTATGTATGGATGTATATACGGTGGTACATGAGTTTGTGAAAGCGGGCAACGAGTGATGCTTCGTTTTACTCATTCAGACACCCTGCGCGATTGCGACACGTTTCCGCCGTGCGGATGAAGAGAGATCCGCTTTCCACGTTCGTTTTTCACAGGACGTACGTTAGATGGTGAGAAGTGCAGTGTTTTTTTTCTTCACTTTTACGTTTTTTCGGAGAAATTGGGGAAACGGATTTTAAGCTGTCTCTCCCGGACTCTTGTTTCTCATGTGGTATACACGTGCCTATACATTTTTCAGTCACATATATACAGGGTGGTTCGATAACTGACGTTTAAAAGGAAATTTAGTTGCCTCGTATCAATACCTATCGTAATCACCCCCTATGTTCTATGATCTATTTGAGTTTTCAAGAAAGAAAACATAAAACAATTTTTTTCCGACCTTTTCTGCATAGGTTTTTCTTTTTTTCCCTCTTTACGTACGTTTTTTTCTTTTAGAAGCTCCCAAAAACAGGTGCGAGTTATTTAGATTAGTATAAATTTAGGATCATTGGGAGATTCTGAGAATGGATAATGGACGGACCAAAAAGGGCAACTTTGAAGAACGAGTCGAATGAACTTTTAATGATGCAAAATATTAATCACAATTCTACGTAGTTTTTCCTCGACTTCTCGATGTTGACTGACTTCTTGTATTTTTCGTGTGCTTGCAAACGGATTGAAAAGAGCGTGAATTTATTTGGAAGGCGGCCTTGGAACCCAATCCCACATAAATATTTTTTTTAGTCATTTGAACTTTAGTGACTGATTTACGTCACTAAAGGCATTTACGTTAGCTGGTAATCTATTTATTGCTTAACAGTACACTTCTTAACGATAACGCGAGTAAAATGGCAGATTCATGCACGAAAGGGAAAAATAAGAAAATAATTCTTCCTCGAAAAGTAAAAAAGAGATCGTAGAATATACATCGGGGTGATTCGGATAGGGAAAGATACGAGGCAGTGTTGGGCAAAATTTTTATCTGCTAGGGTAACTAAAGATTAACAATTAATTAATTGTTAATCACGACTATAACAATTAACAATTAATTGATTGTAATTGTGAAAACTCCCAATTTAGTTAATTGCTATAGTCGCAATTAACAATTAATCAATTATTAATCGTGACTTTCCACAATTAGAAAATAATCAATTTTCAATCTTTTTGGTGTATTTGATGAAAAACTAACAATTAAAACTGATTGTTGCATAGGGCGCTGCGTAAGCCTACAAAACCCAAATAAACACGTCGTATCTGATATCTGTGAAGTTAAATAGATTAATTCTTAGTTTTAATTGTTTCTTAGAACAATTAAAAAAGTTAATTGCAACACTTTTAATTGCGAGTTGCAATTAACTTAGATTAATCCAAATAAATTAATTGTAATTTACGATTACTTTTTTAGTCAATTAATGAACTGATTAAAAATTTAATTGAGTAACGCCCAACACTGATACGAGGTATCTAGATTTTCTTTTTGAACTTCACTTTTCAGGCCACCCTCTATATGCACATACAAATTTATAAAGCATAAGAACTGAGCACCCAAGAAAATGCGATTCCTTCATGAACCCTTTTCATTCCAGCCCGCTTCGACGGCGGCCTCGCGATGGCCTCGAATTTTCATACTATATTGAGTCCTTTACACACCCTCGTATGCACACTAACGGAAACTTGCCATCGTTCTTCGACAATCCCGTCTCGATATACGTTTGGTCTATGTACCTGTTTTTGTGCCGAACCCACAATCCATTTAATCAATGGTAACAGAAGAATCGTCCGCGTAAGGTGGGGTGATACTTCGCTCATTCATATGTCATTTTGCTTGATTATACTTTATTGTATATATACAGTGTGCCCCGCTTAAAGTGAAAAGATGAAACATCTTGACCAAAGAAGAACGACTTTAATCATTTGATATCAAGAAATGGATGAACATTCATTTGTTATTATGATGATATCAAAAGATAAGGATAAGAAAAGCATAAGGATGATATTAAAAAAATCATCCGGTCGTACGATAGAAAATGTTGTAAATTATGCTCTGTTCGAATTTGAAGTGAATCGGGCGAATAGATTTTGAGATAAGACTTACACCCGTTCATGAAACATAGTTTTGAGAAAAATGCAAAAGAACAAAGGGTATTCGCAGCGGGGCGCAAAAATCATCGTAGTTCAATCAATTTTGGAAATTTGTTCAAATTGAAGTCAATTCATTCAAAATGCATTCGAAAAAATCGCATCTTTGAAATTGCAAGCTTATGCAGGCACTTCAGATGGAAATTAATATTTTTGAGCACGCATATTTATCCGTGTTTATTGTTAGTATTGGGTCTATGCATAATTCGGTAGAGAGCTTCTGACAGATGTCGTCCGCAGCTGTTTCTCCGCTCGCAGACGCGTTAACCATATGAAGTGTCGTATATCAAGTGAAAGCTAAAACTTGATGGTTTTGAAGTTTGCATCTTTGGAATGCAACGAAAAGTCTTTTTTTTTTAGTTTATTCTCTTATTTTTATTATTCTACAAAATTATTTTTTGCAGATTTCAATTCTACATATCTAAATAAGCGAATTAAATAATCATTGAGGGATTTTCGTAACGCATATTTGGCAAAAGATATTCGAACAATTGAAAAATAATCATTTTCATTGTATCCCAACCATGCAAACTCCAATCTCATGAAACTTGTGCCAACATTTAAAAAAAAGTATCCATCGAGATTCGTGACGGATGGGAAGTTTAATTTTTATTTTGAACATGGAAGGAAAAAAACGTGTATTTTCGATGCATTTCGCTTTTTTATTTTCGAAAAAGCAAAAACGCGTCGCAAACTCACAAAAAGATATGCGCCGTGTATGGAGAGAATGCCATAAGCGAAAGTGTGTGTCATAAGTGGCTTGCGAAATTTTGATCTCCAAGATGCTCGTCACTCCGGACGGTCAGTCAGTACTGGTGTCGATAAAATCAAGGCTTTGGAAATAACCTCAACAATGGCCAATCAGCTGTTTCGAGACATTTACGGAAGCTTGGGATGGCAAACAAGTTTGATGTGTGAGTGCTGCACGAATTGAGCGAAAAGAATTTAATGGACCAAATTTCAGCTTGCAATTTGCTGCTCACACGTCATCAAAACGAACCATTTTTAAAGCGAGTGATTACTGGCGATGAAAAGTTGATTTCTACAACAATGTCAGTCGAAAAAGATCATGGTCGAAGCTCGCGGAGGCTGCTTAGACGGTTGCAAAGGCTGGATTGGACCCGAAGAAAGTCATGCTCTGTATCTGGTGGAGTTCGAAAGGAATCGTCTATTATTAGCTGCTGCCACCTAACAAAACGATTGATTCGACCAAGTACTGCTCAAAACTGGCCAAAATAAAGCAAGCAATCGAACAGCAGTGGCTTAAATCGGCGAACAGAAAGCGCGTTGTGTTCCACCAGGATGGATAATACTAGACCACAAGTTTCTCTGATAATCCGGCAAAAGTTTTTGCGGCTTGGGTGGGATGTTTTGGTGCACCCATCGTATAGTCCAGACCTTGCACCTTCAGACTATCACTTGTTCCGGGCGCTACATAACAGTTTGAATAATAAAACTTCCAGTTCCCTGGACGTCTTCAAAAATCATTTGGATGACTTCTTTGCCCAAAGATCTCAGGACTTCTATGAAAGAGGGATAAATAATCTCGTGGAGAGATGGTATAATGTCATTGAACAGAATGGAACATATTTCGTTGATTGAAATCCCCTTTTTTTTGGTAGTTATTTTACATTTGAAATTTACTCGATTTTCGCTACGGAATTATGCATAGACCCAATACTTGCATATCGGTGACCACTATATCTAAAAAATCATTGCACCGATCAACTTTAAATTTTAAGAGCTTCCTTTACATATCAATGGCAATGCTTTAACGAAGGAATTTTTCTTTCGATGCTTTTTTTCAACGAAAAATTTTTTTTATCAATGAAAGTAGAACGTTTCTTTTTCCGAAAGTCGATACTTTCATTTTAGACTGCGGCCATTTTTTAAAAAATCAATATTTGATCAAATCCTTCGTTCAAGCACTAGACAATTTCATGCAAAAACTGAATGCATTTGATTTCGTTATTTTGGATAATTTATTTCCGAGCAGCAGTCGTCACCGCGACTAGGACACGTTTTTCAAACAACGGTCTGCACAAACCATCGTATCTACCACATTTATAAATATTTTTCAATATAAAAGTTGTAAAAGATCCTTAAAATCATACTCTTTGATGTAAAAAGAATCGGACACCTGCACACGTTTTTCCATAAAATATTGACGAATATATATATACATGGTGTGTCCCAAAAGTCATGCAATATATTTTTTTGCCGCGCCCCGGTCGGTCGCAGCACGTTCAGGCGGTTCGAGTTAGGTGGGGGGACTCTCAGCTTTGCAGTGCACCGGAGGTCAGTCTGCTCCGAGCATCAGTGGCGTCATGATCACTGATTTATTGCACCCCTGTTTTGAGACCATGTCATGGCGGATACTTTCGAACAACGTTGGGCGATCAAGTTCTGCACAAAACTCGACAAAACAGCTGCAGAAACTCATGAACTGCTTAATAAAGCCTATGAAGATTGCGGAAAAGGGTCATCCGCTTGCGAAAAGACATCGCCGGTACCTGGCTGCTGCATTACGACAATGCGCCCAGCCACACGTCTCTCTACGTCCGTGAGTTCCTGTCGAAGCATAACGTGGCAACGCTGCCGCAGCCACCCTACAGTTCCGACCACGCTCCGGCCGATTTTTTCTTGTTCCCCAAGGTCAATAACGTACTCAAAGGACGCCGTTTTGACAGCATTGAGGCTATCCAAGCGGCTGTGACAACAGTTTTAAAGGAGTGTAGCTGGAAAAAAATGTGTAGATGTTCATGAAGAGTACTTTGAAGAATATTAACTCCTTGTACAGATATTGTTAATAAATCTAAAAAAAAATATATTTCATGACTTTTGGGACACACCATGTATATATCGAACGATAAACGAGTTCAAAATATGAAGAAGGATTATTGTGGGATTTGTTTATTGCATCCTGTATAAATTTTCGGCACTTTATGTATCGGGCCTGTGCGATTGCATACAGTTTACTCTCTCTCTCTCTCTCGCTCTCTCTCTCACTCTCTCGCTTTCTTTCTTCCTCATCAATCGCGCATGAAAAAATGCGTGCCAGAGTTTTGCACGTATAACTCTCGAGGAGAGAATCCAGTGCGATCATATCCCGTACTTCTTTCAATTCGTTTTCTTTACCGAGCTTCGGACAACAACCATAAATTCACCTCACCCCCCTCCCAATTTCAGGAACATATATAACACGTTTCTTCTTTTTCTCCCATAAGAGTCTATTAAGATTGCGTGGAACGGCAACAAAAAAAAAAACAAAAAATTCGCGAAGCGTATAAACGAGAAGAGGGAAGGAAAATTATTTCTTGGGGAAAAGGATTGGCAAGGGTCGTAAGAGGGAAATACGACTCTCCGAATCGTGCGCAGAGAACCACTTTATATGTGTGTATATATATATACACACATATAAAGTGGTATATATATGAGTTTGCATAACGAGCGGTTCTCTGTACACGATTTCATATATACAGGGTGAGGCACATCAAGTGTTACAGAGCAATAGCACTCAAGCTATTGATCATATCCAAAAATGTTTCAGACACAACTTTCAGTGTTCGAGAAGGCCGTCATACTGGACCACCCTATTTTTTTATCGGTGGAGGCGCTGAAGCTACGTCAAGGTCAACGCCACTTTTTTTAAAAGGAACCATGTATTTTTTTTCGCCTGAGATTATTACCGATTTTAAGAGAAATTCAGCGACCCACAACACAAGGTCATTCTAGTCACGCAAAGTATGAAAATAGTCGAAAAATCGAAAAATATCGGAATAATCACTTTCAAAGGATCCACTAACCTTGGTTTGGGTCTACCTACAGAAGATGCTCGAAGTGATGACCCTCGACTTGTAAACACTTGTAAACACGCCTGACCACGCCTGACGACATGAAAGAAAGAATACGCCGAGCATGTACCGAAATTAGACCACAAATGTTGGCTGAAGTTAGACGGTCTTTTCATCAGCGAATTAAGGCCATGTATCACACGCCTTCGACCACTTCGAAATTTTGAAATGCCGTTTCTCCCAAACGGAACAACCAATTGGAATGAAATTTCTTGTGGGCATGCAGGACGCCAGCTCCGAGAGCATGGTTCTCGCCATTTTCCCAAATTTCCAAAAAAAATTTACAGTTTGTGGTTACCATGGGATAAATTGTGAATTATTAACTATTTCATCGCGTTTTCGGTAATTTGGAGGGAACCATGCTCTCGACCATGAAAAATCACACATTTCAAGCTTTGTTTCACTTGTTTTCATGAATAAATGGCGGAGAAAACTCATTTTGAAATTTTTTACATAAAAGTAGCAAAATTGTACCATCAAAGCTCAAAATATTATCGACGGACACGATAGTCTAGTTCATCTGTTTTCTAACTGACAGCGCGCAGCTCGCATCGTTCCGTGTTTACCGACCGCGCTCGTATCCTTCCGAGACAGCAAATTGTTTTTTGACAGTCGGAAGCGGCACCCCTCGCGGAACGTTTTATATTCGTTCGGTTGACATGCAGTTTTTTTTCGAAATATGTTGCTGCGTGCGTCATACATTCGCAAGAATTCTAGAACGGGTCGGTTTATCCGCGATGTGTGAAAAAGGGTTTACGAATATAGTCGTGAAACGTGCGTCGAATCGGCGAAAAGTTCACGTGATCGGCCGAATATTTGTGTACAGCGCGCAGATGACCAAGTGTGCCATTTCGAAACTGGGTCGCGAAAAGAAGTGCTCGAGAAGGAAAATGTCGAGCAGCGCAAATCCTAGAAGGCGGTTGCTTTGCGTATCGGTGAGTGCAGCGAAGCCTTGCCTGATCATGTGCCTGGTTATTTTTCAATCCCTGCCTCGTTATTGTTTAACCCATTCCCAGCGATCGGGTTATCTTACCTGTTGCCTTCCTTTCGTGTCTCGGGTTATCTGTTCTCGTTATTTTGTAGTCCCTCCCCATCGATTCGGTTATTTTACCTACCGTCTCCTTTTTGAGTCTCGAGCTATCTGTCATCGTTATTTTTTGTGCCCTCCCCATCGATCCGGTTATCTCACCTACCGTCTCCCTTTCGAGTCTCGGGTTATCGAACCTCGTTATTATTTACTCCCTCCCCAGCGATCGGGTTATCTCACCTACCGTCTCCCTTTCGAGTTTCGGGTTATCTGTCCTTATTATTATAGATTCCCTCCCCGTCGATCGGGTTATCTGTCCTCGTATTTTTTTATCCCTCCTCAGCGATCGGGTTATCTTACCTACCGTCTCCCTTTCGAGTCTTGGGTTATCTGTCTCCGTTATTATTTAATCCCTCCCCAGCGATCGGGTTATCTTACCTACCGTCTCCCTTTCCAGTCACGGGTTATCTATCCTCGTTTTTTTTTAATCCCTCCCCAGCGATCTTGTTATCTTACCTACCGTCTCCCTTCCGAGCCTCGGGTTATCTCTCCTCGTTATTTTTTAATCCCTCCCCAGCGATCGGGTTATCTCACCTACCGTCTCCCTTTCGAGTTTCGGGTTATCTGTCCTCGTTATTATAGATTCCCTCCCCGTCGATCGGGTTATCTGTCCTCGTAATTTTTTATCCCTCCTCAGCGATCGGGTTATCTTACCTACCGTCTCCCTTTCGAGTCTCGGGTTATCTGTCCTCGTTATAATTTAATCCCTCCCCAGCGATCGGGTTATCTCACCTACCGTCTCCCTTTCGAGTTTCGGGTTATCTGTCCCTGTTATTATAGATTCCCTCCCCGTCGACCGGGTTATCTGTCCTCGTATTTTTTTATCCCTCCTCAGCGATCGGGTTATCTTACCTACCGTCTCCCTTTCGAGTCTCGGGTTATCTGTCTTCGTTATTATTTAATCCCTCCCCAGCGATCGGGTTATCTTACCTACCGTCTCCCTTTCCAGCCACGGGTTATCTGTCCTCGTTTTTTTTAATCCCTCCCCAGCGATCGGGTTATCTTACCTACCGTCTCCCTTTCGAGTCTCGGGTTATCTGTCCTCGTTATTTTTTAATCCCTCCCCAGCGATCGGGTTATCTCACCTACCGTCTCCCTTTCGAGTTTCGGGTTATCTGTCCTCGTTATTATAGATTCCCTCCCCGTCGATCGGGTTATCTGTCCTTGTAATTTTTTATCCCTCCTCAGCGATCGGGTTATCTTACCTACCGTCTCCCTTTCGAGTCTCGGGTTATCTGTCCTCGTTATTATTTAATCCCTCCCCAGCGATCGGGTTATCTTACCTACCGTCTCCCTTCCGAGCGTCGGGTTATCTCTCCTCGTTATTTTTTAATCCCTCCCCAGCGATCGGGTTATCTCACCTACCGTCTCCCTTTCGAGTTTCGGGTTATCTGTCCTCGTTATTATAGATTCCCTCCCCGTCGATCGGGTTATCTGTCCTCGTAATTTTTTATCCCTCCTCAGCGATCGGGTTATCTTACCTACCGTCTCCCTTTCGAGTCTCGAGTTATCTGTCCTCGTTATAATTTAATCCCTCCCCAGCGATCGGGTTATCTCACCTACCGTCTCCCTTTCGAGTTTCGGGTTATCTGTCCCTGTTATTATAGATTCCCTCCCCGTCGACCGGGTTATCTGTCCTCGTATTTTTTTATCCCTCCTCAGCGATCGGGTTATCTTACCTACCGTCTCCCTTTCGAGTCTCGGGTTATCTGTCTTCGTTATTATTTGATCCCTCCCCAGCGATCGGGTTATCTTACCTACCGTCTCCCTTTCCAGCCACGGGTTATCTGTCCTCGTTTTTTTTTAATCCCTCCCCAGCGATCGGGTTATCTTACCTACCGTCTCCCTTTCGAGTCTCGGGTTATCTGTCCTCGTTATTTTTTAATCCCTCCCCAGCGATCGGGTTATCTCACCTACCGTCTTCCTTTCGAGTCTCGGGTTATCTGTCTTCGTTATTATTTAATCCCTCCCCAGCGATCGGGTTATCTTACCTACCGTCTCCCTTTCCAGCCACGGGTTATCTGTCCTCGTTTTTTTTTAATCCCTCCCCAGCGATCGGGTTATCTTACCTACCGTCTCCCTTTCGAGTCTCGGGTTATCTGTCCTCGTTATTTTTTAATCCCTCCCCAGCGATCGGGTTATCTCACCTACCGTCTCCCTTTCGAGTTTCGGGTTATCTGTCCTCGTTATTATAGATTCCCTCCCCGTCGATCGGGTTATCTGTCCTTGTAATTTTTTATCCCTCCTCAGCGATCGGGTTATCTTACCTACCGTCTCCCTTTCGAGTCTCGGGTTATCTGTCCTCGTTATTATTTAATCCCTCCCCAGCGATCGGGTTATCTTACCTACCGTCTCCCTTTCGAGTCTTGGGTTATCTGTCTCCATTATTATTTAATCCCTCCCCAGCGATCGGGTTATCTTACCTACCGTCTCCCTTTCCAGTCACGGGTTATCTGTCCTCGTTTTTTTTAATCCCTCCCCAGCGATCTTGTTATCTTACCTACCGTCTCCCTTCCGAGCCTCGGGTTATCTCTCCTCGTTATTTTTTAATCCCTCCCCAGCGATCGTGTTATCTCACCTACCGTCTCCCTTTCGAGTTTCGGGTTATCTGTCCTCGTTATTATAGATTCCCTCCCCGTCGATCGGGTTATCTGTCCTCGTAATTTTTTATCCCTCCTCAGCGATCGGGTTATCTTACCTACCGTCTCCCTTTCGAGTCACGGGTTATCCGTCCTCGTTTTTTTAAATCCTTCCCCAGCGAAACATATTCGTTTAAACAATAGGCATTATTTGTTGAATTGTAGCACTCTCTCGCAGAGAGAACATCTAGTGACCTCCATTGCTGGGATATTTTAGTCGTGGAAAACCTCCGAAGGTAAACTTCGGCAGAGCGAACGAATTCCGACAGTATTTCTTTAAACAATAGGCCTGTTTTGTAAAATTTTACCACTTTTTTGCCATGTTAGTCTCGGGCGATTTCATTCGTCCGCGATAAACGTCGAAGTCAAATTCATCAACGATGACCTGCATCGAGAATATAAATCCAGCTCGAGCTTATGTGTTCAAATTAATTTAAAAAGACCGGAATGGTCTTTATTAATTTAAAAAAGACCGGAATGGTCTTTTTAATTTAAAAAAGACCGAAATGTCACCACCCTTCCACAAGACAAAACTTTAGCAAACTTCGTTTGCAAGCGTAATAAAATTTCTACCGATGAATGCCGTCGAGAAAAGAAATCGATACCAGTCCATTTCTTTAAACAATTCATGATAGCAAAATTTCACCGCTCTTCCGTAGAGCGAGACTCCAGGGATCTTCATTGCTAAAGACTTCGATCCGCGAATAACCCGCCGAAAATAAATCCTGCCAGAGAGGAAAAATGTTCAACATATTTGTTTAAACACAATAGGCATTAATTGTCAAATTATAGCACTCTCTCGCAGTGAGAGTCTCTAGCGATCTCCATCGCTAGAAATGTTTGCCTTGGAAAACCTGCCGAAGCTCAACCTCGGCAGAGAGAACGAACGCTGAACGTAATTGTTTAAACAATAGGGATCGCCTGTCAAATTTAGCCATTCTTTTGCTGAGTGACTCTCGAGCGATCTCGTTCGTTCGAGAATTTGGCAGAAGTCGAATGCAGCGATGATAAGCTGCATCGAGAATATAAATCGTGCATGAGCTTATTTGTTTAAATTAATTAAAAAAGCTTGGAAAAATGTCCCTTCCCTGCCTCAAGACGAGTCTTTAGAAAACTCAGTTCACTAGAAAGTTCAACAGTAATCAAATTTCCAGCGACGACTATCGCCAAAAAAAGAAATCAATTTGAGCCCATTTGTTTAAACAATTCACGATCGCAAAATTTCACCGCTCTTCCGTAGAGCGAGACTCTAGCGATCTTCATTGCTAGAAACTCCGATCCGCGGTCGACCTGCCGAAAATAAATCCCGGTAGAGAGAAAAAATGTTGAACATATTTGTTTAAACAATAGGCGTTAGTTGTTAAATTTTAGCTCTCTCTCGCAAAGAGAGTCCCCAGCGATCTCCATCGCCCGAAAATTCTGACCTCAGGAAACCTGCCGAAGCTAAACCTCGGCAGAGAAAACGAACGCTGAACGTATTTGTTTAAACAATAGGGATCGCCTGTCAAATTTCGCCATTCTTTTGCTGAGTGAGTCTCGAGCGATCTCGTTCGTTCGAGAATTTGGCCGAAGTCGAATGCAGCGTTGATAAGCTGCATCGAGAATATAAATCGTGCATGAGCTTATTTGTTTAAATTAATTAGTAAAGCTTGGAAAAATGTCCCTTCCCTGCCTCAAGACGAGTCTTTAGAAAACTCAGTTCACTAGAAAGTTCAACAGTAATCAAATTTCCAGCGACGACTATCGCCAAAAAAAGAAATCAATTTGAGCCCATTTGTTTAAACAATTCACGATCGCAAAATTTCACCGCTCTTTCGTAGAGCGAGACTCTAGCGATCTTCATTGCTAGAAACTCCGATTTGCGGTCGACCTGCCGAAAATAAATCCCGGTAGAGAGAAAAAATGTTGAACATATTTGTTTAAGCAATAGGCGTTAGTTGTTAAATTTTAGCTCTCTCTCGCAGAGAGAGCCTCTAGCGATCTCCGTTGCTAGAAAAGTCTCGCTTTGGAAAACCTGCCGAAGGTAAACCTCAGCAAAAAGAATGAATGCCGAACGTATTTGTTTAAACAATAAATATGACTTGTAAAATTTCACCACTCTTTTCTTGAGTGAGTCTCGGGCGATTTCTTTCGTTCGAGAATTCGGCCGAAGTCGAATTCGAGAATATACATCGGGCTCGAGCTCAATTATTAATTAAAAGCTTATAAATTTAAAAAGGATAAAAAAATATCACCACCCTTCCACAAGACGAGTCTCTACCAAACCCTGTTTGCTAGAAAGTTCAATCGTGAAATTTCCACCGATGGCCGGTGTCAAAAAAAGATATCGGTTCGCACCCATTTGTCCGTACAATGTAACAAAGTTTCACCGCTTTCTGCAAAGCGAGCGCATGTCATGAGGCGTAGCATGGTCGCTAACCCTAGTGTGTGTACATCACTCTATACACACATACTTATATATATAAGCTGTTTTCGATACGACCGAAGAGCGTGCGGAAACCTTACATTGTTTCTGCATGCGACGGCGTAGCGAAAACACACTCATACACGGGCGCACACGATCGTTGTTTGCTATACGGTTTCGACTCTTCGACGTAGCGCGAAGCATCGAGACCATGTAGGAATCAACCGTGGCGCCATCCGGCGGGAGTAGCGGTAGTTCGCAAAACTGCGAGTCTGCTCTACCGCCCTGACGGGACCCCGCGTCGAAATTTCCTGGCGTGTTATACATGCCCTTAACAAGTGCTTACAAGTCGAGGGTCATCACTTCGAGCATCTTCTGTAGGTAGACCCAAACCAAGGTTAGTGGATCCTTTGAAAGTGATTATTCCGATATTTTTCGATTTTTCGACTATTTTCATACTTTGCGTGACTAGAATGACCTTGTGTTGTAGGTCGCTGAATTCGTCTTAAAATCGGTAATAATGTCAGGCGAAAAAAAATACATGGTTCCATTGAAAAAAGTGGAGTTGACCTTCACGTAGCTTCAGCGCCTCCACCGATAAAAAAATAGGGTGGTCCAGCATGACGGTCTTCTCGAACACTGAAACTTTTGTCTGAAAATTTTTTGGATATGATCAATAGTTTGAGTGCTATTGCTCTGTAACACTTTATGTGCCTCACCCTGTATACAGCCACGTGTGTGTGGGTGTGTATGTATGGGAGAGTCGTCTGGTAGAGTGGGCTGGGGGGGTGGGGGATGCAGTCAGAGACAAGGTTGCAAAATACGGAAATTAAACTTTCCCTTTTTGTCTTTTTCGTAAACTCGTTTCGAAGGTAACTGTACTAGACAGACGGAAAGAAAGAGAGAGAGAGAGAGAGAGAGAGAGAGAGGAAATAGAGAATAGAGAGAAAGACCTTGTAATGAAATTTCGAGTTCGCCGCCTATTCCGCCCTAAAAGTCATACAATCAGTCATCAAAGACATGTACTCGGATACTTGTGTACATACGTACACAAGTGCGTTGAGTTTTCTAAACAAAATATATATACAAAGTGAGTGGATCTTAAAAAAGTATAAATCTTATCTTAAAAAAGTATATTTTAAAGATTCATTTAAATCACATTGCTGAAAATCCACTGGAGTATCGTTTTTTGATTTATTTTACTGCACTTTGACATGATATCATACACGTACACGCCCATGAAGCATGCAAGTTATGTTTTAGCATGCCGAGCTTTTTCACGTGACTTTTCTCATATCTTCGATTCGAACGTGGTAAGAATTCTCAAACGGCGTTCATCGCGGAAACGTGCAGAATCCAATTGGTTCCCAATGAGGGCTCCTTATGTGCGATCTCCCTATCAAATTCCTATAGAGATGTCGTCGCATCTTGGTACTCTTCAAAAAATTAGTGCACGGGATCACGAAAGGAAATTTTCTTTTTGGGCTACCCAACAAATTCCGGTTGAGAATTTCTAATAAAAAAAAAAATTTCAAACGACGTGAATCGGGAAATAGCGCGGAATCCATTTTGATTTCTAATGTGGACTCCCTACGGCGTCTTTATTAAATCCCTATAAGGATGTGACAGGAACTGGGTACTGCCCAATAAATTTCTGCACGAGGTATGGATGAAGAGAGGCCTAATATGTCCTCGTGTATAATTCTCCTGTATATCCGCGATACTTATTCGTCATGGGCACTCGTTTTCTAAATGTACAATGTAATTACTACGGAACATCGTGCGGACTTAATAGCAGGGTTTTTTTTTCCAAAAATCGCACCCTCTACAAACTAGAGAGCTTTCGAATGACCTTTGGTTATGAAAATCGTCCAACTTCATACTAATGTTTAGCTATATATCTATATCCGTGCACGTAATAGTCGAGCGCGTTTACACAAGAGGGAACTTCCCGGGGAGCGAAAGATCGTTTATTTTACGAGGTGGACCACGGGAAGCACGGCGCGGAACGAGGGATTTTGGGTTTTGGGGAATCAAGAGAACAAGAACGTAATAATTCCTCTTCACGCGTTTAGTCTCGTTCTCTCTCACGCTCTCGCTCTCCGGTGCTCGCTTTTTCTCTCCAAACCCAAACAAACTCTATATTCACCGCAATTACAGTACAATACCACGCTGTACTGCCCCCTGTGGCCATTTTCCCGAAAAAGATCCACCGAAGCGGAAGCGTTCATATTGAAGAGAATTTGCATTTTGCGCGCGTGCCCGTGTAACCCCTCTTTTTTTTTTTATCCCTACGATTATGTTCTCGATATTCATGAAAATTACAAGCCGTCTGTACGCGTTCGTTATACGTATACTCTTTCCATTACTCGTACCCTCGTCTTTTCTACGTTTTATATACGTGTTGAAAAAAATTATACAGACGTCAATATTTCAAGACGTATAGTCCCCTCGTTTTTTTTTTTTACGATCGTTTCTTTTTGCGGCTATAACAGGCACGGAACTTTCGATCCTCTTATGGGCGGCTTGGCGTGTGCACAGCGCGCTTTGTGAGCAGCTCTTTTTCGCGATCGATATACCTTTTCATCACACTAATATTATATTTTATTACTCAATTTTCTATGTCAGGCGGGCTCGAAATGAAAGTTACTTTGGTCGATGCATCGAATCTCCGTGGGATTTTCGCTGCTTGTTCGTCAATCGCCGCAATAACTTTCGAAAAAAGCAAAAAAAAAAAAAAAAACAGACGCGCTTCTTCCGACACCACGTTTTCGAAAATATGTTTGAGACGATCTCGGGGAAAGAGGATTCTGACGATATGCTGAATTCGTTGATGTGTAGACGAACGTCCTTTTTTTACGCTGAATAGTATTTTTTCTAGTAGGATTTTTTTGATATCTAATTTGTTTATAGTATTGTAATTTTTTCTACAAAACGTTTGTTAATATTGTATATAATATTGATCATATCGATATGACAATAGTTATGATAAAAATAATAATAAGCAAATATCTAAAAATGACTTGCGCTGCCTTCTGAAATCAACTTTTGAAATCGAATGGGATTCAGTTTTTGCGAGAATTTTTAAAAGTTATACACGAAGTTTTTTTGCCGCAGAAAAATATAGATTTTGTTTGCATATAATATATATTTTGGAAGATGTTTCTAGCGGTGATTACGGAGCATCAATTACAAAGAATCGAATGACGACGTTTGCATTGTTGGAAGCCAACAAAATATTTTTATCCCGAATTTCCCAAATTTCCTTCGGCAGATTTGGGAATATGATTTTTTATGATAATGAAAATATGGAATTGAAAAAAAACTTCGTTGCATACCAACGATGGAAACGTCAACCTGATAGAATCGATGAAAGGTTTATTGGAATTTTGAATTCTTAAAAAATTCATCGAAATAAACTTGAATAAGGTGTGCAAATTGCAAGCCTGGACATGGCTTCCTCATTCTTTTACGTGACGGTGTAAAGCTTCCTTCTACGAAGACATAAAAATTGACCATTAAACTTTCAAATAGCACGCGAAATAAATCGACGGAGAATCAATGCATGCAGACCTTTCTAATTCATAATAATAATTTTTTCTTACGCCAATGATTACTAATGAAATTCATGATGAAGAGCCGAATACTCGCGAAGTTCGCCGATAAAATGTAGTTGCAAAAAGCGGCCACTCGGCGAATCGCCCGTGCAGCAATTACCATGTGGATGCAATTGGATTCCCATACTTGTTTCTACTTTCTGACAGGGATCCAATGTGTCATCGCATTGGATCCTGATACTAAAACGTCACGCTCGTACATCGGATTCTAGCTGAGATTTCCCTATTGGAATCCAATGTACGAATCCAATTTGAATCCTAAAAGATTCCTACATTGTGAAACAGCATCCTATACGATTCCTGATGGACTCCACCGTATTTTGTACGTTGAATTCTCTAAACATAATATATAGATATAAAAAAAATGAGTGGATCTCAAAAAAGTGTAAATTTAATTTCAACAAAGTATAAATCGCTTGAAAAAGTATGTCGTAAAAATCGATTTGAATCACATCACTGGAAATTCACTGTAATTATCGTTTGTTATTTATTTGACTGCACTTTGACATAGGGTATGGTTGGGCATGTTGAGCAGTCGGGTAAGTTGGGCAATCGAAATATCTGGAAAATTAAGCCCCGCACGCGGGTGCATCAAATGGCGGAAAAAGAGGTATGGGGGAGGGGAACACATAACGCCATCGCCCCTTGCCGTGCGGCGCACGAGATGGTGACACGGGACGATTCATTATTTTTGCAACGAAAAGTAAAAAAAAAAGTGATTGAAAGATTTTCTTCTACCATTGTATGAGAAAAATATTTCAAAGTTCATTGCAATTAATGTTAATGTTTCAAAATATAACTAATTAACAAGCACCTGTTGGTTTATTACTGCATTGTACCAAAGCATGTTGCAAACATCTAATTTTTTAATGCAATTCTTACCTTGCTCAACTTATCTCATACCCATGCTCAACTTACCCCACTATCGGGGAAGGCTGAGCAAGTATGGCTTTAGTCATTTGAGATCGATTATCTGTGAAACAATAAGGATAACAGGAATTTCGTCTACAGACTTTTTTTTCCCAGATAAATTTCCTATTGACCAAAGTAGATTTCATGTTTATACGGCAGACTGTTAAGGAATTACAGGGCGATAATTCCTAACTTCTTTAACATGCCCCTCCCAACCCTACCTATGTCAAAGTGCATTAAAACACCGCAGCACCTTACCCGTGCGGAAATTAAGCTCGGGCTTTGATGGGGCCCATCTTTATTTTCTCTAACTTTATTGAGGCCTTAGTCTGGAAGCCTCACATGAGCCATCAGTGGCCGGTCACACTTTGCTACCGAGGGCCATTGAAGGCAAAATAACCAGGACCTTCAAAATTGCCTCAACGGTGCCTCATAACAAATTATAAAAGCCATATGCGTACATGCAAACGTGGGCACTGTGAAAAAGAAATGTGTTATTTCAATTACATTTGAGGCTTAGAATTCTGGCGAATATTTTTAAACGTTTGATCCCGCGTTGTTCCAATGAATGCACTGCATGTATGTTGGTTCAAGGCATCACAGCTCGTCTACTAAACGCATAGTTTTATCATTATATTTAATCGATCTCGATAATTATTATGCCACAAAATCTTTAGTCAAACAATTTATACTGATTAGCCCCTGTAATAGCAAAGTCTAGTAGTATTAGGGAAATCGCTACTAGAGAATCTACAGCCACACCCCTTAAAGGCGTTTACTTGTTCTCCGTACTTAGACCATAATTTTAGTCAGCCTACCTACCCTACCATTCCACGACGTTGAAGTTTGCATCTGCGGAATGCAACGGAAATCCTTTTCAATTTTTTTTTTATTTCTTCATTTTTATTACAATCTATAATTTTATTTTATAGATTTACATCGTGGATCTCTTATGAGGATAAAGAAAACCGTTCGAGTGATTTTCTTACCCTAAATCGGCAAAACAAATATCAGCAATAGAAAAAAAATTAACTTTCGTTGCATGCCAACGATGCAAACTTCAACGTCATACCATTCCCTAGTAGGGGCCCGGTCCGGCTCTTTAACGGAAAATCCTACTATGAAATCCTCAAATAATCCATTGAAGGCTCCGAATTGCATTGGGTATACTCTGCCAACTTTCCGCACGGGTATGTGCAGTGTCCCTGAAAAATCCCTACAGAGATTTGGGTGCATTTTGGGACTCCTAAATCAATTTGTGCACGGGGTCACGAGAGAACATTTTTTTTGGTCATTCAACAAATTCAGGTTGAGAATGTTGAATGAAAAATTCTCAAACGACGTCAATAGCGCGGAATCCACTTGGAATCCAATGTGGACTCCCTACGTGTGGCGTTCCTATGAAATCTCTATAGGGATGGTGGTAGGATTTGAGGGCTCCCTAACAAATTTCTGCACGGGCGGTACCTCCGAGCTATACGGGTATATATCAAGCTTTGAGTTAACTCGAGCGACCGCCGGATTCGCTAACCATACTCGTATGGTTGCCGAGGTGAAAGTTCATATTGTGATAACGCGAGCTCGATTATTATTCGGGCGTCCTTTCCGGGGTTGCGACACCGTGAAGGTTGACCGACTGAAATAATACCCTGCGGCGCTGCAATGCCCCGTCTTCAATTCCCTGGTCAAGCTCGTGAACGAGCGTTGGACTCGACGACAAAATTATTTCTAGATCTTCGTGAAAGGAAGATATCCATTTGTACCTCGCTCTCATTTTCCCTAGTGCAAATCGTGGGTTCCTTTTGGCCGCGAGAGATAGCGAGGTACGAGTATTCTAGGCATGACTGGCCATGAGGTCGTATCCTCAAATTTAAATTTTGTTTTATATCGGTAAATTACGTATCTTTCGAAAGCTCACGATGCGTGCCGCTTTTCAAAACATATATTACTTTTTCCATTATTTTTTTTTATTACTTTTTCATGTCAGTTCTTATCACACTTTTTTTAAAATGTTTACCGCTTCTTTACGTCTTCTCGTTCTTTCTGATTCTGAGACTACGGGTCTGGAAATCTAAAAAGATATCAAAAACTTGGCGTTCTGAGGAACATTATTGCGACTTCTGTTCCTCTATATCCCTCTTCCTCTTTTTCTTTCTCTTCCTCTTTTTATTGCAGTTTGGATCGCAACGAAAGCATTTCCGATTCTCATCTTCTATTCTTATTTTTATTTCTGTTTTATTCCCTTTTCATGTATCTTATTTTCCGCTATTACCCGTGCAGACGTTGTCGTAGGTATCCAATTGGATTCCTGCACTTGCCCCTACTTCCTGATAGGGATCCAATGAGTCATCGCATTGAAACTTTATACTAAACCGTCAGGCTCGTACATTGGATTCTTATCGGGATTCTCCATTGGAATCCAATGCATGAAGCCAATTTGAATCCTAAAGGATTCCCACATTATCGAATAGCATCCGATACGCTTCTTGATAGATCCCATCACATTCTGTACGTCCAATTTTCTAAACAAAATATATAGATTTGAAAAACAAGTGAATCGTAAAAAGAGTGAATAAAAATATAAATCTTATCTTGAAAAAGTATAACTCGCTTAAAAAAGTATATCTTAGAAAATGATTTGAATCGAATCACTAAATATCCACTGAAATTATCGTTCATTTATTTTACTGCACTTGGACATAATAACACCGCACACGTGCACGCTCACAAAGCGTGGAGGTTATAATTCAACACGCCGAGTTTTTTCTCCTGCCTTTTCTCATTTTTTCGATTCGAATTTAGTAACAATTCTCAAACGGCGTTCATCGGAGGACAGTGCAGAATCCAATTGGATCCCGGTGAGGACTCCCTATGTGCGGTGCCCCTAACAAATCCCTATAGAGATATGGATCACGAAAGGGTATTGTTTTTTGGGAGATAGAACAATTATCGTTTGAGAATGTAAAATGAAAAATTCTCAAACGACGTCAATCAGGAAATAGAGTCGAATCCACTTGGATTCCAATGTGGCCTCCCTACGTGCGGCGTCTCTATCAAATTCCTACAGGGATGTGGTAGGATCTAGGGTCTTCCCGTCAAATTTCTGCACGGGTCACTAACAAATTTTTGCACGGGATCAGGAAAGGATATTTTTTTTTCGGAGATCCAACGATTTTCGGTTGAGAATTTCTAATGGAAAAATTTCAAACCACGTCAGTTGGGGAATAGCGCGGAATCCTCTTGGATTCCAATGTGGCCTTCCTACGTGCGGCGTCTCTATCAAATCCCTACAGGGATGGGACGGGATCTGGGGACTGCCTAATCAATTTCTGCACGGGTATGTACACAAAGCTTATGATTTCTTTATTATTAATGAGCCTTTAGGTATAACCAGGGAATAAATAAATCGAATCAATCAATCAATCAATCTCTCTCTCCCTTCTTCTCAATTGCTCAAAAGTAAAAAAGTCTTTAGCTTCCCGTGCGGAAATTGATTTCGGGCTTTGATCGAGCAGATCTTAATCGTCCCTAACTTTATTAAGGTCCTAGTCTGGAAGCCTCACATGGGCCATCAGTGGCCGGTTACACTTTGCTACCGAGGGCCATTGAAGGCAAAATAACCAGGGCCTTTAAAATTGTCTCAACGGTGCCTCATAAAAATTATTGCAGCCATATGCGTATGTGCATGTGTGTGCACTGTGAAAAAGAAATATGTCATTTCAATACATTTGAGGCTTAAAATTCTGTCGCATAATTTGACACGTTTGTTCCCGCGTTGATCCAATGAACGAACTGCAAGCGTGTTGGTTCAAGGTACCACAGCTCCTCTGCTAAACGCATAGTTTAATTATTATATTTAATCGATCTTGATAATTATTATGCCACAAATTCTTTAGTCAAGCAATTTATACTGATTTGCTCCTTTAACAGCAAAGTCTGGTAGTATTGGGGAAATCGCTACTAGGGAATCTACACCTACGCCCATTAAAGGCCCTTACTTGGCCTCCGTAGTTAGGCCATAGTTTTAGTCAACATAGCTACCCTACCATTCCCTAAGAGGGGCCCGTTCCGGCTCTTTTACAGAAAACCCTACTATGCAATCCGCAAACAATCCCTTGAAGGCCCCGAATCGTATTAGGGTTGCTCTGCCAATTTTCCGCACAGGTTCCAAGCTTATACACATCCATCTGGCGATCAGCAAATCTGTTTTTTTTTTTCATTTCGCAACGTCATCAACTTCATCGAATCACCCGCAATGATATTGCTCTTTCGTTCGTTGCATCAGTGCATGGTAAACTTTCCCACTGTGGATTGTTCATTTCTCTCTCTTCTACAAAGCGCGTTCTGAAAACAATTTGCGCGCAAGGTCTTCTGCGTAGTACGTATTTTTTTTTTTGTTACTTCTCTCATTTCACACGAGTTAGAGAGTTACCAGCAGTATTTTCATTCACTGGTATGCCAAAGTTTTCCCGAGAAAAGCCCCAGGGACATTTTCATCCCGGTGAGAGGACGACGAGAAGGTGGGGGAGCGAAGCTGAGATATCTTGGGTAAGGTAGTTCCTTTATGGATACAGAGGATGAGGAGGATGGTGAGGAGGGGGAAAGAGCGGCCGCGGGGGTGTGGGCGGAGGGGAAAAGCGTCCTCACCGCAGACAATCTCGGAGCCATGAAACTATGCCAACTATGGCATTTGTAAACGCCTGCTGCTCGTTCACCTCCCAAAGGCCCTAAGCCCCGAGAATCTCTCCTGTGATTTTCTAGCAAACCTGCGCGAAATTCTTTTCACCCGTGTAAATACCCTCTCCGACCTTTGGATTTACATAGTTCGAGATGTCTTCCAATATATATATTGGGTGTACAAGTACGACTACACGGATCTTTTCATAAAACAACACATTGATTTGAAACATAATAAATTATTCCTACTTTATCAAAATATGTTCCATACGAAGCTACAACTTTTGTCCATCTTTTGAAAAACAAATGGATTTCACGCTGATAGAAGTCTGGTGGTTTTGAAGCGAACCATTTATGAAGCCAATTTTTTCGCGATCAAGAATTTCGCAATCTGGTTCAACTTTGGTACGTCATTGTGCGCGTATGGTCGCGTAATTACGGTAAGGTAGGGAGGGGCATGTTGAGCAAGTTTGGAATTATCGCCTTGTAATTCCTTAACAGTCTGCCGTATAAAAATGAAACCTACTTTGGTCAATAGGACATTTATCTGGGAAAAAAAGTCTGTAGACGAAATTCCTGTTATCGTTATTGTTTCACAGATAATCGCTCTCAAATGACTAAGGCCATATTTGCTCAACCTGCCCTGATAGTAGGGTAAGTTGAGCATGAGTATGAGGTAAGTTGGGCAAAGTAAGGATTGCATAATAAAATCAGACGTATGCAACATGATTTGGTACAATGCAGTAATAAACCAACAGTTGCTTGTTAATTAGTTAGGTTTTGAAACATTAACATTAATTGCAATGAACTTTGAAATATTTTTTTTCATACAATGGTAGAAGAAAATCTTTCAATCGCGTTTTTTTTTTTACTTTTGGGTGAAAAAATAATGAAACGTCCCGTGTTACCATCTCATGCGCCGAATGGCAACGGACGATGGCGTGATGTGTTCCTTTCCCCCATACCTCTTTTTCCGCTATTTGATGCAACCGCGTGCGGCGCTTAGTTTTCTAAATATTTCGATTGCCCAACTTATCCAACTGCTCAACTGACTTCAGGCCGAATGATCTGCGACAACGAAAAGTTACTTTTTGATGAACGGTTTTATTTCGCGGTAATATATCGTTAACTTTTATTAATGATTGCTTATCGTATATTATGTATTGGCTTTTGCCTGCGGCTTCTCGTGCGAAAATTGTCGGAGTTATCCATTTGGATTCCTATATTTTTTTCCTACTTTCTGATAGAGATCTAATAGGTCATCGCATTGGATCCCTGTATTAAAACGTCACGCTCGTACAGTGAATTTTAATTGGGATTCCCCATTGAAATCCAATGTGAAAGTATTCCCACATTATTGAACAGAATCGGATACACATCAAATTTTCTAAACAAAATATATAGATATACAAAACGAGTGAATGTTAAAAAAGTATTGTGTAAATTTCTTGAAAGGAATATATCTTCAAAATTGATTTAAATCATATAATTATGAAGCCAATTTTTTATTTTATTTTTTTCATAAGAACTGAACCACCTTTCGGAAAGGGCCGATGCCATAGATCGAAACAAATAGTAATCTGAGGGTAAATGTCTAGTGAATATCTTGAGGGATTCATGAAGATGACCGGCAGGACAATAACTATCAGAAGTTTAATCAGAAACATCTCTATACCAAAATATCTCATGTCTAAAACATCTCTCTGCCGAAACATCTCTATTCGTAAAGATCACTACTCCACAGAAACTCACTTCTGAAATATTACTGCTCTTAAATATCTCCATTCCATAATATTTCGTATCCGAAACTTTTCTATTCTTAAATATCTGTATTCTTGAAAATCTCATGTGACATCCAAAACATCTCTATTCCGACAATTTCATCTCACAATATCTCTCTTCCGAAACATTCTGGGGAGGGATTCGGATCTCTTCCGAAACATTCTATTCCAAGAGCCTCTGCGTTGCACTTGTTTTATTCATGGCCAATATACTAATTGCAATATTGCAAATGGGTTATACAAATGAAATTGATATGAAGTTGACAAATGGCGAATAGAGATGTTTCGGAATAGAGATGTTTCGGAATAGAGGTGTTTCGGAATAGAGGTGTTTCGGAATAGAGATGTTTCGAAAGAGAGATGTTTCCGAAGAGAGATATTGTGAGATGAAATTGTCGGAATAGAGATGTTTTGGATGTCACATGAGATGTTGAAGAATACAAATATTTAAGAATAGAGAAGTTTTGGATACGAAATATTGTGGAATGGAGATATTTAAGAGCAGTAATATTTCAGAAGTGAGTTATTGTGGAATAGTGATCTTTACGAATAGAGATCTTTCGGCAGAGACATGTTTTATATATGAGATATTTTGGAATAGAGATGTTTCTGATTAAACCTTCTCCAGAATAGAGATATTTAAGAAGAGAGATGTCTGAGAATAGAGAAATAAAGAATAGAGTTGTTGTCCTGCTAAATTCTGTCAATTCGTGTCGCACCCAATTTGTTTGCTTTTGGAGCATTCCCATGGCATTCAGACGTAATAAAATGCATTTTCGGATAAAATTTAATGATACCGGCAATTCTTTTTCTCTTTGACACGCATCTTCGTCCGGTAACGCTTCCAATTGTGTGCCTTCAAATTTTTCGGCAGCTTTCCATGCGGCCTATCATCCAAATAAAAATCATGCTTTCGAAATCGTTGAAACCACTTTTTCCACATGCTTACCCATGTGGATGGAAATGCATGTTCTTTGGAAGCATTCACAAGCAAACGATGTCTTCCAGCTGCACTTTTCTTTAAAACTAACTATTACAGTAACACTTCACACAACTGGCGTTTGTTCCGTAGAAGAGTAAATATTTTCAACACGATGAATATAATAACCAGCAGTACCGGATACGCCGTCTATTGAAAATCCGTAAAGTCATTGTATATCCAATATATATGAATGCCATCGATTCTCAATGAATAATGCACAATGGCAATCGAAACGATATTACCGGAGAATTTGATAATTGCTATGTATCGTCGCTTTGAATCGGCTAATATTCTATCAGCTATTCGTGTATATAGTTTCAATAGTATGCGCTAATCGGGAACAATTGCAGGAATGAACGCGTGGCAATTGTCGTTGAATGAAAAAAAAGAACGAGTAATGCACTTTTTAACGGGTAAAATTCGTATACATACGTGGCACATTTTGTGTGTACATGCGACATTCCCGGTTACCCTCGTGAGCATTCAGCATAATTCATGCACACAACGTGGTTTTGTCCTGTATTGTCCAAGCTCACCCAATTACAAAATTCGCGTAAATAACCGGCGCGCCTCACTCGTCGTAATGCGAGTATTCTCGTTTGTTTAATATTTCATACGGTATTTTACCGGACTAACGCGCAGATCCAAGTTTTCGTGAATATTCATTCGCTGAGACTCTTTTTCGTTTCGAGTCAGTATTCGATGAATAGTTGAGAGGTGTTATAGGGAAGGGAAATAAATGCGTTCATTGTACAAAGTGATAGTTCGAGAGAAAAAGGCATTTAAAAATGTTGCTTTCGAGTTTTCCTGCAGTGCTTTTATTTGTTTATTTCTTTTCTGTATGTCTCTTAGAAGTTTTTAAAAGCAATTGAGAATCATTTAGATTAGTATAAGTATTTTTTATATCATCTAAACTGGAGTGATTGATTCTCTCAAACCTATTTTTTTTTAACTTTTAATCAAAATCTAAGGCCCTTACGTAAGTGTTCAGTTGATCATTTATTTATTGTTTGACAGTGCACTTCATAACGATAATGCAAGTAAAAATCGTCGTGAGGAAAGCACGTGTACAAATACGAAAAATAAAAAAATGCTTTTTTCCTCGAAAAGTAAAAAAAATATCGTAGAATATAGATGGGGGCGATTCGGCTAGGTATTTATACGAGGCGTCTAGGTTTTCCTTTTCGAACCACCCTGTATATTTAAACATTTCACGGCCCTCATTGCCCGAATGCAAATATGAATAGAATGAATCCGTTGAATACGATCTTAAATCTATTCAAGAGTGAAATGAAATATTCATTTTGATTACAGCTTGCACTGTTTATAATCGTCCATTTTCAATTTGTTTTTGCTCGATGGCGTTGCGTGGGCAAGCTCTACTTAGACTCGTAGCCCGGATGTCGAGCCAATAACGCGATGGATTGGAGAGATTAATCGCGAATTACACGATTGCACGGTGGTAGGACGATTATTGTTGCTTCTAGGATTTTTTTTTCGGTATTAGCGCAACGATGATTGTTGTTGATCGGCTGATAACGAGATTCGCGGAGATCGACTGGATTATGCATGCGTTCGTCAATTCGATAAAGCGTGTGCAATCGCGTTTATCAACGACGTATGCAAATGGCCGGTGAACATATTCATGCGCGGACCGATGAATTTGAGGTGTTATTCCCTCGAATAGTAGCATGCAGTTTGTTCTCTCTCGTTCACATTTATTGCTCATGTTTGAACATATAAATTTGCATATAAATATATATTCATATATATATATATATATATTGGGTGAAGTAAAGAGTTCTGAGCGTTTTCCGCTAGATGTCTTTAGTGAGCCATATCCCACGATGTATACATCGCATCGGGTCATACTATACGGCGATTTAAAGGTGACATTACGCTTCAAAAAAAGTTCTTTGACAGTTTTGTGTTTGGTGAAGCCAGTTGTGTGTTACAGCGTTCCAAAATGGAGTTAAAAAAGAGAAAATTCGATACATTCTTCAGTACCACTACGACCAAGGTGAAAAGGCGGAGCAGGCGGCCAAAAAAAATTGTGCTGTTTATGGACCCAATGCAGTATCGAATGCAACAGCAAAGCGGTAGTTCCAACGATTCCGTTCTGGTAATATGGACGTCGAAGATGAGGCACGCTCTGGTAGGCCAATCATCGAAAACGTTGATACAATCATGGAAATTGTCGAGTCGGACCGGCATGTGAGCACTTATTCCATTGCCCAGGAACTGAAGATTAGCCAGAAAACCGTTTGGAACCATTTGCATAAGGCTGGTCTCAAGAAGAAGCTCGATGTATGGGTGCCACACGAATTGACGTAAAAGAACCTTTTGGACCGAATTGATGCCTGCGATTCTTTGCTGAAACGTAAATCGACCCATGGGAAATCGACCCATTTTTGAAGCGGATGGTGACTGGCGATGGAAAATGCGTCACATACGAGAAAAACAGCCGAAAAAGATCGTGGTCTAATCGCGGTGAGCCGGCCCAAACAATCGCCAAGCCCGGATTAAGGGCCAAGAAGGTTTTGCTGTGTGTTTGGTGAGATTGGAAGGGAATCATCCACTATGAGCTGCTCCCAACGGGCCAAACACTCAATTCGGACCTCTACTGTCAAAAACTGACCAGATTGAAGCAGGCGATCGACCAGAAGCGGCCAGAATTGGCCAATAGGACGGGTGTTGTGTTCCATCAAGACAACGCCAGGCCACACACGTCTTTAACGACGCGCCAGAAACTCCGAGAGCTTGAATGGGAGGTTCTATCGCACCCGCTGTATAGTCCAGACTTGGCACCAAGCGATTATCACCTTTTCAAGCATTTGCAAAATTTTCTTGATGGTATAAAACTGGCCTCAAGAGAGGCTTGTGAAAATGAGCTGGTCAAGTTTTTTACCAATAGGGACGAGGACTTCTTCAATCGCGGAATTATGAAATTGCCTTAAAAATGGACAAAAGTTATCGAACAAAACGGCGCATATTTGATCTAAATCGGATAATCCTAACTATGTTAATTTCATCGTCGAAATAAAGCGAAAAAACGTTCAGAACTTTTTACTTCATCTAATACATCATTTTAAAGGTCTGGACAGGATAGCGCGTTTTAAGTCTTGCACGTTTGAAGATAAATTGGCATATAATCAAATTCGTTACTGTATTAATGGATATGGGGGTCGTAGCAATAATAATTCGGATTAATTTTTTTTGAGTTAGCTATTGAATTAACAAGAATTAGTTTATAATAAAAACCGGAATGTTAAAAATGACGTGTGTCGTCGTACTTATTGTCAATATTATCGTCATAGTCTTGCCAAGTTTAAGTTTTTTGGTTTTTTGAAAGATATTAATAAACATCGAAGTTATTGTTATTTAAATAACAATGGTGGTTCCGGCAACCAGAATGAACAAAAATGAAAACTTAAAAAATGCACTTTCAGTGTAATAATAAAACTCGCGTATGACCGGATACTTTTTTGAAATTTTAAAAATTATCAAAATCACAAACGGTAGAAAAAAGAGTTCGATTTTCGACGGAAAAAAACTTCAATTATTTGCTATCACCAAATAGATAAATATATCGAAAAATAATCCGGCCATACGATAGAAAATTTTATAAACTGTGCTCTGTCCGAATGTGAAGTAAATCGGACTAATAGATTTCGAGATATGACTTACAACGTTGCACAAAGCATAGTTTTGAGAAAAACGCAAAAGAAAAAAAGGCAAACCGCAGCGGGTGTCAGCGCTCCGACCTTTTACAAAAATCATTGTAACTCGGTCAATTTTCATTTTTTTTTATAAAGCCTTGTGTTGTAAATTAAAATAAAGACCTCAGGCTATAAAACTATTCAACGAAAAAGCGTATTTTCGAAATTTCAAGCTCATACGGACCCCTTATGTCTATGGAGCACATACCATACGGGTGTTTTAGCGCAACGTATAGATTGAATTTAACGAATGTTGGAGGAAACAATGCGGGCAAAAACAGCCGATTGGCCACAGCGGATGTGATTTTTTTTTATCGTTCACGTTTCCGAGCGCTTTTCGCAGTGAGGTCAAATAACTGCAAACAAAGCTTTGGACCAGTGCATTTGTAATATAAAACAATGCAGTTCGTCAGTTTATCCTGTTCATGCCCATTTGCTATGAACCTTTTTGGTTATAGATATACATATATACGTATATGTTGTGCCATGTATAGATAGTTTGAAGCGACCAACGCTGTGAAATGGGTAATCGGTCTCTTGCTTGTGGACTGTTCGATAATTGAAGAGAGAGAGAGAGAGAGAGAGAGAGAGAGAGAGAGAGAGAGAGAGAGAGAGAGAGAGAGAGAGAGAGAGGGAGGGAGGGGGACAAAGAGAAAGAGAGAGAGAGAGAACGATTTTCTGCATACCATTATTCAAAATTGTATGGGACGAGTCTGGAACAAGCAAGAATTCCCTCGCGAGCACCGTATTTTCATCACTGACTTTTTCCACTCGCGCGGATTCGTCCGTCCTGTATACCCAATATATATGTATACACGTATTCTTTTCCGTCATGATGAAAATTACCCACGTTGACAATGATCCATTTGCACAAAACAAAACCATTGCGAGCCCTTTTCACGGAATTTGCGCATCTTGTGTCAGGCAGGTCGGAAGAGAAAGAGACCGTTGGGTGGTGGGCAGCGGGACGCGTTTAGCGAGTAACAATAATAAATCAGGACGATTTATTTTCCGCCGTACTTTTGCAGGAAAATTGTTCCACGAACCCGCGGTCTCGCGAGTCGTTTGATTTCTTAATTAATGTACGCGTGATTTCCGTTCTCTTGCGAGCTTTATACTTAACGTGACAATGGTTGATATACATCTGCGGAATACATTTTTTCCCCGTTTTGGTATTATCGCACACTTCCCCTTTTTCTACTTCCTGTTCCTTGAAGATGGGGTTGAAGCATTGCATCGTTAATATGCGACGGGAATTCTTTTTATTTCCGTATTTTTTATTATTATTAAAAATCATATTTTGTAGATTTAGGTTGTAGGATAGGGTGGGGCACGTTGAGCAAGTTTGGAATTATCGTCCTGTAATTCCTTAACGGTCTGCCGTATAAAAATGAAACCTACTTTGGTCAATAGGAAATTTATCTGGGAAAAAAGTCTGTAGACGAAATTCATGTTATCGTTATTGTTTCACAGATAATCGCTCTCAAATGACTAATGCCATATTTACTCAACCTGCCCCGATAGTGGGGTAAGCTGAGCATGAGTATGAGGTAAGTTGGGCAAAGTAAGAATTGCATTAAAAATTCAGACGTATGCAACATGATTTGGTACAATGCAGTAATAAACCAACAGTTGCTTGTTAGTTAGTTAGCTTTTGAAACATTAACATTACTTGCAATGATCTTTGAAATCTTTTCTCTCATACAATGGTAGAAGAAAATCTTACAATCATGTTTTTTTTTTACTTTTGGGTGCAAAAGTAATGAAACGTCTCGTGTTACGGTTTCGCGCGCCGCATGGCAACGGGCGATGGCGTGCTGTGTTCTCCTCCAACATACCTCTCTTTCCGCCATTTGACGCACCCGCGTGCGGTGCTTAATTTTCCAAATATTTCGATTGCCCAACTTACCCGACTGCTCAACATGCCCCTCCCCTATCCTACATCACAAAATCTGTCAAGGAAATTTAGGAAATTCACAACAAAATAATGGCTCGTTGGATAGCAAGTATGCCAAACGTCAACGTCATTCTTGGAGATCCCCACAGAGTGTGGCTCACAGGCACTTTTTTCTTAATAAACTATCGCATTTACACAAGGGCACCGGTGTGATGGTCTAGTGGTTAGCGTGCTTGCCTCTAAACCAGAGCATCGGGAGGTCGCGGATTCGATTTCCAGTCGCGTAGTCTAAAAGAAAAATAAATACAGGCGTGACGTAGCTCCAGTTGTACACAGATGTCACACGCACGGACCGGTACGTGTGTGTGTATGTCTGTAATCCGTGATTTGTTTCTCGACGAAACGCGATTAGGTCCGAGGCTGGGAGCTGACCCTGTGACTGGCTGTATTGGTATAGGTTGTCCGCAGTTTCCCTATACCCATGGTAGACATGTCATGGTGAATGCGATACAGAGGGGGAAGTCGGCTGCGGCCGCAAGGTGGGAAATAAGAACGTTGTTCTTAAGCGGAATGTCGTAACTTAGGGTATATAAGGTACAAAAATGTAATGCAATACTGTAAGCTGGGAAATGTCACAGCAATCGCAAGACACATGGAAATAAACTAACATCATCACTATCATCGTGCCGATACCGACGGCTGCATTTCACTGAGTTTCAGTTGCCTCAGTAAAATTGCTCAATTGGTAATCGAAGCGGAACTCAATGGTCACAAAACTCATTACCGTTAAAGCGGCTATACATTGGTATTAAAATATTTACAAAAAAATACCAATTATACGAAAAAGACATGGATGTGCGGGCGGCTGCTGCTTGCGCAATTTTGTTATAATTGTATGAAATATACGCAGCTCGCTTGCGTTTCTCGTATAATAATTGAAAACAATACACGCCGATCCGCGTGTACGGATGATTGAAAGTAAGATTGAACGTTTCAATTACCGGGCGGACGCACGGTACACGGGGCATATCAATGAATACAAAATCATGGGCAACATTCGTTCGCGCTTAACCTTGATGACCCTTGGGCCGCGATTCGTGAGTTACAAATTTACGCAGCCACACACACGCGGAATGAATATTTTGCCGTCGCAGCAAAAAGTTTGCAAAACTTAGGTGCAGATTTTTTCTTCATTTCAGGCTTCAACGATTAAGGTAGTCTTCTAGCCATGGGCAAGTTTTTCTACAGATTTGTTTTTTATTTATTTTGAGTACTCATTCAGGATACTATTAAGTGATTACCTGCAAAATTTCAAAAGCATTCACCGTTGCGTATTCGAGATATTGGCAATAAAAAATTGCACGGTTTTATAGACGTGTTCTTATGGTGAGCAGTGGAAAATTTCACATTTCACGCAATAACTTCGAAACTTTTCCACAGATTTTTTTTAAATTCTAAATTACAGAGGAACATATGACGAAGTGGGTAAAAAAAAATCATGAATTTTGACCATCTAGTTTCAGAGATATAGCGATTTAAATTAATCAATGTCTAGCGACGCTAGCGCCAAATATCACGACAAATATTCACTTGGCTTGCGACGTTGCCACGATCTCCGCTCTCGGGAGACTACAGTAGTGTGTGCATATCCGTATACGCAGAGTATCTACGTATTAGTGGCCGGAATGGATGGTCTGATACAAAAGTGAGGGTTTGGTGATAGAGGCAACGTTGTTATTTTTGGAACTCTAAACATTATATTAGGCATTTTTATCATTACTTTATAAGTTTTCACATTCCGATAAGATGTACAATCTACATTGTAAGGATATTTCGCGATATACCGAAGCTTTCATCGATTGAGCGGAGAAAAAACTTTTCAACGTGACTGTGGCGAGACTACTACCTTAAAGGGCCTGTCATTGAATGGAAAAGAGATTGATCGTGCTCACACATATATGTTTCTCAGATGTGAAGTAAAATATAGTGTTGAATTTTGTATTGTTGAAATGCAACGAAAATTCTCATTTCTTTCTTCATTGTCATTACTATCGAACATATTTTCTTACCAATTTATATTGCAGATTTTTAACAAAATTCCTGAAAACCGTTTGAGTGATTTTTGTAACTCGAATCCGCCAAAAATATATTTTGGCAACCCAACAAAAATGAATTTCCGTTGCGATCCAACGATGCAAACTTTAACATCCTAGTATAATTGCAAGTGGCTAAGCCGGCTCAAAATAGCTCAAGCCGCAATTTTCTAGCTAGACGTGTTTTTTTTTTTTCAATGATTGATTCGACTGCATTCGTTAATATTCGACTTTATATGCTAAAATTCTTGAGCGCAAATATGCGACGCCTTCATGACGTTAAAGTTTATTTGGGAATGTTGGGATGGAACGAAATATGTGGAATGCTTTATATTATTTAAATTTTGGAATGGATCAAAATATTTGGCATGGAACAGATGATGGAATGCAACGAAATATCTTTTTTCGGAATGTTCTAAATTTCCTTTGGCCATTTCAAGCTATAAAAATAAGCAAATAGCAATAAAGTTACCAAAATTTCAGTCCATCACAATTAATTACACTATAAGTATGTAGTAAGTGCTTGTCCAATTTACCAAAACATTTCACTCATACATAAATTACTGCGACCAAAAATTACAAACATTCTATACAATTTTTAACATTATTTCTTCGTCCTATCTGAGCGTATTGCACATATTTTCAAGAATTTTTTTCATAAAACTTCTATTTTTATGTATAAAACGATTGAAATATGGAGATAAATTTTTATCTCCATATTTCAATCGTTTTATACATAAAAATAGAAGTTTCAAAGTACAAGAGAAAATTACATTTTTTTTTTAAATTTATCTTTGTGATCTGGCTGCCTGAAGTTACCCCTGCTTTCACCTTGTCGACACGAAATCTTTGGAGCATCTGAAAACGAAAAGGCGAGTATTTTATTATAAAGTGGAGTTGTAGTTATGACCCCTACTAAAAACTTTCACCTCCGATAAAAAGATAATAAAATGGCGCACTTTTGAATTTTTCGACTGTTTTTTACAACTTAAATTGTTCAAAAATAGGTTTAAATATAAATGAATATTTATACTGTTAGTAGGGGTCGAAGAGATACATGCATAGAATAATCCCTGTAAATGTGAGCCTAATCGGTGCAGTCGTTTTTCCAAAATCATGTCGACAAGTTCAAAAAACGTTGTTTTGAGAAAAACGCGTTTGAAGTTTCTCTTGTCAAAATGTACATAAAACTTAAAAAAAAAGCCTCTTACCCTCAATCAGCGATGCCTGGTCCATGCATTGTTCCTTCAGCTTCTTCAAAAGCTTCACTTTCTTGAGATTTTTGTTTTCGGATCTCTGTTCTGCGAGCTTTGGACGCTCGACAAGGCGGTTGCGCGCTGAGCGCGCATAGACGCTTCTATTGTATCACTCTTTTTAGCCTCTTATCGGTCCCTCCGACCTAAATAACGTTCTCTACCGTAATTTATAAAGGTATGTAGTATATGAAAACAATGTTTTTAGAAAATCGAAAATTTCCGTAAATAGACTGATACTGATCCCTTAACAAGTTAGTGGATCGATCCAAAATTTAGCCTACAGGCTCGCAACAAAGCAATAATCGATCCAATTTCAGTCGCCATTGCAGCTTTTTTGCAAGAATCCCATACAACCCCCCCCCCCCCCCCCCCAAAGAAAAAAATCCGAGCAAAAAAAAATTCCACGACAATAACCTTCCGCCGTTGCATGCTGAATGCGCCTCCGAGTTTCCGGCGTTCTCTTTTTTCGCGGGTGCGCTATTTGTTCGTTGAACAAGCAACGGGAGTGTCCCTCCCCGCTGTGTGTGCTCCGTGTGTGCTGTGTCACCTGCGGTCACCCGAGCTTGGCGCTTCATTAAAGCTCGCGCCATATTTAACGGGCGAAATGCCGCCGTTCCCTCTTCCTAACTCGTCGCCTCTGCGCCTTTGTCCCCAACGCAGCTGGAGGCAACGCGGTCCAACACAGTTATGGACTTGGCGCGGTACAGTCTCGGTAACGACGCGTACACGTATAAATACGCCAGTATTCACGTATAGGCCTGTTACGGCTATGAAAATATACGAGCTGCCATTTGGTTTATTAGCGAGTTCGCAAAAAAAAAAAAAAAACACGCCTCTGTGTCAGCCTGTTCTGGACTGTATATAGTCCTCTTACTCTCCTCTCCCTCTCTCCTTCACTCTTTTTCCCTCTTTTTCCCTCCCTCTCTTCCCCTTGGCCCCTGAACCTGTCTCTGCCGTTTTTTTACATTTTAATTTCGACATCATGGCTCTAGGTAATATTGGAAGAGGGGGGGGGGGGGGCGATTTTGCGGTGTGTCATTCCTTCACTGTGCGATCAAAAGGATGACCGATGCTGCGGGTTTTTATTCTCAAAAACGTGTTACTAGTAAAAGCTTTACGCGTAACGCATACATACACATACGTAGAGTATATTTCGAGCGTATTATATCTATGTAACGTTTGCTACCAGCACATCTTGCTGTTCTGAGGACGGTCCTCGAAATGTTCTTAAACAAATAATTTGTTTCGGGGACAGCACGGTCTTTGAAATGATTTTTATGTAAAGGTGCTCACATCTAGCTGGAGCTGATTTTGAAGACATTGGGGTTTACATTTCTCCAGATATATATAGTTCATAATGATTTTTGAAAATTTATTAACATGCCTCACCTAAATTTGTATGGTCAAATTTCTAACGTATCTTGGTGTACTTCTCGCTTCTATCTCTCCCTTTCTCTTTATTCCCCCCTCTCTCTCTCTCCCTCTCTCTATTTATTTTCCTTGCTCATTTATTCTTCCTGGACGGATAAGCATCATGTAACAGTCATGTTCCGGAATGCATTTTTTGTATCTCCAATTGTGTTTCGCCCTCTCCCGTGCGGAAATTGAGTTCGGACTTTGATCGGGCACATCTTTATTCTCCCTAACTTTATTAAGGCCCTAGTCTGGAAGCCTCACATGGGCCATCAGTGGCCGGTCACACTTCGCTACCGAGGGCCATTGGAGACAAAATAACCAGGACCTTTAAAATTGCATCAACGGTGCTTCTCAACAAATTATTGCAGCCATATGCGTACGTGCATGTGTGTGCACTGTGAAAAAGAAAGATGTAATTTCAATACATTTGAGGTTTAAAATTCTGTCACATAATTTGACACATTTGATCCTGCATTGATCCAATGAACGAACTACTTGCGTGTTGGTTCAAGGCATCACAGCTTGTCTACTAAACGCATAGTTTAATTATTATATTTAATCGATCTCGATAATTATTATGCCAGAAAGTCTTTAGTCAAGCAATTTAAACTGATTTGCTCCTATAATAGCAAAGTCTGGTAGTATTGGGGAAATCGCTACTAGGGAATCTACAACTGCACCCCTTAAAGGCCCTTACTTGGTCTCCTAACTTAGACCATAGTTTTAGTCAACCCATCTACCCTACCATTCCCTAATAGGGGCCCGATCTAACTCTTTTACGGAAAACCCTACCATGGAATCCACAAACAATTCCTTGAAGGCCCCGAATTGTATTAGGGATCCCCTGCCAGATTTCCGCACGGGCTTTGCTTTTTGGCTTCAATTCGATATAGAGCATCTAAGACATTCTCATGGATGTACGTACTCTATCTGCAAGAGCGAACTGATCCTATATGCAGCTACGCCGATTGTGAATAGTTCTAACTGGCCGAAACTCGAATTTTGTATCGCATTAATAGATTTTATATTGTATTTTCTGTTTTTCTCGCTAGAATTTCTTTATTCATTACCGTTAGTATTATTATTATTGTTATTATTTTTTAAATTATTATCGATATCATTATTATCATTATCATTATCCATCCTATTGCCTCAAGGCATTATCAAGGCATAATAAAACCAGTCAATCAATCTCTCTCTCTCTCTCTCTCTCTGTATATATATACATGCATACACACATATATATCTTTTGTTTGAGCATAGGCGAAAACCGATCGACGAATGTCATCGGTGCTTACTTTGTTCCGTTGGTTCTTCCTGTATGGTTCATATAGTGCTTTTAGATAGAAAGTGTACGTCCTATCGGATATCCGCTGAATAAAAAATTCGTCGAGTTCCATTCCAGCAGAGAATTGGTGACGTTGAATATTCTAGAGTAAAGGTTGGCGGCGATGTCGGGTGAGTGGGTGGAGGGGGTAGGCACTTTTCAAGAGGAAGTCTCGAATGTCCCACCTTGAACCGGATATCCATTTTGTGCTATATAAATATATACTTACATACGTATGTATGCAGAAGTTTTGTACAAAACGCGAAATATTAGTTTTCACGGAGAAGAGAAGGTAGGAGGAAAGGAGGAGGAAATAAAGGGTGTCACAAAATTACCTGACATTTTAAATTGCGCGCCATTTTTTTGTGGTGAACATAGAGTAGTAATCTTTGACAACTGGCATCAGGAAATATTGAGACTTAGTCACGGGGAATACGATCGAGCAACGCATAGAAATTGTGAAAATTCAATGTGAAACAATGCACTTATTGCTGACGAAGTTTCATAGTCGTCTTATCTCGCGTCGCGGCGATGTGAATTTGCCACCAAGATCGTGCGATTTGACGGCATTGGACGTATTTCTTTGGGGTTTTCTGAAAGGAAAAGTGTACGCCAATAATCCACAGACCATTCCGGAGCTCAAGGAAGCAATTGGACGCACCATTAATGAAATTAGACCGCAATTATGCCAAAATGTTATTGAAAATTTAGTCAAAAGAGTGAACGTTTGCAAACAGGCACGAGGCGGCCATTTATCGGATATTGTGTTCTACACATAACCTCCATGTTTGTACCCTATATTAAAACAAAAAAATCGTACTTTTTAAATAAATGATACGTTTTATTAATTAATAAAAATGTCCGGTCATTTTGAGACACCCTTTATGTCATGAAATTTTATCAGAAATCCCTTGATTCTATTTATACACCCGATCGCTTCTTTCCTCATGTATGACCATACTCCATATGCCATATTCATACCAAAATACGGGCTACACACACGCGCAAACATATGAACGTACATATTTACGTAAGTTCGTGAAATAGCATAGTGCAGTTCGGGTGTCCGAAAGCAATCAACTTAATGGTCCGAAAGATGTAATACAGTGGCGATTGGATTGATGCAAGTTTTCGTCCGTCGACGATGAAAAGGAAAGAGCAAGAGAGGGAGAGGGGGAGAATGATAGATCGAAAGAGAGAGAGAGAGAGATAGAGAAAGGTGGAGAAAAAGAGCGAGAGCGTGATGTAAGTTGGCGGAAGTGCGATTCCCCTAATAGTATACTCACGCAAACATACAAATATGAGCATTGCATGCACATACATAGACGCCGGGAGGAGGGTGCAAGGGGGTGCACTTGCAACCTCTGCCATGAAAGAAAATACACACTATAAGATTACGAAATAAAATTTTGATTATTAAAGTCACTGCTTGAATAAAAACTTGAGAGGTCTAGGTTGTTGTCCAAATTTGTTCAACACCTTGTCAATGAATTCAGTGTCCTCCTCTACCCTTTTCCTATGAACACTGAGCACGCACAGGCCATTATACCTCGCGTCTCCCATCGTTGACCCACGCCTTGACATGTCTTAACGTACTAAATGAACGTTCAATGCTACATGTTGTCGCTGGAATAGTTAGGCCAATCTTGATTGTCTCGCATACCGCTGGGTAAAACGGGGTGGCTTGAGCAATCAAATCTGCGTATTCAACAAAGGATTCATTTACAGGGTGTCTACCGACCTGAAAAGTCATGAAAAGTCTTAAATCCTATGAAATTACACTTGAACCTGAAAAAGTCATGAAATGTCATGAAAAATTACTAGTCTACCTGATTTTTTAAAGATCTCTGCAGCGCTCATTATCATGGCCGATTTTTGTATTAATTTATCCAAAATAATTTCAAACTTTCGCGGGTTTGCGACAATCTACGGTATTGGCAAAAAAGATAGTAGAAAATAAATGATTCGTTATCTCAACATATTAGTTTTTCTTTGTTATTCGTGTGAAGCGACTAGATGATATTATTAAAAGTTCTTAATTGTATGTAATATTTTTTCAGATGTTTCCACCATATATTTCTTTACAGCAAACTTGGAATGATGTTTGTCTCACATTTTTTTTACTACACATGGAATTGTACAGTTTGGCGACTTTTTGTTTATTTCGTATACTTTTCATTAGCATACAAAACACATCTGTTGCAGAGAGCAGAATACAAATATAAAAATTTAGAAAATTAGTCGCACTAAAGAATTATCAACTATACTTTTATACCAGAAAGTCATACTAAAAGTCATGAAAAAAACCCTATTCCTTGCCTTAAAAATCCTTAAGCGTCATAAAATTTCAGTTCTAGTCAAAATTAGACACTCTGATTTAAGGCTGCATCGCTCACTTCATCTGTCTTAAACATCTCGTACCACATGGTAGCCTCGGCAATAAAATTCTGTAAGGAGCCTCCGTAAAGGTTCTGTATATCTTCTGCTATGGCTAAAAATGAAGATTTGTCTAATTTTCTTATATTTTCTGGTTGAAGCTGCATAAGCGAAAATGTTTTTTTGTGTGTAGAAGAAAATCGATTTCTCAGAGAAGAAATTATTGAGACTCAATATGGCATAAAGATACAGATTCTGAAGAATTCTTCTGCGTTTCTGCGTGATTTGAATTTGACATGACGTAAATGCCTAATATGATATACCTACCTATAATTATAAGTATGCACTGTTATAAATTATATCTTATTAGTTAATAGTATAATGCGTAGATGCAGATGGAGCTCCCTGAAAGTAATCCTGCCGGCGCCCATGTGCACACATGTGCATGCACTACTATCGAAAATCGGCAATTTGGGAAAAAGAGCCAAATGGCCTTTCACATACAAGGCATTGAGCCGGAGTACCATAAAGGAAACCCATGGCAGAGTCCGACGGCGGACAGAGTTGATCGTTGTTTTTTTCAATTGATCCCATTCGGATGCGCCTTGTCTGACCAGTGTTGACCGTCATCACTTATAGTACATTTGGCCTCGTTGCCCAATGTACACAGAGCTCTTCTACGGTCACCTATAACTGACAATGAGTGGCGAGGTTTGAACCACTGGCGTGTGGTGTTTGATCCCTGTTTACCGTTACTACTATCAAACAGCTCGAGTTTCGGACTGTGTCCGGAGATTCTTCGCCATTACTACTGCCGGCTGCCCGGACGCCGCTGCGGTACGGTCGCAGTGACGTTGATCCTTATCACTGGCACGTTCACTCTTCACGATGCGGACAACTGACACGTAAAGTTTGGAGCGTGCTTCGAATAATCATCGCGTGTCTCGTGCAAGCCTTTTCCGATCCAAGGTTGTCCATCATCGATCGGAAAAATAATCTTGATGATCGATCAGTATCGGATTTTCAGTACAGTTGGAAAATTTGTTCGTGGACTTCCCAGACGATTGAACAATTTCCGGCAATAGTAATAACAATTTTCTTTTTATTTCTGCTGCGTCATCGTGTATGTGCTGCATTAATTTCGAAGTCCAAGAAAGGTATCCCGTGCACAAATGTGACCAGACGTTCCCTACTTTGTGTAGGGCAGTGTTGGGCAAAATTTAATTGCTAGGGTAACTAAAGATTAACAATTAATTAATTGTTATTCACGACTATAACAATTAACAATTAATTAATTGTAATTGTGAGTACTCACGGTTAACAATCAATTAATCGTTAATTGCTGTAGTCGCAATTAACAATTAATGAATTGTTAATCGTGACTTTCCACAATTAGAAACTAATCAATTTTCAATCTTTTTGGTATATTTGATTAAAAACTAACAATTAAAACTGTTTATTGTATAGGGCGCTGCGTAAGCCTACAAAATCCAAACAAACACGTCGTATCGGATATCTTCAAAGTTAAATAGGTTAATTGTTAGTTTTAATTGTTTCTTAGAACAATTAAAAAAGTTAATTGCAATGGTTTTAATTGCGATTTGCAATGAACATAGATTAATTCAAATAAATTAATTGCAACATGCAATTAATAATTAATTGTAATTCATGTTAATTGCAATTAAATTAATTACATTACTTTTTAGTCAATTAATGAACTGATTAAAACTTTAATCGATTAACGCCCAAAACTGGTGTAGGAAATGCCTGGGGATAAAAAAACGACAAAAACTACGTGTTTCATTGGGTTTCTTTGGGCTGCAACAAACAAAAAAACTGCTTCAAAGCATTCCATCATAAACAAATGTTTACGACACAATGTAACATGTCTGCCACATTTCCTTTATTGCTATATAACTAGACCCCTGATCAAATTTGTCAACAATTAAATAATACGTGTTTTTTATATTTACTAAAACCTACCATAAAGTAAACTGTCTTTTAATTATTAAATTATTATTCCCTCCCACTATAGTCTTCGATAAATGTCACCTCTGGCGTTATTGCGGAACTCTATGCACCTATCATCACGTGATATCCCTTTAATTCGAGAGAAAATAGTGTACCCAACGCCATCCATTGCCAGCGGGCGGTTTTATATCCGATGAACTCATACATCGGCTGTCGCAAATAATTGTCACCTACTGTCAACTTTTTTCCTTCACAGGACGAAAATACTGACCCAAAATAAAAAAACAAATACTTGTTCCACTGAAATCCTTATTTTCTAGCGAAACCTTCAAATTTAGCATCATATATGAAAGTGGTCATTCCTTGTCACGCGACTCCTTTGTCCGGGTAAGTGCCGGACCAAATACAGATTTGGCGCGCTTCGCGTCCTTGGTTCGAGTGCTACGCCAACAGTTCAAATACAGTCGTTGCTGCGGAAGATCTTCCGTTTCGTTTGGACTGGCGAGCTCGAGTTTATATATACGTATATAGCGCTCGTAAGAGTGTTTCGAGTTTCGCTGGTCGAATTCTATCGGTGTTGCTGGCAGGGCTAATTGAAAAGTACCGTACCAGGTTCTGTATGCCACGCGCACATGCTGCATTCACCTTTGCGGAACCTCAGCTAGCACTGCTTTTACTCGCTTGCGCGAAACCACCGGCGTTGTGGCTAATTTCCCGTGGCCTCTACGCGGCCATGTTTCACGCTAATGTGCTGAAACCGCTGGCCCACTAAGCCGTTCCTTCTTCTATCTTTCTCCCTTATATATATGGGCCATTCCACGCCAAATCGGCCCTTTCCGTCCCGACCCCTTTCGATTTGACTGAAACTTTAATACGTTATTGTTTTCATCTTAAAACGCTTGTATGATTTTTTTCAATTTTTTTTTACGTAATCACACATACGTAGAGAATTTTTTAAAAAATCGCCCGTTTTTTTTTCAAATGCTCATAACTTTCTGAAAAATGAACTGATTAAGATTTTGTTTTGAAATTCTTCGTTTTGAAATGTTCTTTATGAAAAAAAAATATTTGGAAAATATTCACTCATCTTCGACATGATTTTTTAGTTTTTTGGAAGAAAACGCGATTTTTTCTTCAAAGACTGCCACTTTTGATTTTTGTTTTTTTTTTGTAATAAAAATATGATAAATTTAACATTTTTTGCCGTCAGACCCATCGTGGTAAGATTTTTCTTTCTATTTTATCCTAAATAAAAAATTTTAATTCTTAATTTTTTCCACATATAGCTGTTTCCTATGGTGCAATAATATCCATTAATAAGTTCTACGGTTTTCCAAAAAAATACAGTGTACTATTTCAATTAGTTTTGTCTCTAAAATATTAAACGACAAGCATCTGTCAATGTTAAAAAAACGTTCCAGTTGAATCGTTTTTATTTGATATGCACTGACTATTTTCATCGTCGGAAGACTACAATAATGCTGTGAACGGTCTCCGCGAGCGATTTTCGAAACCCAAAACCATTTCAGGAATTCAGCAGTTGCACTGTGTGATACCTGACACAAATGGTGGTCTTATTATTAAAAATTTCTCTAATTCAAGATATCACAAATTATGTAAACTATTCAAACGTCACAGAGAACAATAATTTCATCATTAATTACTATTAACCAATTAATTGAATACATATTTACTTCATTCCCCATTACATAATCCCTTAAAAATAATTTAACATATTCGGAAAACTTTTTACGTCAGTTAATATTATATACAAAGTACTGAGTATGATAGAATTAACCTTTCAAAATTATTTCATCATAGAAAAAAGCTACATTTGGAAAAAAATAAAAAATAAAATTTCATTCTAGAAAAAAAAAATAGAAAGAAAAATCTTACCGCTATGGGTCTGGCTGCAAAAATTGCTAAATTTATCACATTCTTTTACAGAAAAAAAATCAAAAATCAAAAGTGGCAGTCTGAAAAAATTGGGTTTTTTTTTCAAAAAAACTAAAAAATTATGTCGGAAATGAGTTTGAATATTTTTCAAATATTTATTTTTAATGATGAACATTTCAAAATGAAGAATTAAAAAAAAAATATCTTAATCGGTCCATTTTTCAGAAAGTTATGAGCATTTGAAAAAAAAACGGGCGACTTTTTTCAATATTCGCTACGTATTTGTGATTATGTAAAAAGACTGAAAATATCACACAAGCGTTTTAAGATGAAAATAATAATATATTAAAGTTTCAGCCAAATCGAAAGGGGTTAGGCCGGAAAGTGGTCGATTTGGCGTGGAATGACCCATATATATGTATATTTATAAGTATGTATTGTTTATATATGGTTACGTGCACATGCTAGAGTGGTATATACAGTTTTATTTCGCGCCAGGTGTCGTCAACCGTATAGGATCTACAAGGAAAAATTCGCACACAACGTAACTCCGTGTCTACGCGGTACATCGTCGTGGTTGTGTGTGCGTCCGTGTAATTCAGTAATTCAATTTACTGCTCGGATTACATGCGCGCTCCGTGCTCGGTCGCGTTTTTCACGATTTACTGGGATTGTACCATTTTCCTTTTTATCATACACGTGTATGTATAGCGCAGAAGAACGCGAAGTGGTAGCTGCCCCGACTGAGCTGTTTCGCTGAGAATTCATTCAACGTCGGTTGTTAAAGCTGTCCAAGAGCCTTACGGAATGATATCGTGGTGATAAAAATTGAAAGCATTGCTACATCGTTGCTTCTAAAGAACGAATGCAAAGTTTAGGATGGATCTACTGATCGGTTGAACAATAATGACACTTTTCATTTGCAGTCTTTTTGCCAGTTTTCTTGTAGGGCGTCAGCTTACTCTTCGTTGTGATGAGGAAAAGCGTAATGATAAAGTGGTGCAGGATGTTGTCGATTTTTTTCGGCGGGTAATTTATATTTATGACAGCTTTTGGGAATGTTTTATAATAATTCCATTTTCTGCGAATAACAGTTTTTAAAAAATTGCGCAATTATCAAAAGCTACAAAAAAGCAATCCTTTTTCGTAGTTACATATTGATTTTCACGACTTTTGGCCTGATAAAATTAATTATTAACAAATACAGGTATCAATCATATTTTAAAAAAACGTTTAACTGGAAACTTGAAGCTTGGTCTACGGATTATGCTACATACGACTAATTCTATTTTACATCTAGATAACATATTTAAGAATTTCACATTCCGGCTACTTGATTGTATCTTCTTAAAATTCTTCAATTGACACGGGGAAATTCTCTTCCCGTGCGAAAATTTCTTAGGGATACTTAAGTTCCAATCAGATCCCGATCGCGATATGACACGAATTCTCTAGAAGGGCTATCCTCATCGGAATTCAGACGGCGCCCACAACGTAGCACAGGGCGGAAACATGGTGGCAAGAATTTGAAATAAGTATTTCCAATACGTAATAAATACGTTTTTCTTAGAAAAACAAATACATGTTTTCTTAGTTCGAACGATCTCCATTTAATTTAAATATAATTACTTAGAATGAATAACCTATATCACTTTTTTCCGGGAAATATGTCTTTCGAGGTTTATATATTCTTTTTTCGATTTTTTAGATTAAATGTAAAGAATTTTGTTCGAAATTCTGTTATTAAAATATACAAGTTTTGACAGTTATACTGTAGCACCAATTTTTACGTAATCTTTTTCAGATCGTTGAATAAATGATTTCAGAAAACGTTCAGCGTCCCCAGTTGATACGGATCGGTATCTCCTGGTGATTTTTACATTCATCCCTGTGATCCGATTCGATATCGAGCTAGATCTTGTTTTAGAAATTCGGAATTCTAGCCTGGATCCTATGGAAAGTTTCTATTTGGATTCTGACTTAGTCCTTAATAGCTCCGGATTAGGATCCTGGCTGGAATCCAATTTGCGAGCGTTACATTTTGCTCCTAGATCCGATCCGATGTCCAACTGGATCCCTATTGAGAAATCAGGATCCTAGTCCGAGTCGGACTGTATCCATGTAAATATTTTCGCACGGGCTGCCTGTGGTGTTTTTTTAATTGGCATTCACCTCGAAAATGCAGAGCTCACATACGCAGTAGTCTGGAGAGACCGAGATTGTTTGGTGGTAGATATTGTCTTGTTCGGTGAAGACAGTTTTGTGAAGGCGATTATAATAACTATCGGATTCACTGACAACTACGAATTTAGTACTTGGAGGGCGGGGAGGAAGAGGACACTGCTAGTGCTGCTTTTTCAAAGCTCACAGAGAAGATCACAACGGGATGAGCGCGTAATCGAAGCATTGCATTAAAAATTCCTAAGATCACATGCGTACAAGCTATCATGACATTTATGATTCACTTACCTAAAGACCTTCACCTACGAACTTTCTGCATGAGGTCGAAATTTGCATTGTTGGAATGCAACGAAAATTCCTTCAAATTACTTATTTTTATTACAATCGAAAGTTATATTTTGTAGATTTAGGCATTACATTGCAAAATAAGGATTCTGAAAAACGCTCGCGTGATTTTCATAGCTTAAATCTGCCAAAGGAAATTTAGGAAACTTGGAAAGAAAAAATATGTACAATTCATTGCATTCCAACGATGTAAAATTCAACGTCATCTTTCTTCTGTATTTTAGTCATTTTTTAATTTTTATTATTCGTGAAGAAGAAAAGATATTCTACTGCAGAAGTAATAATAAACAAATTTTTCATTTTCGTAACGAAGTCCAAGCGTAAAGGTAATTGTAATAATAATAATACAAATAATTTGAGAATGAGAATGATATCGACAATTGGTCTAGTTCTATTCGCAATGCTAATAATAATAATAATAATAACAATGAACAGAGAAAGTGCGATACCCGATGTTGATCAAATCAATAACAATAATAATAAAGCCTGAAAACACACACAGAGTACATTTACACGAACTTCTTGTTCCATTTTGCTATCACTACATGTTATAACTGTAGATGTGACCTCCTATTGTAGTAAAACCGGAAGAAGAGAATTCAATTACGTTTACATAGGTTAGAATTGCTGCAGCAATTGCGAAAACGGGTAATGCCATTCAGGTTAGGTGCAACGGAAATTGTCTGCGAGACAGAGATCGAAAGTATTTGTATCTTCATAGCGCGCAGCGACCTTGGTGATCGATCCGACAATGTCAAAAAGTAATTCACCAAAAGAGTGTCAACTTTTACCATGAAAGTTTCCAGGCCCCTATTCCAGCCTTCGTTTAACTATTGAGGTCTCAGTGGCCGAACTTGTAATCCCATGCCCTTCGTCCGCGTACAGGAAGGTCTCGCAACCGAAAACCCACACTGAAGAAATTCTCTGGCTGCGATGCTGCTTGGCCATAGCGGTGGAGCATTGCAGAGCACTGCTGCCCATTTCTCCCAGCAGTTTTCGGAAAAGCCAACCTCATTAGAGCGTGGATGTAGTTTGCGGGAAGTTTCCCGTCTCTCCTCGAACTTTCAGTCATCCTTTGACCTCGCTTCGAGTCTACGAAGCTATTCGAAGAGATGAAATTTTGAATTTCAATCTTGAAGCCGCATTAACGCTATGCGAGATTGACGTTTCTCGGCTTAAGATGTGGAAGTGAATGTATTCGAACCGTCAAAGTGAACTAACCTATAAATAATAAGTTCCAATCGGCTTTAAGTTCCAATCGGGTGATTTATTTAATGGCCAAGGAACGGATTTGAGGAGTATGCAAAAGTAACGTTTGAACTCGTTTCTTAATTAAATTTCTAACAGACTTTTAACTATTTCTTCGAAATCCGTTCATCGTGGAGACAGCAAATCGAGACAATCGGGATTGTTTTTTTTTTCAATAGATTAATCAACGGTCATTAGAATTATTTTTTTTCAACGACCTAACTTCAACTTCATTGAGATGTTGTAAGAAGAATTAATACTTGATTGTAATGTAATTAGAAAGAAGAAGAAGTGGTGAAGGGGTCGATTGTATTTTGATTGGACAAAAACTTTTACAATTAAACTTCGGCCCAAACTCTCCGAAGGAAACATAATGAGATTGAGAGATACCGGTGAGCCTTTTATACACCTCATAATAGATCCCCGCGGGCGTGACGAAATCGATCAATACACTTAGGTAGGTAGTTATTAGTGATTCTCGCCCCGTCAAAAAAAAATGACCATATTTGTAAATTTTCTAATGGGGTTGGAGTGATACATGTAATGCATCGTTGGTACGCAACGAAAATTCTGTTTAATTACTTTTTTTTATAATTATTATTAGAAATCATATTTTGTAGATTTAGGCTTTAGATCGCGAAATAGGGAAACTGAAAAATAGTCGCGCGTTAGGTTAAATATGCCAAGAGAAATTTGGGAAATTCATTTTAAAAATACATCGTTGCATTCCAATGATGCAAACTTCAACGTCTTATTTTCTACTACAGAGTCGAATATTGGTGTATGTCGAAAAAGTGAAGTTATAATGCGAGTGAACAAAGTAGAAGTTATTACAATACGGACCTGATGCGAATTTATTATGCTGTTTATCTTTTTCGTAAAGTATATTTAACCCTGCCACATGTTATATGATAACGGAGCAATATTTGACCGTGTCTCATTTAATATAACGAACGAGACGCAATTGAATATAATAATGCCCAAAGATAAAAAACAATGACTTCACTTTTAATGAACATTGATCTCGTATTTGGAGATAGAATGACATTATTTGGGGAAAAAAAAACAGCAAAAGGAGAGAAATTTATATTGATAGCGACTAAATAAAGTCGAAATAGGATGGCGTTGACAACAAGGGTTCATTTAACGAAGCTCTGTGGACTATAGGGCTTAATCTTGACCCGGTAAAATGAAGGGGCACAAAAAATAAGAGCCCTGATCTTAATTGTGGTTGAGGCAAGCGTGAGGAGAAAACCCTCGACGGACTATATACTTAGTGTCACGTGGGATGTAGCACGGAGCTTCTTCGTTCCACTTAGTTGTCGTCGTCGTAGTTTTTGCCGTGGCGAGAAGAGCCCAAGAGTGTTGCGATATATATATATATATATCCAAGGTATTCGCTCCCACTTGGACCTATATAATCCTCACCAACTTCAGGACAAGGGTCCTTCTGGAAAAGAAAAATTCATAACGGGTATGCAAAATTTATTACGCGCAGTGATTGCAATTTTAAAAATATTTCATTTAAAAATGTCGATATCTCTCTACATATTTTCATTTCTCGAACGTTCCCTCGTATAACCTTTTGGGTTTTTTCAATTCGATCCTTTCCAACTTTTACACTGCGCTTGTCCTTTTGGTATTGGCAGTTCCTAAGACACCCTCCCGGATTTTATGATGTTGAAGTTTGCATTATTGGAGTGCAATGATATATATTTTTTTTACCAAATTTCTCAAACTTTCTTTGACAGAATTGAGCTATAAAAATCCGCTGATCGCTTTTTACGCTCCTTGGTCGGTGATCTACAAGCCAAATTTACAAAATATGATTTTCGATACTAATAAAAATAAGGAATTAAGGTAGTATTAGCTGATTGACTAATCAACAGGAAATTTGTAAATTTTCGAATTTGGAAAAGCAAAATATAATACATTGAGGTATAATAACAATCATGATACGGAAAATAATTATTTGAGAAGTGATAATTGTGTGTATTATATTATGGTACACACAGTAGCACAAGGCGGAGATGATGGTGGCAAGAATTTGGAATACGTATTTCAAATACGTATTAAATATAGTTCTCTTAGCAAATGAAATATATAGTTTCTTAGTTCAAACGATCTCCATTTAATGTAAATATAATTACTTAGAATAAATAACCTATATCACTTTTCTGGCTTTATTTATTCTGGCTTTAGGATAAATAACCTATATCACTTTTTACCGATAGCACAACGCGGAGGAGTGGTGGCAAGAATTTGAAATACGCATTAAATACATTTTTCTTAAAAAATTAAATACATGTTTTCTTAGTTCGAACGATCTCCATTTAACGTAAATATAATTGCTTAGAATAAATAACCTGTATCACTTTTTTCCAGGAAATATAAGTCTTTCAAGGTCTATATATTATTTTTTCGAAAATTTTTATTAAATGTAAAAAATTTTGTTCGAAATTCTGTTATTAACATATACAAGTTTTGACAGTTATGCTGTAGCACCAATTTTTACCTAATCTTTTTCAGATCCTTGAATAAATGATTTCCGGAAAACGTTCAGCGTCTCCAGCTGATACGGATCGGTATCTCCTGGTGATTTTTACATTCATACCTGGGATCCGATTCGATATCGAACTAGATCTTGTTCTAGAAGTTCGGGATTCTAGCCTAGATCCTATGGAAAATTTCTATTTGGATTCTGACTAGAGTCCTTAATAGTTCCGGATTAGGATCCTGGCTGGAATCCGATTTGCGAGCGTTACATTTCGCTCCAGCATCCAATCCGATGTCTGACTGGATCCCGATTGAGAAACCAGGATCCTAGTTCGAATCGGACTGTACTCATGAAAATATTTCTGCACGGCTTGTTCTCCCTATACGCCAATCACAAACGAATTTGAGATTAGGTAGCTAGTGATTTAATTCTCGCGCATGCGGACTTGCGTTATACAAAACACCTGATTTTTGCGACACTGACGAATCTTCACACGGTCGCGAGACCTTTCGGAACTTCATGTATTTCAACATTTTAACATTAAATATATCTTTACATAAGTGGTTGAACCGAATTTTTTTTATTGTATTTGAAATCCTCATGATTCAATCAAAGTTGCTGTCGTTTTTTAGTTAGTTTTAGTTAGTTTTTTTTTTAAATCTCTATCTGTTGCGTGAGTGCAAAGATGTCACTTGATACAAGTCTTTTGAGGGCGACTCTTCCATAAGACATGTAGTAAAAATCCAAACTTCAACAATTTGTATATCTCTTATTTAGTCGTTGACCTTATCGGAAATTTTGCATACGTGAATATGAGTATTTTATCTATGATATTTGAAGATTATTTTTTTTTATTTTTGGAGATGAGACGTTCGTGACGAAGCCTCCTTAAGTTACTCCGTGGGATTCAACGCACGAATCTCATTACTCCTGACTTTCTGTACCCCTTCCGCCCAAAGAGGGGCACAGTCGTTAAACTCCAATATTACTCTTTTTTCTCATTCCTCCCGTGCGTTGCTATATCACCATTTTTCGAGCACGACGAATACATTATTTTTTTCATTCATTCTTCTGCCGGAATAGTTTTTACCTTTCCCAACGAGCATAGTTTTTGACGCGAGCTCGAATGAAACAAGCAAAATTGTTTTTTGGATTTTTACATTTGTTCTGTCCGACAATTAAAAATCTTCCTCACAAGAGAAGAATCTCTCTTATCGTACCCTCTTGCCAGCGAAGAGACTCGTTTTCAGTGGCAAAGTTGCACGAATCAGCGACCAATAGGGGTACCACTTATATTCTGGACCGAGCGCTATACACGAGGCGGTGGCTACTCGAGGCGTAGAAACGCAATTTCGTGTGGAAAGGCACGTGGTATAGAAGCGAATCTGTCACGGTGAGTTTCGTACAGCCAGTAATTTCGCTACGGTCCGATTAAATTACCCCGAACTTTCCTAGCTATTTGGGGATGAGTTGGTTTCCAAGCAGAAGAGACCAGACGACCACCCCCCCCCCCCCCTCCTCTTCCAACCTCGCTCTCATGTCTCTTCTTCGTCTCTCCTCTCTCTTTCTCTCTCTCTCTCTCTCTCTCTCTCTCTCTCTCTCTCTCTCTCTCTCTCTCTCTCTCTCTCTCTCTTTCACTCGCTCTCTTTCCTTTCTCCTCTTCCCTAGACCCTGTTTGAGGGCTTGTTAGATACGGAAGGTCTCAAGGTATATGTACCACCCTACACGCGATAGAGTTTTCGCGTATCCTTTGTGTTTGCCGTAGCTACTACATTAATAAAACTCTCGAAGACACTTTTTTCAAAGAAAATTGCAGCTCCAAGGCTATACATGTTTTACCTTTGTCTTTGTCTCTCTATCGGCTCGTGTCCCATGTAAATATGCAAATTTTCCGAGTCGACTTGGTGCCTCGGCATCAGCCGTGATACTTTGATAAGAACGACTCGCAGTACTATGCATAAAAAGGAAGCTCTATACGCGTGGAATTTCATCGATGCGAAGCACGAAAAGTGGAGTTATGAGAAAAAATTCTTTTCCACCTGGATATCGCGAGAATTTGTACATAGCGTATTTACATTACGAAGACTCTAAATGTAAATTTTATCCTTGATTTTTGTCGAATACAGACGCGCTGCGAATGACACAAACATTCGTTTTATTCAATGATTATACTTTGATTTCGTGACGAAGGAATTGCGATTCTTTTAAATGTCTTTCTCCGATGGAGTAAATAATGTGATGCTAGTTTTGGGAGTATTTTTCCTTAGCTGTTGCGCATATGGGCGTTAACAAATCCAATCCCTTCTCTCTCTCTCTCTCTCTCTGACTCTCCCGCCCCTTTTCCTCTTTCCATTCCCCGGTGATGTCAACGTTTATTTCGTCCTGGTGTTCTGACTTCTCTTGGTCAACGGCACAAAGGGCCGGAGAACGAGAGAAAAAACGACAGAGTTGTGCATGGAGTGTTGGTAGTTCGCGTCAGGGGCGGTGGGGGTTGGGGGAGGCGGGGGGGGGGGGCTCTTAATAGTGCACTGTACGTGCACTTTTGAAAGACTCGGCGTATTTACTTCGTCGATGCCCGTTTACGCCCTTCACGCCGCCCCCGCACAAGTCCACATGTATTTTGGAACAACAGCTCCGATAGTGGAAAACGTGCTACCAATGGTGCCTGGAAACGTGTGACACTCTTACAAAAAGAATAAAATCTTTGAAACGTTGGCATCATTATTCCATGTCGTGTCGTTAAATAGATCAAAGGAGTAAACAGCTCGTTTTTTTGGTTAAAAAAAATGGTACATCTGGAAATATCATGCAGCGTATACGTGTCACGTGCACGTACGATTTTCCATTTGAATATGAAATATTTCGGGGCCCGTAGAAGCGAAAACTGAATATATATATACACTACCGGCGAAAAGTTTCCGGACAAAAATTCAAAAAAGTTTCGGAACGATTTTTATGCCATTTCGCCGATAGTTGACATAAATGAATTTAATAAATGGCATTTTGAAGGGGAGGAATTTACCTTCATTCCATTTTTTTTTAATTTTGTACTATTTTTTTTTACGACGGTATCCTTTTTCGAAAATGACCATTTTTCGCCTTTTTTTTTATTCCTTTTCTGGTGGACCCCGTTTACAGACAAATTTTTTTAAATGCATTTCTTTGACCGGAATCATAAAGGGGGAAGCGCAAGCTTCAATTTTGTTTTTCATTTAAAGCTTCGTATGATTTTTTTTTCTAAAGATATTTTGATTTTTTTGAAAAAAAGAGACAATTTGAAAAATCACGTGTAACGCGAAAACGACAAGGATTCAAGGAAAACATCAGGATAGTAAAAAGTTGAATCGGTTTTCGTTGAGTTCGCGAGAATTTTTTCAGAATTTTTTTTTCACCTATTTTCGATAAAAAATCAGATGATTTAATTACCGTAACTCGAGAAAAAAATGTCGAAAAAAAATCTGAAATAATTCTATTGTGTTGAAAATAGAAAAATAATTTTTTTTTCCTCTCTTAAAATTTTACCACAAACCCCTTAGTTCTCGAGTTACGGTAATTAAATCATCTGATTTCTTTATCGAAAATAGGTGAAAAAAAATTTTGAAAGAAAAATCGGAAAAAGTTCTCGCGAACTCAACGAAAATCGATTCAACTTTTTACTATCTTGAAGTTTTCCTTGAATCCTTGTCGTTTTCGCGTTACACGTTATTTTTTAAATTGTCTTTTTTTTTCAAAAAATCAAAATATCTTTAGAAAAACAAAATTGTACGAAGTTTTAGAAAAAAAAAACAAAATAGAAGCTTGAGCTTCCCCCTTCATGATTCCGGTCAAACAAATGCACGAAAAAATGTTTGTCTGTAAACGGGGTTCACCAGAAAAGGAAAAAAAGGCGAAAAATGGTCTTTCGAAAAAGAATACTAGTCGTAAAAAAAATAGTAAAAAATATTTTAAAAAACGGAATTCCTCCCCTTTAAATGCCGTTTATTAAATTCATTTATGTGTCAACTATCGGCGAAATGGCATAAAAAATCGTTGAGGAACTTTTTTGAATTATTGTCCGGAAACTCTTCGCCGGTAGTGTATATATCGCGGAAACGATCATATCTGTTTTTTCAACCTCATTCACATTCATGTATAAGGTACACACCCACGCGCACAAATGTGAGTGCATAATAAAAAATGTACAGTGGGTGAAAATTGTATTTTGCACGTCTCCCCACTTTTCTGTCCTTTTTCTGGATATCCCAATTAACATACATTCACATTGGCATTGGTATACAGTTTTTTGTATTAATAATCTGCCGTATGAAATAACGTGCGAAATATTTTCTCCCTTTCGTAGGCTTATTTCATAAAACCAATATATGCAAATACATTTTTTTTTCTACTCGCGGTATATATGTGACCTCTCGGTACGAAATTATTTGGCGGAAAACAGTGCATTCTGAATGCAGAGCAAAAATCGTCGTGGATGAAATTTGGTTCGAGTTGAAAAAAAAAAATGTATTCGTATCGAGTCAAAACCGCTTGATTGGCGCGGTCAACATTGATCCGCGTGTATACATATATATGGAAATTAATTCACTTTAAGTGTCCAGAATTAATCCACGAGTGGAATTAATTCTGGACACTTTTAATAGAAATTATCGTTTTTTTTTTATTTACGCAGAAAATTTACAAGGTGCGTTCATAAAGTAATGCAAGTGATTTTATCGTGAAGCGACTGTATAGATAAGTTGCGTCAGTATCGTTGATTTTGTGAAACTCGTCTCAATAACCGTGTCACTATACGCGTGATGGAGCAAACGATCGAACAACGATACGCGATCAAGTTCTGCGCCTTGAGTTCCTGGCAAAGCACAACTTGGTAACACTGCCCCAGCCCCCTTGCATCCCCGACCTGGCCCCGGCAGACTTCTTTTTGTTTCCGAGGATTAAGACCGTCCTCAAAGGAGACCGTTTTGACGGCATTGGGACGATCCAAGCCGCCGTGACGACCGATCTAAACGAGGTTCCCGTCGAGGTCTTCCAGGGCGCATTTCCGTGCCTGGGAACATGTTTTAATATTATTATAAAAAAATTACAGAATACGGATTCTCAAAAATGTTAAGTGTCCAAACTTAATTCCACTAATGTATGTGTGTGTGTGTGTGTGTGTGTGTGCGCGCTATGTGAAACTGAAATACTGTTGAGCATAAAAATCCGCGTATTCGTGGAATATGAAAATTAAATTTGAACGAGGTCAAAGTAGAACGAAAAATGATGTTGTTCTTTCTATCACAAAGCTATTTCACAGATAATTCCGAAATTAACTGACTTTTTTGTCCCCACCCACCAAACATCGCTTCGCTCATTCGTCTCTAATATTTTTCTGGTTTTTCTTTTTCGCTCGCAATATTGAATCGTGCGACAGAGCAAAAAAAAGAGAAAGAAACGATGGTTGCATAGCGTGGCGCACACACGTCATCCATGAATACAGCAAATGTCATTCATTCACTGCAATAGCAACTGACGGGACCAATTCTCTCTCGTTTCATTCCCATTTCCCCCAATCAGTACGTTCTCTCCTTCTCCTCCCGGACCTCTCTTTCTCTCCTCCTCTTTCTGTATCTCTGTCTCTTCCCCTCTCCCTATTTAGCTTTTGCTTTTGTTAATTACTTGCCAAATGAAGTTCTCTGCCCCCTGACTCCCCCCATCTACGGTAAATTGGGCCGGAATTTTTTTTCGCCTGGTCGACAAATCAAAAGGGAATCTCGTGTAAAGGCTCGGGATATCCATCGAATTTGCAATCGAAATGAAACAACGTAATGCGGGAATGATTGAGGAGAGGGGGGAGGGGGTGGACAAGGGACTGAAAGAAAAAAGGTGGAACTAAATATTCAACTTTGGTTGCCGGCAACAACATACTCGCGTCGGCGAATTGACTATGTTGTACACGAGTACTCGGCCGTCATTCTAGAGCGCAAAAACTGTCAGGCGGAATAAACGAACGAGTGAGTTTTACGGGTGACTACAATGTCCATTTGGAGACAGATTTTTCGCTTTTTTTTTGGTTGTTTTTCTTTTCGGTATGCCCGCAATCAACAATATTGCTAGCGACGGGTGCCAAACGTACAAGAACCATGTTTTTTTTCGATCATTAATATCAGGTCTACCGGAAAGTTCTGTCCGTACATGTGCTTACGTGTCGAAAATTGTTGTGATAGAAACGGACAGAACTTTCCGGTAGACCTAATATATACAAATAAAATAAAACTGCTCTCGTTATTGTTGCTAATTTTTTAATAATTTTTTTGCTTTTCGCATTGACACCAAAACTACAAAACCCTAGCGTTTCATTCTCACGTATTTTATACTGATCCATTTACACCATCCGTTAATTCGTTTTTATTTTATTATAAATCCGTGCTGTGCATATAAATTGGTAACGCGATGAGAAAGTATACCTGCTTGATCGAGCGCTTTGAGGATTGATGAGAGATACAGGGCCATGCAAAAGTAGGCGAAATTTGAAATTCTCAAACATATGTCCTACACGGGAAGAAAAATCAGTCGGAAGTGTCATAATGTGTAGAGCAAGCTTCACATCCTATGTATGGGCGTGACGTTTCAGTGTACGGTTCCAATGTGATGACCCATTGGATCCCTATCAGGAAGTGAGGTCAGGTATGGGAATCTAATCGGATCCCTACGAAAAACTTCTGCACGGGTACCGCCAGGGAACACCAACGGGGCAACTTTAGAACTGGGGTAGATATCCACCCCGGACGCTCTTAAGAACCGTTTTGCCGGACAACCAGCGACCAAGTTATGCGCCACTGCTGGCCTACCCGGACAGCCAGGTAGTGAAACTGAATTGTGATCACGGTCCCTAGTTGACAATGTCGATTTATAGCTTAGGAGCGCGCTTTAAAAGTCGACTGGGTTGAGTTTCTACCCTGTACATAAGTTCTAGAATTAAAAATCAGGTTGAAAAAAATATGGGCCTTCAAAAAAGTGAAAATGCAATGAAAAAACTTTCATTGCATTTCAACAACATGGTCTTCAACGCCATGGTATGGAAGTATGGGAGGGCCCGACGAGAAAATAAAAATTCCCGTGCCTTACAACCCGTGTAGAAAATTCTTAGGGATACCTGAGTTCCAATCAAATCCTGATGGGGATATGATACGGATTCCCTAGAAGGGGTATTCTCATCGGAATCCAGATGGCGCTCACTACGTAGCACAAGACGGAGACGTGGTGGCAAGAATTTGAAATGGTTATTAAATACATTTTTCTTAGAAAATTAAATATATATTTTCTCAGTTCGAACGATCTTCATTCAATTTAAACATAATTACTTAGAATAAATAACCGATATCATTTTTCTCCAGGAAATATAAGTCTTGCAAGGTCTATATATTGTTTTTTAATGTTTATTAAATGCAAAGAATTTTGTTCGATAGTCTGTTATTAAAGTATATAAGTTTTGACAGTTATACTGTAGCACCATTTTTTACCTAATCTTTTTCAGATCCTTGAATAAATTATTTCAGAAAACATCCAGCATCTCAAGCTAATACGGATCGGTATCTCCTGGTGATTTTTCCATTCATCCCTGGGATTCAATTCGATATCAAACTAGATCTTGTTTTAGAAGTTCGGGATTCTAGCCTCGATCCTATGCAAAGTTTCTATTCGGATTCTGATTAGAGTCCTTACTAGTTCCGGATTAGGATCCCGGTTGGAATCCAATTTGCGAGCGTTACATTTCGCTACAGGATCCGATCCGATGTCCGACTGGATCCCGATTGAGAAACCAGGATCCTAGTCCGTATCGAACTAGACCATGACAATATTTCTGCACGGGAATTGATTACACTACAATGCGATAGTGAATGATTTTGACATTTTACAAAAAGTTTCTTTCCTACATAAATTACTCACCCGAAAATCTAAAACTTTCCGTATCATTTTTTCATGACGCCCTTTCTCATTATATCTGAGAGTAAAGGAACGCCCCGCAAGAACGCATGCAGAATCTCAGCAAATGAAGGGTATTATGATTATACATCGGGTTAATGGGTCGTTCTTGAACTTTGCACACAGGCTGAGAACGAACGAAGTAATAATGTTAAACTGTTAAATAATTTCGTCGTACGATGTGCGCCCGGGTTCTGTCCCTTCTCACGTCACGAAATGAAATTCATCCGGGGATTCTCTCGCCCGCGAGTCCCTCATCATGCGAGTATCAAGCACATAGATCCTTCATCCAATCTCCACTCCGCATCCTAATATTATGCTTTCCATATATAAACCCAATCCCTACGCACATATCCCCAACGGATGAATAAAGAATAAACGCGAAGGCGTACACAGAGAATATTCAGAAGTTTTTGGGGTCGCGCTAAACGCAAACAAGACGTGTACAAATTGTATATCTTCCCACGTGTATGTCTCGCCGTACACACATGCACATACGCATGCAATGTCCATACATGTTCCATACAAATTTCCGGGATGAAGACACTTTCAATACCATCTCTGGGTTGGAAAGAGTGAACGAATGAAATAAAAAAGATTTTCCTATGCACACGCATCTAAAACGTGTACTTTATTTTCCTGCATGGAGTAGTGCGAGTATCCGCTCGAATATTCAGAGAGCAACTGCGCGCTAGAGCACTTACTCGAATGCCTATGTACCTACTACGGTAAAACCTCGTTTATGCGTTTTGTACTTATACGTTTTTATCAGTTGTATGTCAAATGTCACTGGCCCCGGCAGATTCCGCCTACAAAGAATGTAATGAAGTTTCATCTCTCCTCTCTTTCGATCCTTAAACGGTTGAGCATCATGCGATCTGACATTGTCGTGCTGAAAAATCAACTTGTCATGGCGATTCTCCGAAGTCTCCTTCTTCCCGTGCAGAGCTTGCTTCAAACGTAATCAGTAGCAGTCGATAACGATCCTGAGTGATGGTTTCCGACGATTTCAGCAGCTCGTAACACACGACATCCCTCTTTTGGGTAGGTTTCCTCTACACCCTTGTTGTCCATCGAGAGAATCATCACTTTGCAAGCGGCGAAAGCGCTCTTTGCATGTTGTACTCGATGGAGTATGCTCGACATATACTTCCTCTTGCGAACGATATGTTTCCGCGGCCGATTTCTTTGCCAGGAAATAATAGAGCGTAACTTCCCGCAAATATGACTTACTTAGAACAAAATTTGCCATTGTAAACACAATTGAAATACATGATGTCAATGTCTCGCACACATGTTAGTTATGGCGTTTGAGCGACACTCTCAGGACCTATGATCGTGTGGATTGCCAACTTTTAATACGAGATGATAGTGGGCCTAACGTCATCTATTGCCAACAGGCGGTTTCATATGTAATCTGAGTAAAAATGTGTAGCCTCCTCTGATAACTCGCAGGACCTATTTCTGTTGTAATGTACAAGCCGCCAGCCTCCGTTGAATCTACCAAGCCTCATTTTTTGAGTTCAGTGCTATGAATTGGCCTCCATTTGGTCCAGTGCAGCCTCTGTTAGTCCTCTGAAAACTTCTTTCGACTCCCAGTTTTAGTGAAACGTGCAGGACACAGGCCTCTTCAACCTGCGCTCGATGTGAACTCCGATGCCTCGACCCCACCTTACCCTGCTTTGCGCCCAAATTCGATATCTCCTCCATCAACGTTCCATTGTGGCCTGATCTGTAACCCGTTCGATGACGAAATAAACATGTTTTTGCTGAATGAAGGGCCCGGAGGGTCTACAGTGCGCCTACAGTAGACTGAATGGAGAGTCCAGAGGGTCTACAAGCCGCCTACAATAGGCCGGAAGAGGTGTCAGTAGGTTCTGCGGAGCGCTCGAAGTAGACCCACCTGGGATTTCGAACGTTCAGTTGCGCTCTTCATTAGCCTCCTTTGAGTGACAATGTCCAGTTTCTGCCATTCGGGAGGTTCATCGGAGGCCCTAACGTATTGGTATTCCAAACATTGTACCCTCGTTTAGGTACCCGATAATCCGCTATCAACGATCTCTGCTCGGGGAAGGAGGCCTTTATTTTGCGGGTTGAACGCGGCTCGAAAATTTTGACTCGGGAACCATATAGAGGACCATTTTCAAAGTAAACAGATGTTTTGATAGCCAACATTACATGTAGACGTAACGGGTTGACAAACACTATTCCGCATATATATAGTTATAAATATATAATATATATTATATTATATATACACACATACACATATATATAGGCGAAGCACTATATTTGAAAATCGACGTTTCGTGCACGAGCCATTCAACCCAATATATACGTTTCGCTTATACTTTTGTGAAATTTTGTATTCATAGAACTTTTGGCTCATACCACCGTAAAAAATGTATGCATATATAGTGTTTATGAATATGTTATACAAGCGCGATCGCGAGAATGGTGCACAAATCGGGAAAACGCGCGAAAAGAACTTGTCATGCGCTTACACTGTTATTTGTGAATCGACGCGGGCGTATGTATACACACGAGGAGGTACTTTATGTATATACGTATACATGGATCAATCGCGTATCACATTCGACCATTGACATAAGCCGTGCATTTTTCATCGGTTTGATCGGTTTTTTCATCGTCTCATATCTACCGCTGGCGAAAGAATTCGACTCGATACTATCCGTTTATCCGAATTTTTAGTACTCGATGAATAAAAATAATCTAAGGCCTATCTAAATGCGTTAATTACCGTGCTAGACCAATTATTGATATCTAATTCATTATGGTAAATTCTCGACTATTTATATATTATATATTTGAGGGTACCGACGCTGATTGGTGGGTGATACCAGATTCAGCAAAAAAGTATTTTTCACACAATGGTGGCACGCTAAACTTTGATGAAGATCAATGTTTCCTTTTTTTTGACAATTCTACGAGTTATTGTAAGTTTTAAATTACGAGAGTCATTGGAATATAAACCGGAATTTTTTAAGTACATATTTATTGGTGATATATAAAAATACAAATGGAGTGCCTTACTTTTCTACGTATTTTCTTTCTAAAGAAATACATTTTGTCCGTCGGATAGGAAACTTTTTGATCCCTTTGATAAATTTATTGAATGTGTCCACGAAAAGGTGGCACCTTTTCGTGGACATATTCAATTATTTAAACATTTAAATTTAACAATTAAAAAAAATGAAAAAAAAATCATATCTCAATTATCGTGAAACTTAGGACATAGGTCTGAGGGTAAACAAAATTAATGAACGACCCCCTCAATCCCCGAAAAAATGGTGCTAATCCATTCGTCAAACACCCTGTATATACACACTGCAACCTCTTCAATCGGCACAATGGCAAGATTGGATCCGCATCACACTTGCAAACATAAAGGTTGCGCACCATCCACTCAAGCCGACTCTGCGCAGCTGACGTAGCGGATAGCAGTACGCCCCCAATCCCACTCCTATTGTCTAGCATGCTTCAAGTCCGATGTTAGGGCCCGGCGCTTCTCCCACCATGCGTTACACCGATCGATATTCGGCACCTAGTGGGGGGCTGATTGCATTTATGGAGGATGCCGTTCGGAGAGGTTGCAGTGTATGTATATATAGCCGTACATTATATATAAAAAAAAATGATTTCGACTCAATTTTCCTAACAACGTTGGAAAACAATCTACTGAACGTGTATGGCCTAAATCTAAGCTCAATCGACCGATTGGTTATCAACATATCGTGGTCACGAATTTGAAAAACGTAGTCTCGAGAAAAATGCGTTTAAATTTTGCCGAGTCTCGACCGCGTTTCCTGAGCGTACTCCTTATAATTTGCTATAACTCGGCTACTTTTATGAGTATCATTGAACGGTTTTCACAGATGTATTCAGAAAGGTCAGTAGAATAATAAAATAAAATTGAAACGAAAAAAACGATTTTTTAAATTTTTAGTCAACTACCTTAAGACGGCTGTTGAAGCAACGGAAGTTAGATTAGATTTAGCGAAGTGCGGGTGGGGAGTGATAGGAAACGGTTCAATTGGGAAGACGTAAAAAAAAGTATACGTTGGAACTCAGGAAAAAAATAATAAACATATATATTTGAGGGCGATATATGTGTATAAGAGACTTTATGCGACATTTTATGTCACACGGTTATAATTCGTGAGGTTGCATTTTTATGAAATTCCTATCGTGTTGAAGGACGGCAAAGTGTTCTAGAATCGAGTTCGTTCGTGAAATATGAGGTTTATGTGGACATCGCGAAATCGAAAAATCATGGAAGTGTTTCGATCGCACTATATTACTCTTTCTCTCTCTATCTGTTGCCTCCTTTCTTTCTCTCTCTCCTCCCGTCTCCGTTTCCCTATTTTCCAGCACTTTTCTTCTTCCCTCCTTTGTCCTGGATTCCGTTTTCCTCTCACTCATTTTATTCCTTTCGTTTTCTCCTCTCGTTCTCCCGTTCTCTCCGAATGATATAGTCGTCGCCGATGTGTGCTATGTAGTATAATATATATTACTATATGGATTCCAGGCCGGTGCATCGGTACTGTGCGAGCGGAATTTGTGTGTGATAAGAATCTGGCAAAGAGCCCACGGCCTTCCAAGATCCGTAGGATTATATTTGATACGTTCCTTTATCACGTGAGCACGCGAGTTCTCAAATTTACAAAAACATGGCGGGGGGGGAGGGGGAAGCGGATATGATCATTTTCACAATATATATTTTCACTCTTCGCTCGCGCATACCTCGATATTTCACAATGGCGAAAGTCTTTCAAACCCCGCGTCGTTGCGAGGTATATATTCGATCATTTTTATTCTTATATACGCGCACACATCAGCCATGCGCGTTGGTCGATCTGTGCCAACGCGAATACCAATTGGCTCCATCACTCTTGGATTTGCAACAAGATCTTCGCGTACCATTCACTTTCAAGTGATAAATGTCCGATGTTGATGGAGAATCATAAATACAGATATGTATAAATATCGGAAAAGAATATCTTGAATCGGATATACCCATGGGATCTTGACTATTACCACACCTGGCTGGCTTGTTTAGAGAGATCGATAAATCATTTCGGTCATGTTGGCAGATCTTTTTCTAGCTATGCGGGTCAGGCGCCATTAGTGGAACGCATGTACTCAAACACGGGCATCTTTCCAATCGAATCTAGACCAAAAACATTAAACTTTTTTTGTTTCTCGATCTTTTATATATTGGAGCGTTGAATAAGTTCTCGCGGTTTTCCAACAGATGGCGTCACCAGAACTGCGTGCGTATAGTTTAAAATGGTAACGTATCTATAAAGAAGTATTATAAGCAAGCTTGACATTCAGTGTATGTGATTTCGCCGAAGTGTAAACAACTTTCTTTTTCATAGTGTTGAACATGTCAAATTCCGTGCCGAAAAAAAGAGTATTTGCGGGAAATTTTACTGCACTACTTTATTTTTTTGTAATCTGCAGCTGAAGCACACAGAATTCTTGTTGGGACTCACGGCGACCATGCTCTGTCGGAAACAACATGCAGAGATTGGTTTAGATGCTTCAAAAATAATGATTTTGAAGACATTGCCGTTTATTTAATTACGAGTATGGAGTCAATACGCTATTGTGTATGTAAATACGCCCTCATATATAGATCCCGCGCAGAAATTTCTTGGGGAGTCCCCAGATCCTACCACATTTCTATAGGGATTTCCTAGGGACGCCATACGTAGGGAGTCCACATTGAAATCCAAGAGGATTCTGCGCTATTTTCCGGTTGACGTCGTTTGAGAATTTTTAAATTGAAATTCTCAAACGGAATTTGCTCGATCTCTCAAAAAAGAATATCATAATATCCGGTGACGATGCCGTTTTTTTTTTAAATGTATGCTCTGAGCTTTGAACCATCATGAAAACAAAGACAATAAGAAACAACAATTGAACGTATTGTTCCTTCAGTAGTTAGATTTACTACAACGAAGCTTCCCTGTGAACAATGTTAGCAGTAGAACCACTAGGGTTGTGGGTGTAAAAACTGCTGGAGTTACCAACACGGAAGAGAGCCACATAGAGCTGGCCGTGCGAAAAGCAGCTGACACTGAGGTCCACGCCCGCAACATGCAGCATCCGATTCTGCGTTTTGCAGGTGCGAATTTAAGCAACCTTGAAATTTCATTGTATGTCATTTCGCCGAAGTGTAAACAACTTTTTTTTTCATATTGTTCGACATGTCAAATTTCGTGACGAAAAAAGCTTATTTGCGGGAAATTTTACTGCTAATTTTACTGCTCTGTCGGAAACAACATGCAGAAATTGGTTTAGATGTTTCAAAAATAATGATTTCGATGTTGAAGATAAAGAACGCTTCTGGCGCACTGAAAAAGTTTGAAGACGAAGAATTGGAGGCATTACTTCATGAAGACTCATGTCAGACGTGAGCTGAACTTGCAGAATCATTAGGAGTTGATCACACAACAGTTTCGAAACGTTTGAAAGCATTAGGAATGATCCAAAAGCAAGGACATTGGGTGTCGTACGAGTTGAAGCCGAGAGACGTCCAACGGTGTCTTTTCACGTGTGAACAGCTGCTTCAACGGCAGAAAAGGAAAGGTGTTTTTGCATCGTATCGTGACTGGCGACGAAAAATGGATATACTACGATAACCCTAAGCGTAGAAAATTGTGGGGTAAGCTCGGCCATGCATCAACATCGTTGGCAAAGCCGAATATCCATGGTTCCAAGCTTCTGCTTTGCATTTGGTGGGATCAGCCGGATGTAGTTTATTATGAGCTGCTTAAACCGAATGAAACCATCACGGAAGATCGCTATCGACTAAAATTGATGCGTTTGAGCCAGGCATTGAAGGAAAAACGGCCGCTATACGAGCAGAGACACGACAAAGTGATTTGCAGGTTGACAACGCTCGGCCACATGTTGCAAAATCGGTGAAAACCTACTTGGAAATGCTTGAATGGGAAGTCCTACCCCACACCCCGTATTCGCCAGACATTGCCCCTTCCGATTATCGCTTGTTCCGATCGATGGCACATGGTCTGGCTGAGCAGCACTTCCATTCTTATTAAGATGCCAAAAAATGGGTTGACTCTTGGATAGCCTCAAAAGACGGATCGTTTTTCGGATGTGGAATTAAAATGCTGCTAGAAAGATGGGAAAGAGTAGCGTCTAACGATGGACAATATTTTCAGTGACATGTTTTTTTTACTAATTTTAAAAAATAAAGCATTAATTTTCACGAAAAAGCAGCGAGAACTTATTCAACATCCCAATACTAAATCTTGATCGCACGACTTGAAATATAGTGTATAAACTTATTTTTAGTTCCTTGATAAAATTCTGAAAAAAATAGTTGTCTAATTTAAAAAAAAATGGATTTTACCTCGAAATCTCTGACGCGCCTCCACCTGGATGAACCTCGTAGCCACCGCTCTATGACTTCCTTCGAACTATGTAACTTTTGTTGGAAAAGCTTTCTCCTTAGTCTGATAGGTCAAAAATTATTTCTACTGCCAATAGTAGTTGTTTCACCCTGTATATTGCGGGTTAAGAATAAATAACTACTCAAATTCCATTAATCCTATCATCACCAACCCAAAAACAATTTAAGCGCAGGAATTGAAAATAGTACAAACTACCTGCGTCAGTAAAGGAGGCGAATTTTTCTGGTTATTGAATTTTTTAATTCAACTCTTATCGATAGAATATACAAGACGGGAAGAAGGCGCAAAAGACAATAGAGTCGGCTCGGGGCTACCGTTTCTTTTTTAGCGTATTAATTTCTCCCTCCGATCAATTTTTCAATCGTGAAACGCTTCTTTGGCTGTAAATAATGTCCATCAATATTCGCGCGTCAAACGCTCGTTTCTCTATCCAGATATGGTTCTTCTATATATATATATATATAATAGTTGTGAGACAAAGTTCTTTATCAGAGGGCCCTCTCAAAATAGCAGTTCACGGTTGCGTATTTATGGGTACGAATTAGTAATTCGAGTTAACAGAAGTCGCTTCGGCTTTGGCCATCAGTGGGGCTAGACATACTTGACAGAGCCGCAATTCAATATGGTTATAGGATAACGAGCAAACATGCCGTAAATTTGCGTGCTTATTATTCTTTCTTTTTCTACTTTTCCTTTTCTTGTATCCATCCCCTCGGTGAAGTAGATACTCAAACGCTCGAATTGCGTTGCATAATAGCTCGGTATACAGAATCCACATCGTCGAGCGAGGGAATAACGAGAAGTCGTTGAGGGAATGAAACGTTTGATGGGCACTCGCAGTGAAAAAAAAAGAAAAAAAATAGCAACGCGATAAACAACAACAACAAAAACACGATAGCACAAAAACAGAATTACAGATATCACAGTGTGGTATCGACTGACATGCGATGGTCCTCGAGACAGTCACGAAATATCGATCTTCACCTTCATGTTCAGCCGATGAAATATATATCCGAGTACTATAGTGGTAGGTGACGAACTCTCTGTTGTGCAAAATCAAATCTACCATTATTGCTTATTCGGCGAGCTCACACACATACACACACACGCACGCACATACACCCACCCACATACACACACACATCGGTAGCTTTAATTGCATTTGTGTGGGTGTTCGTGCTCGATCAATTATCACTCACTAGTTGATAGTTATAAGTGCACGTCACTAATACATTTGCGAATTCTTTTAAACGAGGTTGTTCGGGGGTTGCTGCGCGACCCCTCACGACCCCTCACGACGCTGTCTATAACGCTCCGACCGCTGCATCCTGCAGCTGCGGCAGCCGGAGCGTTATAGACAAACAGACAGACAATATCTAGGCTTTTGTTAAATTTATGTAATATCCGCTTTTCGGCGCGTTCTTTTACTTTAAAAAATAATGAGAAAAAGCATGATAAAAAATGATACTGAACGTTTTATATTTTTTTGTGGTTTATTTATGTACGAAAGAAACTTTTTGGAAAATTCCAGAAACATTCGCTATATAATTGTAGTTTAATTAATTGTAAGATACTGAAATTCTGATTATTTTCCCGTCGGGCCCTTCCATACTCCCTTACAATGGCGTTGGAGTTTGCGTGGTTGAAATGCAACAAAAGTTCTTTCTCAGGTTTGGAAATGTCTTCGGTTTTTTTTAATTCGCATTTTTAAAATAATTTCGTTACCCTCACTTTATTTTAGTGTAAATAATACCTGAAATTATATATACGAAATTACCTGATAATTTCGTGTTTAAAATTTAAATGATAAAATAATTTCATACCCTAAAATGGTGGAAAAAAATGTTAAGATATAAAAACATTATCTGTTTTTTTTTATGTTACTTCGTACGCCATTGCCCCCACTACAGACGCGTCTTAATTGTGCTCGTTGAATTTTTGTCCATTTATAAAAAAAATCGTGGAAAAAGAGTATTTTTTCTCTCCTTTCACTCTTTCTCTTCCTCCCACTCTCTTCTTTTTGCTCTCCCTTATTATCGCACTTTCCACCTTTTCAACGAGAACATGCCTCATTTAATCCGTATAAAAGAAAAGTGTCTTACAAATCACTGTGTTCGACTTTCACGCTCGAACTCCCGTCGAAAGATCGATGGTTCTTTTACTCCGATTTTGCACTGATCTATTATATACAGGGTGAGTCACTAACTGTTGCCACCTTGAATATCTCGGTAATTATCGACGTCACAAAAAAATGTTTGAAACAAAAGTTGTACCGTACAAAAGGGGTCATCAAATGCGACCATTTTTTTTTATCTCAGTGGAGGCGCTGTCGCACAGTAAAGGTCACCTCCACTTTTTTAAATGGGACGGTACATTTTTTTTCAACTATCTTGTAGAGCATCGAAAACTGCATAAAAAAACATTTAGGTGTCAATGTCGTTCAAGGTCATTTAGGATCAAAAAGTGACATGAACTTTATTTTTATGTGAAATTACCTTTATTCACAGTAGATGTTCAAAGTGATTGCCATTGGAATCAATGCAGTATTGCAATCTCCTCATCACGGATTGTGTAGAATTTCTTATCACTTCGGCACTTATCGAATCACAGGCTCGAAGAATTCTCTCACGCATATCATCCGGCGTAGTTGGACGTTCTTTATAAACAAGATCTTTCAAGTATGCCCACAAGAAAAAGTCCAGAGGCGTCAAGTCTGGCGAGCGAGCCGGCCTCGATACAGCTCCTTCGCGTCCAATCCAACGATTTGGAAATCTCTTTTGCAATTCATTTCTAGCTATCAGCGAAAAATGTGCCGGGCACCCATCGTGTTGATACCACATTCTGTTTCTTGTTTCTAAAGGTATTTCTTCCAATAACGGACCTAATGTTTCTTGAAGGAATGTGGTGTACTTCCTACCATTAAGATTCCCTTCGATGAAATAAGGGCCTATGATTCTATCCCCAATAATCCCACACCATACATTAATCGACCACGGTCTTTGGTGTGCAACTTGCCGCAGCCAATGTGGATTTTCAGTTGACCACAAATGCATGTTATGCAGGTTAATATTTCCATGATTCGTAAATGTTGCCTCATCAATAAATAAAATCCGATTAATAAATGAGTCATCTCTCTGAATCTGGCGTTGAGCCCATCGGCAGAATTCAGTGCGATTCATGAAATTCGTACCAGTTAATTCTTGGTGGAGACTGATGTGGTAAGGATGATATTTATGACGATGTAGAACACGTAGAATACTTCTTTGGCTTACGCCAGATTCCCTCGCAATTTGACGAGAACTCGCCCAAGGGTCTCGATGAACGGCGGCAAGAACACGAATTTCCGTTTCTTCGTTAGTAACTCGCTTTTGTCGGTTACTTTCCCGACGGGTTAAGGATCCAGTTGTCCTCAGGCTAGTGTACAAAATTTGAAATGTACGGCGTGTAGGATGAGAACGTTCAGGAAATCTTTCAGCGTATAAGTCTCTAGCTCTCACTGCATTTTTTTGACATTCCCCGTAAATTAGAAGCATATCAGTATGCTCTTCAAAAGAATACATCATTTACATTCGCTTGATTCATTAATACTAGTCTCACCATTCTTACTATCGTTATCTTGGGGTTGTTTGGGCAAAACATTGTACAATGTTCCGTGTACATTGTAGGTTTGGTGCCGTTGTTTACATACAAGACAATGGCAAGACTTCGGCGATAAGTGCCGAAGTGATAAGAAATTCGTGATGAGGAGATTGCAATACTGCATTGATTCCAATGGCAATCACTTTGAACATCTACTGTGAATAAAGGTAATTTCACATAAAAATAAAGTTCATGTCACTTTTTGATCTTAAATGACCTTGAACGACTTTGACCCCTAAATGTTTTTTATGCAGTTTTCGATGCTCTACAAGATAGTTGAAAAAAAATGTACCGTCCCATTTAAAAAAGTGGAGGTGATCTTTACTGTGCGACAGCGCCTCCACTGAGATAAAAAAAATGGTGGCATTTGATGACCCCTTTCGTACGGTACAACTTTTGTTTGAAACATTTTTTTGTGACGTCGATAATTACAGAGATATTCAAGGTGGCAACAGTTAGTGCCTCACCCTGTATATATATTCGTATACAATCGAATATTTACGTTTATATGTATAAATAGAAAAAGAGAGAGAGAGAGAGAGAGAGAGAGAGAGAGAGAGAGAGAGAGAGAGAGAGAGAGAGAGAGAGAGAGAGAGAGAGAGAGAGAGAGAGAGAGAGAGAGAGAGAGAGAGAGAGAGAGAGAGAGAGAGAGAGAGAGAGAGAGAGAGAGAGAGCGAGAGCGAGAGCGAGAGCGAGAGCGAGAGCGAGAGCGAGAGCGAGAGCGAGAGCGAGAGCGAGAGCGAGAGCGAGAGCGAGAGCGAGAGCGAGAGCGAGAGAGAGAAAGAGAGGGAGAGAGAAAGCCCGAGATTAAAAGGATGGAAAAGCCTTTCATGACCCTCTCGAATAGACGAGCGATCGTGGATAGTCGAGTTATGGGGTCGGTTATAATAAGAGTGAAAATAGTCGTGCAGCACGACGGCGACGTGGAAAATAGGGATGAACAGGACTTTGAGCGTAGGCGGAAAAAAAACGAGAAATATACAGCAACTTATTCGCCATGACAGGCACGAAGTAGAGCTGAAATGACGCAAAGTGACAAGTCGACAGACTTGAAATAATCTGCAAGGTATGGCTCCTTGAAATATATATATGTATATAAATATAGTGTATATATATATATATATATATATATATATATATATATATATATATATTAGTCTGGAAATGCGCAGAATTTCTCGGCTGTGGAAAATCGAATATCCGTTACATATAGTCCTGGCTTCGTCGGGATTAAGGTCCACGTTTGAGAAAAAAAAAGATATAAGCGGATTAAAACTTGCATGGCTGTCCTCGTAACTTTCGCTTGTTGCCGAATACGGGGCAACTATAGACGCGCTTTTCGCAACTTTGACCTTTATATATTTCCACGATTTATGAATTGGGCTGATTATGTTGGAAGCGTTTTGTTACAAAGCTATAATCCTTAATGGTGAACATAGGCTCTCATGTGCAGAGCCGATTTTGGAAGTGTCCGCTAGCGTAGACCGGATCTTTTATCTTTGACAGGAAAGAAATATGATGTTGAAGACCAAGTCTCGAATGCCTAGTTAAAAGTGCTTTTTTCCAATATCTTTTCACCCACGTATTTGAATTAATATTTAATTCTTTTAGTTACTGTTTCATTGTATTTTTATTTAATTCTATTAGTTAGTGTGTAAATGTATTTAAATTTAATTCGATTAGTTACTGTGTATTTTTCTGATATTTAGTTGTCTTACTTGATTAATTAATTTGTTAATATTGACTTCCATTGATTAATCAATCGATTAGTTAAAATTCAATTTTATTAATGTTTAATTATATTATTCGTGAAAGCGAATATGCCACGTCTCACGAGAGTTGCAATTTTCGATCCGCTCACATGTTCACCGTTGCCATGCAGTTCGGTATGGATATATTGAAGAGCCAAACGAGAAAACAAGCAGAATTTCCATGCCTTATAATTAATTTTACTAGAATTATGTAGTCAATGATTGTGAAACCTTCCAAAAAGTTTCTCTCGTACAAAAGTCATCCATACAAAAAACTTAAAACTTTTCGTATCATTTTTTCATTAAGCTTTTTCTCAGCAAATCGCAGAACAAAACAACGTCATATCAGAACGCATGAGAATTAAAAATGTTATAATTCTTTAACGGGTTAAGGGACCGTTCCAGTGTAAAATTTTTTGAAAATCTTTTTTTTGCATTATCCAAAAGTATGTACTTTCATAGACATGCTGTTGAATTTTGGTTACGAAATTCGAATTATTCCGGTCGCTACAGCCTTTAGAAAAAGGGATTCGACTAGCAGCGTGAGTGCATTTTTTTGTGAACCACGTTTTTCTCGAGACGTCGTTTTTCAAAACGGTGGACGATTTTAGACGAAGGGTTTTCAAGCTATCCGTCTCAAATTTTGCCATATCATTCTTCATGCCATTCCTTAACGTCGCATGGAAGCGTTTTTTTTTTATTTGAAACTTGCACATTTTTTTTTAACGAAAAACTCGAAAAAAAAGGTCCAATTTGACACTTAATTTTGAAATGGCCACCATTTTGTTAATTTTCATCGAAAAAAAGTCCTCCGTACACCTCTACAGTTTTTCATACTGATTAATAATCTTTTTGGTTTTTTCCTTTCAGACAATTTTTGGAGGAGTAGGACTTTTCACCGTCAGGCTCAATTTTTTTAGGCATCATTTTACAGTGGCCAAAAAAAGTCATTAAAAAATATTTTTAATTGCACCACAAGTCATTTGAATAAACGAAAAAAAAATCGGACTAATTATCGAATTTTATAAATGAAAAAAAATCATGAAAATCGGCAATTTTCAAGCCAGTCACACTGGAATGGTCCCTTAATGGATCGATCTCAAATTTTGCACACAGGCTTAGAACAAGTAATAATGCATTCAATTTTTTATCGGCCACGGTAGCATTTCGGCCAGACTTCCAAACGTCCTTAAAAGTTATGTCTCAATAGATCCTTAACAATCAATATTTTTCATAAAGTCCTTTGTACCTTGTGAGATAATTTGGCAAAAATGTTATTCTATATAAAAAGCGAGTGTCACGTACATAAAATTCGCGTGACGTTGAATTTTTTTTTTCGACAATATTGCAATGCATTCCAATAAATTTGAAACAATCCACGTGGATTTGGTGGCGACCCGGGGAAAGCTTTTGATAAAACGATGCCATTTCACGAACAATACGAAATCGCGATATGACACGATCAATTTGGGACCTTTTGACTTTTACTTGGCTTCATATGCGTTTACACATGTATATACGTGTAATCTCTTCATCGACGGCTTAACAGCCGTAGATTTTTACTCCCGTCGTTTGCGCAAGGGCAAAACTGTATAACCTCCCGAAACTTAATTACTATTGAAACGCAATAGTCACACGCGTCGTATAGATCTTCCGTTATATCGTAAACGAGGGAGAAGAGTACGTACGAAGGGTTGGCAAAGCTTCATCCGGATGATTGGCTCTCCTCTGTGCAATGGTTCGTTGACAAGAGAGGCTCCCTCGTTAACGAGCATCAGCCACCAAAGCTCTGTCTCGTCGGTTTTCCAATACAGTAGATTGCGCAACGTTTATATATATATATATATATATATATATGTTCGCTTCCAACAGGCAAAAGGTCGTATCTCGAATCACGTAACATGCAAAATAATACACGGCAAATCCTTTTGATTCCCCGCCCATACAGATATATATTGTATCCTTTTTTTCTCGTTGTTGTTTTTTTGGGAAAACTTTTTCCCGCAGGTTTAGCAACGGTTCGGTCGCGCGCGACATCACTTCGAAAAACTTTTCACCGCTATGCGTTAGCCCCAGCGCTCATCCGCAAATTCAGTTATACGTGATATAAAGCACGCGAGATTTTTGTTCTCTTTGTAATGAGAAAATATGTCACACAGGTCAAGGGATGACAAACGAGTTTCAGTCGTTTGAAACATTTATTTTTCTTTCACTTCTCTCTTTTTTTTTTTTTTTATTAAAAATACATGCGAATAGTTTGAGAGTTTGATTTCTTGAGCGTGGGGAAATTGAGGAATAATGTGGAATAAAAATTACATGGCCCTGAAATTTGGCTAAACTTGAAAAAAAAGATGTATGGAGTGGAAAACGTGAACGTTGAGAAGTGAAGAACATTTGGAAGTTTTTAAAATGATTGCAAAGATAGTCGTGTTGCAGTTTTTCATCATTTTGCAAATTTACATATTATCTCTTACGGCAAAGCGAATTATTTTTCTGGATTATAAACCCGCGTGAAAATATGTTTTCCGAAAACATTCGTAACCGCGTTGATGACGGATCGTAAAAGTGAAATTAATAATCCGTCGTGTTAATCGAGTATGTTACGAAGCAATTTGCATTGCGAGACGATAATTGTACTTAGCCTTCGTGTATGCAGGCCTGGCTCGGTCGAATCGCGGACCGATCAAATCGAGGTCGTAAATAGGAACTTCTCGCAACCCCAATCATTTTGGGTTGGGATATCAAACGATACAGGAATGGGAAGGTAGTCTCGAAATTTCATGGTTGGGCACCCGGCAAATTTCATTTCTCCGTTACTAGGCCGGCAAATTAAACCACAGGGATTAAAACCACATGAGCGTGTAATTCACTATACACATATATATGAAGTACATTCCCCTATATACTTGTGTGTACTATGAATGAATGTGCATACACTACTGATGCATGGTACCCAGGAAACCGCATTATAATTTCTGAAAAAAAAAGAGTTATTGGAACTGACGGAAAGTTTCCAAGAACGAAGTTATCTCAGAGTTACAAAGTCAAGTTAAAGAAATCAGAAATGTATGACGGAGTGTTGCGCAGTCGAGGAATAAAACGTTACGTGACCTATCGCGAGAAAAAAAAAATTTCCTTTGCGATAGGTCTCCTAATGATGATTCATTCATACGATAGCACTGCTGAGGCTTCGTACAGCTATGAATGTTCGTAATGTTCATCGCTAAGCGGAAGCTCGTCTATATTATGATTTCATTACTTATACGTTATGCATATCTCATTGCTGGGTATAAAGGGGCGCGGAAGCTCTCTAAAGCGAATCTGGTAATCTACGAGGAATTTCGCCAAATGGACCTTTTTCATTGATTATGGTGGCGAAACCGAGAGATTAAAGGAGATTGGCAGAGCTCTCTCTGCCAAAGAGAGAGAGAGAGAGGGAGCGAGCGAGAGAGGAAGAGAGAGCGAGAGATAAAGAAAGTTAGAGAGCAGATCCAGGCTTCCTGGATTAGTAGTCAGTGTACAGAACTCAGGCGAACTATTGACGTTGAAGTTTGTATCGTTGGAATGCAAATATATATTTATTTTTTGAATTACCCAAATTTCCTTTGACAGATTGAACCTATGAATAATCACGCGAACATTTTTTAGAATCCTTATTGAGCTACCTAGAACGAAAATCTACAAAATCTGATTTTCAATCATGATAAAAATAAGGTATTGAAATGAATTTCAACCGTATGCGAACTAATAATGATCGATTACTGTCGATGGCCCTCTGTGCATGGTGTTAAAGCTTGCATCGTTGGGTTGCAACGAAAATTCTCCTTAATTTTCTTTATTCCTTCACTTTATTGTCCAAAAGCTGTTTAGATTTTTAACAAGGGTTCTCAAAAATGTTTTAGTCATCTTCGTACCGTAAATATGCCAAAAGAAAAATGCCAATACGAAGAAAATATATTTTCGTTGCTTTCCAACGATGCAAACTTCAATACCATCTCGTTGCTCTAAATAGAGTACACAGACCAGTGAATGGACGAAAACTGATTTATATTTAAAATGAGTAAAGAATATAAACTGTTGATAAAAACGCGAATCACTGTAGTTTAGAAAAATAATCACTGGAATCGTTAAAACCAATTTTTTAGTTTATCGAATTTTGCCGTCACACAGAATTTTTCTAGCTGATGTTACTTGCATACCGCGCAACTTAGTTATGATACGGCTATGCACAGTAGGTATTCTAAAGGCGAAAACAAAAGTTTTTATAAGTCTTGGGGGTAAGTGTTACTTTTAATATTTAAGATAGCATCAATGTTTGATTTTTCGCAAACATTTTCAATGAATTCGTATTAATAAGTCAGAATTAGACATGTTTGTTCGCTGGTGCTGTATTCTAACCTGTTTCTAGGGAATGAACATATGGGCTTTGTTCTAAAAATTCTCAAAGCAGAATGAAAAACTCAGCTCATTTGTTGAAAATTGCAAAATTGTTAATGATTGACAATGTACATTTTATCAAATGTTGGCATTAATTCCTTTTTCTCTGTCGAAACAAACTTTGGTAGTTTTTTTGAGAATATCACGTTAAGATGCAAAAAAGCTTTGTGTATTTTCTACGAAATTGAACCTCTGCAAAATTCTCACGGCACACCTTCGTATTGGACTACAAATAACCACAAATAAAATAAAACATAGTTAGGTACATATTTATTATAGCAAAAAAAACTACATAAAAGAAACACATAGTAGTCAATGACATAGATTCAATGTGAAGTACGGCACATCGGTTGAAATTCACTGCTTTACAGTATTTATCTACACTACACGTCCATTTATTGGTGGTCGAGTGTCCATTTACTGGTAATTTCGTCCATTCACTTGCGATTTAGTAATTTCGCTACTTATTTATCAATTCCTCCAATATTATCAAAAAATAATATTTTTTGTTAGCGATAGCAATTTCAAAATTTGTTTTGATAATATTTTCATTTTACAGTCCATCTGAATCCTACAGTGTCGTTATTCGTCCATTCACTGGTCGGTTTGCACTACGCAATATGCAGCACAGAATTGGCAAACAACGTTCCTTGCCTATACTTATCTTTTTCTACGGTCTCATCATAGTCTTGCAAGTCATTATCCTCTTTCCCCCCTCTCGTTATCGCTCAAGTGATTTGAAATTCCTTCTCGATTTATATTTTTTTCTGTTGCATCGATAATAGATGGCGTACGTACATAAATAATACTTCCCCTTTCTTTCTCAACGAGTATTGCATATTCGTACGAAATTTTACCGACCAGGAAACTCATCGACCGGAAACAATTTTCACTCCACTCTCGTAGAGACTCGGGGCTCTGTAGACAGCGCTGGGCTATAAGACTGGGCCATCACTCTTCCGGATGTCGGACTCATGAAAACGTGATTATCTCCGATCCCGCATCCATACCGCTGTCAGTTAGAGGACGTCGTTTTTTTTTCTTATAACTATACCTCCTACGGCTATAGCCTGTATGATATCTATCGAGTTATTAAGCAAGATGAACCGCACGGTGAAAAGCGAAGCTTCCGACGAGTATATCCCTCACGTGTACGAGACTAACGAAAATACTTTCCCGATGGGCAAATCAGGCCGCACTCTCGCCGGAAGCTCGTGCTAAAGGCACGTGTCTTCGTTCATTCCATTTTTACATCCGCGCACACTTTGTCGATTTTGGGGATCGTCGAACAAAACACGGAGTGCAGGCTGTGCTCTTGCGGTTAATTTATATATATATATTTGGGGAAAGGACTTTTGAAACGAGTTGACACATTCGGCCGTTTTGAGGACAGTCATTCAACTTTTCTGAACCGGTTCGCTCATTTTGAGGGCAGCAGGCTCCTTGAAGTGACCTTTATATAAATATACAGTAGAACCTCGATTATCCGAACTAATTGGAACCGGACATCGTTCGGATAATCAAAAATTCGGATAATCACAAACAGATCTCGGATTTCCGAGAAAATCAACTCATATAATATAAATAGTATCGAAAATTCTCTTTATTAATCCAACGACTCTAAAATTTTTATTTGATAGCAATTAACAGTGAATAAAGTTTCAATTTTTATACCATCACTACTCATGCAGTTAGATCACAATTACGGCTTGAAATAATGATCAATTTTTTACTATCTCATAGTAGTTGCGCGTTTCTTGGCTGCTAAGTCTCGAATTCCTTTCAAGAACAGCAGTTGTGTGAGACTATCTTCTGGTTGGTTTTCCAACCATTCAAGGGCGGTTTCTAAAACGGTAAATGCTTTGCTGTGAGACGGGTCATTATGCGCGTCCGTGTCAGATGAATCGCCATCATCATCATCATTGTTATTGTCATCCTCTTGAACGCCTTGCACTAAAGATATAATTTCATGGTCATCCAAAATTTGAAAACCAAGATCAAACTGCTGAAATACGCTCGTACATACAATGTGTCTCGTATATACATACAATGTGTATACGATCTGATGTGTGAAGTTACATATAGACAATAATGTATTTTGAAAACATGTCGCATTGTTAGGAAATAGCTTTATGGAGAAGGTTTAATCAGAAACATCTCTATTCCAAAATATCTCATGTCTAAAACATCTCTCTGCCGAAACATCTCTATTCGTAAAGATCACTATCCCACAATAACTCACTTCTGAAATATTACTCTTCTTAAATATCTCCATTCCACAATATTTCGTATCCGAAACTTCTTTATTCTTAAATATCTGTATTCTTCAAAATCTCATGTGACATCCAAAACATCTTTATTCCGATAATTTCATCTCACAATATCTCTCTTCGGAAACATCTCTCTTCCTAAACATCTCGATTCCAAGAGCCTCTGCGTTGCACTTGTTTTATTCATGGAAAAGCAAAATATCTTGCGTACTTGAAAATGTATGTTATTTGATGAGATACACAGGCACATAGTTTGACAACAAATTTTAATTAAAATTCAAATGTAATAAGATCTATCGTAATCCAGCACGATGGTTATCTTAAACATTTTCCGTTTATTTTTGTACGTAAAATTTTTTAATTCCGAAGTTAACAACATAAAAAAACGTAATACGTAACGAACGTACCACATCTCAATAGAGATTTGTCAGGCACGCCGCACCTAGAGGTCCTCATTGGCATCCAATTGGATTTTGTACTGTTTCCCGATGAACGTCGTTTAAAAATTGTTACCACGTTTGAATCGAAAATGTGTGAGAAATACCGAGACAAAAAATCAGCTTGTTGAAATATAATCTGCACGCTTCGCGAGCATGTACGTGTGTAATGTATTATGTCAAAATCTAATAAAATAAATGACAAAAGATAATTACAATTTTCGATTTTACGATTAAAAAGTTACGATCTTCAGTGATGTGATACACATTTTAAGATATACTTTTTTAAACGATTTATACTTTTTTAAAGATAAGCTTAACTTTTTAAATCCACTTATTTTGTATATCTATATAATTTGTTTTGAAAATTGAACGTACAAAATGCTATGGGATCCATCGAGAATCGTATCGGATTCTTTAAGATGATGTGGCAATTTTTTAGGATTCAAATTGGATTCCAATAGGGAAACCTGATTAGAATAGAATCTACGAGCGTGACGCTCTAGTATGGGGATAAAATGTGATCGGATCCCTATCAGGAAGAGGGGACAATTACAGTGGGGAAAGATATTGATAAACTAATCAATTATTATTATTTGAACAAAGTTCCGCCAGTACCTGCATGGCCAATTAGTGTGGGTGGTTCTGGCAACTAGGGTCATCTGAAATGACAAATCAATCAATGTACTTTTAGCATAATAATAATACTTTTTCATAATCGAATACTGTTTTAAATTTAAAAAATTGCGTGACTGGGAAGCTGTAAGCTTTTATCTTAAGGACTTAGGCCACTCTAAAGGCAGAAAAGGCATATTTTGTGAATTTTTTTCAGCGAAACCATAAAATAAATCGGAATTACAAAATAGGGGTTTTATTATACACGTAATTGACTATACAAAATTATTTTTTCACAGCAGTACGTGTCAAAATGGCGACTGTGCAGCATTTTTCCGATGGCGCCTTTATTTCTGGAAAGTCAACGGCCGGACCAACAGCTCCTATAATTTTTGAGCTATGATGAGACAATGAAGTTTTTTCGATTATATATAAGAATAGCTATAGAAGTACGTAGGATTTTTTTGATATATTGTTTTTCGTCAAAATGGCGCATTTCTGAAACAAAAAGTATAAAACGCCATGAGAAAATCGTCAGAAAATTGTTTATAAAAAAGGAACTATGCAATATAATTTAAAAAATCCTACGTAGTGCCTCAGAAAATGTATTCTAAATATACAGTTAAAATTTCAAGTGAATCGGTTGAAATTTGTTTGAGTTATGAGTCCGGCCGACTTGAAAAATGTAGTTTTGAGATAAACGCGTTTAAAGTTAGTAGAAAGTCACGACATGAATCAAGAGGGGTTGCGCTAGAATTCGAAAATCGAGTACTTAGAGATTTTTCACACCCATCATCTTTTGGAATAAAATTTTATAGGTACTAAGGTACATTTTTAACAAAAAAAAATCGATTTTTGGAAAATCCTAGAGTGGCCTAAGGCCTTAAACACCACCGACATTTCGCTCGATGCGCGATATTATTTTTGTTTTGTTTTTTTTTTTTCAAATACCACGCGACACACACGTACAAGCGCAGCCGATATCGGTGCTGCAGCGCACGTGAAGGTAAACCAAAGTTGCATTATTTACGTGAGAAAAACTTGACAAATCACGGTACTCGTGGCCGTCAATGGCGAGGAGAAGGAAATGGGGAAACGCTGATTGAAAATCAACATTTCCGCGTTTCGTCCGTAATGTTACACAAGAACTGGAATTTTGATGCGAGTGAATCATTATGCGCCGTTTTTTTCTGCTCCTTCTCTCTCTCTCTCTCTCTCTCTCTCTCTCTCTCTCTCTCTCTTTCTCTCCCTCTCTCTCTCTCTTTCTCTCTCTCTCTCTCTCTGTCTCTCTCTCTCTCTTTTGATTTCACTTGTCGCAATCACCACGGTTTTTCTCTTGCGAGTTTTTCCTCGTCGCATTGCAAGCACGAACCAACACTTTCCGTAGGTATTAAAAACTCCTAACGACCGTGCTTGGACGACGAGGGAGAGAGAGAGAGAGAGAGAGAGAGAGAGAGAGAGAGAGAGAGAGAGAGAGAGAGAGAGAGAGAGAGAGAGAGAGAGAGAGAGAGAAAGATTGAAAGGGAGTAAGAGGCGTTCTACTAGGACGGTTACGCCGATGACGACGACGGCGACGTCGACGCTTAATTATGCAGTCGCGGATCCTAGGGAACACGGGTTTGCGGGTTCCCAACTGTACTATAACGGGCCACCTTCCTCCTACTTTCCTTCCGCCCCCCTCCCCACCTCCTCCAACTGCTCCTCGTACATACCAACTGCTCACCGTGAAACACCGCAGAAACTCATATAACCCGCGACACTCGTCCGATCAATGTCGCGTGCATGCTCCGATTCTTCGCATATACATAATTCATCCTATAGCGATTTCCGCTTCCCTTTTGACTTTCCGTTCGCGAGCGTGGATTTGGCTGCGAGCTCGTACAATACTCTTGGCTTGAGCTTGGCTGGGAGGAGGGGAAGAGGATGAGGAAGGATATCCGAGGGGGAGTCATGATGTGAGCAAGGAAGGAAGAGCGGACTGGAGGCGGCAGCACACCCTTTCATCCCTCTTGTGGGCTCCGACATCAGTTTAACTATATTAATTAATTTTTTTCGTCATTTTTCAAGCGTTTAGACAACAAACAGGAAAACACGATACTTGGAAAGTTATCTGTTTCGAACGTATTTTCGCGAACGAACTTTACACTGCGTATCGCGTGCAAAAATGTTCGAGGTCGTGTTTTTCAATTGGCTTAATTGATTTTGTTGTTGGCTGAGACTGTGCTTTAGATGGCCCTCTCCCTGGGTTTGACACCCCTCCTAGCGGGCATCAATGGATTTTTCCATATATTCTTTCTGCGAGCTCTCGGTGGTTGAGAATCTACCTTAGCGGGTCTGCAAAAGCTTGGGGTACGAAAAATAGGTCGATTTTCAGAATTTAATATTTTTGGATAAGAATATCGGGCTGACGAGATCGGGATTTAGCACACAATTAAGGCAATATTGTTTTGGAGGTGATTTTTAGGATGGAGTAATTGTTAAACTGTTGACGTTTTCTTTCTGAATTTTTTTACACACCTTTATTGAGCCGTCAAGAATATATATATATATAAATTTAAAAAATTAAATATCGTCATGTACTTTTGTACTAGTGTTGTGGGCGTTCTATGAATGTAAAAAAAACTAAGGATATTCTTATTCTGTATGAGTGTTATAGTATCTGTTACCAGATTTGGCAAAAATAATTACAATATCTCCGCATGCTAACTTTTGATTGTTGTTTGTTGAAAACCAGTCTCCTGAAGGTGTATGCCAAACGTGAGCTCAATCGGCTAATTGGTTATCAAGATATCGTGGTTGCCGATGTGAAAAACATAGTTTCGATCAAAACGCCTGTAAAGTTTTCTGCGTCTTGACCGCGCGCTCCCCGAGCGTACTGCTTGTAATTTCTATAACTTGGCTAATTATTAGGTGTATGACTTAATTTTTACAGATTTTTCAGCAAATTTATTTAATATAAAAAAATAGAGAACAACGAACTTAATCTTGGAAATATTGTCCATCGTTTTCTATGACTTTGCGCCATTTCTCAGGTAACATACGAATGCCGTTGCGAAAGAAACTTGCAGGATTCGAGGCGATAAAGTCATCGACGAATTTACGCACATCGTCCAGCGTTTTGAACTGTTTATCCATTAAGGCGTGCTGCATTGACCGTAACAAATGGTAGTCGGATGGGGCCAAGTCTGGTGAATATGCCGCGTGCGGGAGAACTTCCCATCCCAAGTTCAAGAGGGTCTTTTGAGTCGCGCGAGCAACGTAAGGTCGAGCGTTGTCATGCAGCAGTATGGCTTGCCTGCTTCCTTGCCCAGTAAATAGCCTTTTCTGATCAAGTTCTTCGCTCAGTTTGTTCAATTATGGGCTGTAGCGTTCCGCAGTCACCGTTTGACCAGTTTTCAGGAGTTCGTAATAAAGCATACCCTTTATGTCCCACCAGATACACAGGAGAACCTTTTTTAAGTGGATGTTCTATTTCGGCGTCGATGTACTGGGTTGCCCGGGATCTACCCATGACTTTTTACGTTTGGGATTCTTGTAAAAAATCCACTTTTCATCACCCGTCACAATTTTCCACAAAAAAACATCGTATTCGCAAAACTTTAATTTTATGCGGACCCCTTAAGAATCCTAGATCCTTCCCGAATTTACACCGAGTCTTGAGCCCATGAGGGGCAGGACATGTGTCCTTACAACCCGACTTGCCCAAGTAGATTTGAAAACTCGTTATAAATGAAACAAGAACATGTTTTTAGAAATTCACTATAAATACGACGAAAATGCACTATATAGATGTGACATTCTTTAATATAAAACTCCACCCTGCTTGCTGACACCTTGCAACAATGGCGTGTTTATAATTGTTTTTAACATGAAAGAAAAAACAACCAAAGTTATCATCCCGCTTCCATAGAATCTTTGGTCAATAAACGTATTAACTGTAGAGTCTCGGCGGTCTCTTGAAATTGAGAGAAAGTGACTGAGCGACCTGTTAATACTACTTAGCGTTGTACAGTAGTAAGGGTCTATCGATCGTCCGGCTCGCGAGAATCTACGTCAGGCAAACGCAGGCCGAGTCGTGAGAGAGAGAGAAAGAGAGAGAGAGAGAGAGAGGGCAAGAGCGCGGGAGAGAGAGAGCGAGATAGAAAGACAGAACTAGCAGGAAACTATAGCTTCAAAGAGCTTGTATTTGCGCGCAATGTTATTGCTCTGCAGAATTATTACTACGGTCGTGTCACGAATGAGAGAGTCCTTGGCCTGTATTTCGTATAAATCGGCTCGTGTCCACGACCGACCCTGTCGTATAATATCGGATACATCACGTGTGCTTTTGCGTTCAGAATATTGCAACCATATGTCCTAGTATAGTTGTATCGCAATATTTTATTGCATTCGTATTGAATTGTTATATTATGTTGTATCGTAAAGTCCCGTACGTATTTTTCAAGCCGGTCATTCATGAATACGTAAACATGTTTCAAGAAGTACAAGCCGAGGGACAAATTGCGCATTTGCTGTGCACCTAGACGTGTTCGCAGGCAATATTTATCGGGCCTCATATCAGACTATGCACTGTCTACCAATAATACGTGAATAGAATGTACAGTATATTCACGCATATATGCACAAAGGATATTTTGAACTCCTAGATCTATGTTGGCTGTCAGCCCTCCAGCTGTTTTCGAAACGCTCCGCAAAACTGCATAGATGAATCCTTGGTCTAGCGGACGTTTCGATCTTTGAACTAAACGTCATATAAAATGACCTTCATGGTTACATTCACCAACCGGTGATTTTGAAGACATTGCCGTTTATTTAATTACGAGTATGGGGTCAATAGGCTATTGTGTATGTAAATAAGCCCTCATATATAGATCCCGTGCAGAAATTCCTTAGGGAGTCCCCAGATCCTACCACATTCCTATAGGGATTTCCTAGGGACGCCATACGTAGGGAGTCCTCATTGAACGCTAAGAGGATTCCACTCTATTTTCCGATTGACGTCGTTTGAGAATTTTTAATTTGAAATTCTCAAACGGAATTTGCTCGATCTCAAAAAAGAATATCATAATTTCCGGTGCCGATGCCGTCTTTTTTTAAATGTATATTCTGAGCTTTGGAGCATCATCAAAACAAGGGCAATAAGAAACAACAATTGAACGTATTTTTCCTTCAGTAGTTAGATTTACGCAGCTTTCCTGTGAACAATGTTAGCAGTAGAACCATCAGGGTTGTGGGCGAAAAAACTGCCGGAGTTACCAACACGGGAGAGAGCCACATAGAGCTGGCCGTGCGAAAAGCAGCTGACACTGAGGTCCACGCCCGCCACACGCGGCGTCGGATTCTGCGTTTTGCAGGTGTGAATTTAAGCAAGCTTAAAATTTCATTATATGTCAATTCGCCGAATGCTAAACAATTTCTTTTTCATATTGTTCAACATGTCAAATTTCGTGACAAAAAAAGCGTATTTGCGGGAAATTTTACTGCACTACTTTATTTTAAATAATCTGCAGCTGAAGCACACAGAATTCTTGTTGAAACTTACGGCGAATATGCTCTGTCGGAAACAATATGAAGAGGTTGGTTTAGACGCTTCAAAAATAATGTTTTTGATATTGAAGATAAAGAACCGCCTGGGGCACCGTCAAAGTTTGAAGACGAAGAATTGGAAGCATTACTTCATGAAGATTCATGTCAGACGTTAACTGAACTTGTAGAATCATTAGGTGTTGATCACACAACAGTTTCGAAACGTTCGAAAGCATTAGGAATGATTAAAAAACAAGGACATTGGGTGCCGTACGAGTTAAAGTCGAAAGACGTCGAACAGCGACTTTTCACGTGTGAACAGCTGCTTCAACGGCAGAAAAGGAAAGGTTTCTTGCATCGTATCGTGACTGGCGATAAAAAATGGATACAGTAAGATAACCCTAAGCGTAGAAAATCGTGGGGTAAGCCCGGCCGTGCATCAACATCGTCGGTAAATCTAAATATCCATGGCTCCAAGCTTCAGCTCTGCATTTGGTGAGATCAGCTGGATGTAGTTTATTATGAGCTGCTCAAACCGAACGAAACCATCACGGGAGATCTCTATCGATAGCAATTGATGCTTTTGAGCCGAGGATTGAAGGAAACATGGCCGCTATACGAGCAGAGACACGACAAAGTGATTTTGCAGCATGACAACGCTCGGCCACATGTTGCAAAACCGATGAAAACCTACTTGGAAACGCATAAATGGAAAGTCCTATCCCACCCGCCGTATTCATCAGACATTGCCCCATCCGATTATCACTCGTTCCGATCGATGGCACATGGGCCTTGCTGAGCAGCACTTCCATTCTCATGAAGATGCCAAAAAATGGGTCGATTCTTGGATAGCCTCAAAATACGTGTCGTTTTTCCGACGTGGAATTAAAATGCTCCCAGAATGGTTGGAAAAAGTAGTGGCTAGCGATCACGATACTTTCAGTAACATGTTTTTCACTAACTTAAAAAAATGAACCATTGATGTTCACGAAAAAAACAGCGAGAACTTATTCAATATCCCAATATATATTTTATATTTTAACACATTTACAACACAATATAATATAAATGTACTATTTATTCGTATTAAAAAAAAGTATTTGCGTTCCGCATTTTCTTGTGAATGTTTTCGGCGGAATTTCATGAACATACAATATTTACATTGATATCGACATACAGTATGAATATTTGAAAGAGGCTAACAAATAAATTAATCTCCAAAAATATGCTTTTTTCCTAAAGTCATCTAGTAATGCCCGTGAATACTTTACTCACGAACGGTACATACAATTATATTCCGTCACGACGTGTTTTACGAAGTGCCGAATTACAGCTAATTACGACTATTATTATTGGTCATCGACGTACCATTATTATTATCACTAATACTACCACTGGCATCATCATTATTATAAGCATTATCCTGATCATTAGTGATATTATTATGACAGTGCACTATCATTTCGACGAATGCAGCATTGAGTGGAAGTCGAATTAATATGCATCCATGACGTTTTGTGATACATCGGGGTAGCGTGCGATTTAATAGCGTACGCATCGATGGATTGGAGAACATCGTGCGTGCTGGAAGGACGCTCAGCGCGCCCTCTCGTTCCGCATTCACCAAGTCGCGTCGACGCCGTCATCCTCACTGCGGTGACGACGATGCCAACGACGACAGGGGTACATCAACACGAGTGCTTCGTTTATACGCGCATCATACGGATACCTACATCACGTTACGTATACATAATTTACGAGACCGACACAGATGGTGGTCGAGCCGCACGGCCACCCTCTTTCCCATTTCTCGTTACCACCCTTCGGCACTGCTCGTCTCATCAGCCCGCCCCCGCACTTTGACTTCCTTTCCTCAGGAAATACACACGTTCATAAACACAGAGTCACGTGTATCCGACAGGGGCAAATGAGCGGCAGTACGTCCGGTATATTGATCCGTTTATGGAGGGGGGGGGGGGGGGGGGGATAAACAGATATTTACAATGGTACACAGAGAGAAAAGTCTATGGTATTTATTAGGTGTATGACTTAATTTTTACAGATTTTTTTTCGAGCATAAAATTATATTTAAAATAGAAATATTTTCGCGGTCTTTTGTGGTTTTGAAAGGATCGGACGCAAGGTTTCAGAACACCGAACGACAAGTCTACATGAGTTACATAACCTCTCAGAATAGCAGAGTTTACGATGGCAACTGATAAACAGCACATTCGGCACTGCATTTAATACGAATTTCAACAAGGAAAAAATGCTTCTCAAGCACGGGAATGAATTAGTAGTGTTCTTGGTGCCGACGTTGTGTCTTATGAAACGTGTAATTATTGGTACAAACGTTTTAGAAGTGGTGATTTCAATCTTAGTGACCAGCCGCGCCCTGTACAGCCTCGAAAATTTGAAAATGCGGAATTGCAAGCTTTACTGGATGAAGACTCAACGCAAACGCAACAAGAGCTTGCAGCTCAGTTAGGAGTCACCCAAACAGCTATGCCCAAGCATTTGCACTAAATGGGAAAAATTCAAAAACTTGGAAGGTGGGTCCCACATGTGTGTGCCTTTCACCGCTTGTCCGGCAACAAAAAAAGGACTTCTTTTGGAAAATTGTGACGGGTGATGAAAAGTATATTTTTTAGGAGAATCCCAAACGTAAAAAGTCATGGGTAGATCCCGGGCAACCCAGTACATCGACGCCGAAACAGAACATCCACTTAAAGGAGGTTCTCCTGTGTATCTGGTGGGACATGAAGGGTGTGCTTTATTATGAACTTCTGGAAACTGGTCAGACGGTGACTGCGGAACGCTACAGCCTACAATTGAACAAACTGTGCGAAGAACTTGATCAGAAAAGGCTATTTACTGGGCAAGAAAGCAGGCAAGCCATACTGCTGCATGACAACGCTCGACCTTACGTTGCTCGCGTGACTCAGAAGACCCTCTTGAACTTGGGATGGGAAGTTCTCCCGCACGCGGCATATTGACCAGACTTGGCCCCATCCGAATACCATTTGTTCCGGTCAATGCAGCACGCCTTAGTGGATAAACTGTTCAAAACGCTGGACGATGTGCGTAAATTCGTCGATGACTTTATCGCCTCGAAGCCTGCAAGTTTCTTTCGCGACGGCATTCGTATGTTACTTGAGGGATGGCGCAAGATCATAGAAAACGATGGACAATGTTTCCAAGATGAAGTTCGTTCCCTATTTTTTTATATTAAAAAAATTTGTTAAAATATCTGTAAAAATTAAGTCATACACCTAATACAACAAACACCCATGGTAATAAGAGGAATAGTAAAATTTCCTATAGTTTTATTGACCCCACAATCATTCCGCTTGAAAGATTACTGCAGCCGCAAACAAACGTTGTAACCACCACTGTTGGTGAATTGTATCAATATTCATTTTTCCTTCGGAGTGGAGGCTGCTTAATTTAAATATTGTAAAATGAACGCGCATTGATTTTCCATTGCAAATGAAACACAAATACATTCAATGCAATAATAATATTATTACTTACTACCACCAGGCGCCACCCCATTTTCAATTGGTCTCGGCTTCGCTGATAATTTGCTTTTCATATCGGTTTATTTTCAACCTCTGACGATTGCAGCACATTTTTAATGATGAAACGCGTTTTAATATTTCGCAGGGTGCTTTACAGACGTGTATGTGTGATGCAAATAACATTGGCATCATCAGAGACGCTTGTCGATAACGCGCACTTGAAATGGACGATTTTGTACGCGTGGGTAAAAAGTCCATATAAAAAAAAACGATTAAAAAATGAATAAATAAAAAGATGAGAACACTTTTCATACCACGAAAGCGTAATAAACGGGCTTGACATGAAAGTATTACTTTTTTGCGAAGTTTGCCTTTTTTTCCATTCGCGTTTTATTAAAAATGGCAACAATTTTTCCATGACTTTTTTTTTGTACGTTCGTTACGGGAAGAGATTATACGAGCGAGATTACACGACCGATGTATTGCGTTGGACGTATACGCTGCAGCCAATATGTATTGCTAACGTTCCGGGTCAAAGTGCAATGTCGTTGCGGAATATTCCCCGACGAATCCGTTCATAATAGATGAGGAGGAACGCGACCGGAACTTGGCGCTTGTACATGCAATATTTACCGAGAAAGCTCCGACAAGGAGGCACAAACGTGATACGTTATGCAAGCATAAGAGGAAGAGCGAAAGCCGCCTTTTTTCTCAAAATTCGGGTTAATAGGAAAAGCGGAGTAGAGAGGAAACAGGATGGGCGAGGGTGCATAGGAATAATAGGAAGGCGGGGAAAAAATGAAAGATAGAGTAGGAAATAATGGTGTTGAAGTTTGCATTTCGTCGCAACGCAACGAAAGTTAATTCTTTTTTATCGTTTAATTTTTTGTTGCCGTTTTTGGCTGTGGAAATCACTTAAACATTTTTACGTATTCTTTCTAGAGCTTCACGATCTCAATTTGCAAACAAAAGGCTTTGGGTAATGATAAAAATGTATCAAACCAATCATTGCATTCCAACGATTCAAACTTCAACGTCACAGAAAAGAACGAGTACATATTCGAAAAATGAATTAAGTATCTGTCAAGAGCTACGCTACAACTTTGGGAATGTAGCATGAAATATCGATAATTTTTTACTGCAAATCAAAGTGATTTTGTCCTTTTTACACAGAATAAAAGTACCCTAATTATAATACTAGAAATTTTGATCCGGCAGCCTGAAGACTGACCAGGGCGCTATCAAGCTGCGAGGCAAGCCTGAACAGTGCCGGACGTCCACCGAATCAGTGGAACCGTAGTACGAGAATAAGAAGGCATCCTGAACAGGTCGAAGTGCGGGAGTAAGAAGACCTTGAACAGTACAACGGTTCCTCTGATCCAGTGGACATACAGCACAGTTCAGGCGTACGGTATCGGGACCTCAGTCTGATAGCTGCCTGCTCCGTATTGAAGCGGCTAACGGGAAGACAGCGAACGAATAGGTTAAGGACAAAAGTGATACTATTTAATAAAGTATCATTCAAATTGTTATTAATCCAAGAAGCAAAGAAATAGTTCTTGGATTAACAAAGAAAGAATGCAAAGAAATATTTGAATAATATAAAAAAAATACGTTACAAGTGAATTGATTATTGTTATTGAAATTATTATGGGTTATTATAAATCCAGATGCCCCTTTTTTAAGTTTATTTCAAGAATTATATTTGAGTTTCCAGAAAAAAATTATTAAAAAAAGGACAAAAATAATTCTTCAGAATGATAAAAATAAGCACCGAAAAAAGCAGGTTTACACAAGTGTTAGGATAGCTAAATAGGTAACGCGCTCAGGTTTAGAATTAGAAGACGTAGGATCAAATCTAGCGGTTAGACAAAAACTTTAACGAGGCAGCATACGATTTAATTCAATTTTCTTATATACAGGAAGATAAATAAAGCATATGGAAACAAAAACCACGATAATTTTATTTATTTATAATTTGTTGATTAGTTAATTTGTCATTTCAGGTATGATACCTGAAATGTATCATACCTTTCACTCTTTCAGGTCCTGACCCGTATGTATCATAGCAGAACAAAGAGTATACTGATCAGGTCTGTAACCGGCATCTGCTTTAAGGCCGGACACCAAAAAGCGTATCACGCCTAATAAAGCCCTGATCCGGCAGCCTGTACAGTGCCGTACAACAGGATACGGCATGCCAGATCCAGACTTAGTTTGCCTTGTAGCTAAATTCCTAGTTAGGAAGCTTTATATTTTAACTTGACAAATTTGATTTCGATCTTGTTGAATTCCAAGGACCAAAACTTTATCCACTTCGTAAAAATAGTCAAATATAATTCTCGATAGGATCAGGGCGCATACGGATTGCACTGATCGGCAATCCGTATGACGTCATATCCGATGATATTGCCGATCAGTGGCCGCACTCGTAAATAAATGTAGTCTCTCAGGATGTCAAGAAGAGAAGTTTTTCTTTTTTTCTTCTGCCAACAAGTATGCAACTACGACAAGCTCTTCATCACTTTCCATTTTGACTCGCACACACACTGTTTGTCCGTTCACTACGAAAATGCGAATGCTAATGTTGAAAATCCGATTGCAAATGGCCGTGGCGTCGGCAATCCGAATGCTGCAAATACAGGAGATGCGCTACCTGATACTCCGCTTAATAAATCCGTTTAATGCGATCCGTACGGTGCGTTCGATGCCGACCTGTGGACGTTTACCTTCAAGCTAGGCTATAGGGTTGACTGGGTACGGTTGTACCGGGGTACCGTTGAAACACTGCGAATATTCACGAAAGTATAAGTGGTGCGGAGAGGGATACAAGGGCAAAGACACGCGTCTTGCAAGCCTCGACACGCTTGGCAGTGCTAAGCGCCACTTCTCGCAAAACTGACGCTCGGAGAGGGGCTCAATATGTTTTTTCGTTCAAAAGTAAGTATTTCTGATCAATTTCTTTTTGATATTACTTCGTTGATATAACAGTTTGCGTATTGGATGATTCTCTAAATAATTATTGAACTTTAGAGCTCAGTAAACAAGCAACTGTGTAGCATACGTGTTTTTAATTTGAGAAAAGTGATTACAATGAATGCACTGTCTGTTATGTGGATGTGTTACAACTGACCCCCAGCCCTTTTACAACCGCCCCTGGTATGGGTACAGTTGTAACAGTTGCACATGTTTTGAAAAACGAGCTTTATCTCATATTCTTAAAGGGATGGGCACCTGATTGTGATTTCGATTTGAAAGCAGATGTCCGGTCTTTAATATAAAGCATTTTATTTGCACGCCTTATACCACAATTGTAACGTTATGGGCAATCAACGGAAAACAGTTACAACCGTACCCAGTCTACCCTACCGCATTTTCCGAGGGTACCGGGAAACTGTGGAATACCCGTATCGGTATGAACGGCCCCATATTCTTCTGACCCTCTGGTGCACAGACTTAAACTGAAATATCTACACGAATGTCTCAGAAGTATTGGCCTTTCGCACACTACTCGGCGTACGGCTAAGCGGTTACCGCTCCGAGTATCGGCCATGCACAACGCTGCTTAACTCGAAGTACCGCTGGAGTCGAACCCCGACTGTCCATTGACCAGTACCGGTCGATACCAGGAAGATATATAAAAGCTTCATTTCGAAGACAAACTACACTGCAATGAAGCGAAGAATTATTTATTAATAATACGTAGATACATTGGTGCGTGGGTGGGTGTGGGCGATTATGTTATAGCGCAATTCCATGACAGCTCGCGAAACGGATATAGGGCAAGATTGTTGATGGAATTCCGCATGAATTTCGTGGGTAAGAAATGTGCGAGGATATATAATTTATTACGTACGCACGGGGAAGTGTATTCGACCGGCACATCCGTCGTACCGTTCCGGTACGATTTACGGTTATGTCGAGAAAAGGCCGGAGTGTAGACAGAGAGATCGAAAGGGAGAAAAACGAGCTTTTCTTTGCGCACAGTTGAGGGATGGAAACTAATCCGACGTCAGCATGTTGAACGTGTCGTTCCAAAGTTTTATATATTCTTCATTCATGTGTATGCGTACGTGTGTGTGTGCATATATAAAATCACACATGGATAGTGCAAGTATATACATATACATCGGACAGCAGATGGACATCTGTATAGGGCTTCCACCTCATACCCTCGTTCCCTTAAAACGCCCTTCATCTCCCTCTCTCCCTCGCCTCTTTCACCACTTCCTCGCTCTTTCCATCCCTTTTTCTCCGCTCCCACCGTTCGATTTCGACCGCTTGATTGAATTCCTTCATTCAAGCTCGTTTTTTTCTTCCCGCGTTCACTTTCCCGTGATCCGAGAAAATGTGAGTATAAAAAGAAGTACCGTCGAAGGCCGATTCATCCGAAGCGTTTTTTTTTAATTCCACTTTTTATCTATTTTTATAGCTTTTGCTCTTTGTCGAACGGTGGATTATCGAGAAAATAAAATTACACTTGCATATATAATTGCGCGCGTGAAATACGAAAAATGAGATCCGTACATTTGGGCGATTTGCCATTTTTTATCTTCTCGACATTAAGGTAACACGATGCACATGGCAAATTGGAAATATTACCCGCGTCGTAGATGAGTTTTTTGCTGTTCGCTTGTTTCTTTCTTTGCTTTTTTTTTACCGTGTACACGTTCGCCGCCATAAAGATCTGCCCGTCACTCAATCAGCATGAAAAATAAAGCTGGGCTAATCCTGGCTGTTTCATGGATATACCTATACACGGCATGAAGCTTTACGGTTTGGCTCGCCGAATTCCCAGTCTCGTCTTTTTTGTCACAACGTGACACGCGTTGCGCGCGCGCGACGGACAATTCGCTGTCCGTTATACGATGTATTTACGTGACAGCGAACAGTCACGTGGGGAACGTGAAAATAGTTAATCTGATAGATCATACCACCACTAGGGATGTCTCTCGTCGTCTCGTTCGATAGGAGAACACAATTCAACAAAAAAAAGAAAACAAGGGGAGGAAAATCGATTGTCCATCGCGCTAGCGCGATTGCCGCAATCGATAAATCGAAGGGCCATTCAAGTGCGTGCGTGTGTGTGTGTGTGTGTGTGTGTGTGTGTGTGTGTGTGTGTGTGTGTGTGTGTTGCGCGATGTTAGCAGTTTTTTCCGCACTGCATCGCTCATATATACGTGCGCGCAGATTATTTCTGGATGCGGTGAAGCGGAATACTTTTTGGCCGGGTTTCAATAGTTTCGACGTTCCTTGCGCCGAGTTCGTTTCTCTTTGGCTCATCTTTCCAGTCGATGATGTCATTATTATTTATTGGCGATTGACTAGCTAATTACGAGATTGCGGAAGATTGTAGTATTATGTCTGGTACTGAGATGATATCTAATATTTATGAAAATTCAGTACGTCTGTTCCGCTCGAGCGAAGTCGGACTGAAAACGGCCGTAACTTTTTTTCCTGAACCTTTGGAAATAAACCCTTCCAGAATTTTTCTGCACTTCGCTTCAGCTAGACCTGCCAAGTACAACCTGCAAAAATGCGATTTTCCTTTTATAAGGGTAGCGGCGCGCGATAGCCTGCAGCATGGATAAGGGAGCGTAAATACTAATTGTAGTAAGTTTTATTAGCCCGAATCTTTATCTACTCAGTTCTTATTTATTTTTTCTCTAGAGATGTGATAATGATCATGTATTAAACTATACGGAAAAAGAATTTTTGAAACATTATAGCGAAACAGTGTTTTTTTTATACCAATAAATTTGAAAAACTAGATTATTCTAAAAAAAAAACACGTTTTTCTACAATAATTTTGCTATGCTACCCGTAAAACCCTTAATTCAATCCTATGTAACTCTTAATACTCTAAAATCTAATGCAGACATACACATGTATGCTGGGTATTTCTTGACGAGTAAAAGAAATGGGCATAGATCGAATTCACGTGCGTTGTAGGTATTAAATATGGTTATTTTATATTTCTAGTATTTTGCCAGCTTGGTAAAAGCTGGTATAGCACATTTGCTATTCGATTTTCGGCGAAACGAAAAGAGCATTAAATTTCTGATAAAAAGCACCCGAAGTCCGCTACAATTCATAATCCGAAATCATATTCTACCTGTATGCGATACCCCTTTTCGTAATCGTGTTTTGCCAGCTTGCCAGAGGATCAATAACTCGACAAAAAAAACTATATGACGGAAGGGAGTATATTGTTGAGTTTCTCTTCTATGTTTGCCACGAAGGGATTGAGGCGAAGGCTGATTCGTCGATACTCTCGCCACTGGATGGAAAGAAGGGGAGATTTAAGAAGCTCAAATCCCAAGCATTTACCCAATTTCATAGTTTCAGCACAACATATTCCTTAGCAAGTTAATTTGCCACGAATTGTAGAATCAGGCTGCTTGCTGGCTACACTCCATATTCATTTAATATTCATTCGCCTTCCTAGTAATTGGCTTTAAAGTCCTCTACCTCTCTCTCTCTCTCTCTCTCTATAATATACTATTACCTTATTTAATCTAATCTACAATTAATATTAATCCTGATTAAACATTTAATGCTTGAGTACTATGATTGTTGTTGTTTTATTCGTTATTTATATTGAAGCGTGCATCAAGGTTGTTGCCAGAGCATTGTTATAAGCAATCAGTCAATCAATCTTCCTTTAGCGTTTCTGTTGTCAACGTCATATTTTTAAAATGGATAGAAACCACATCTTACGTTTTTTCAGACACCGAATTGGCAAATAGCAGAATAAACAAAAGCGTATTGTAGATGTGTTTTTGCATGAATACACAAAGTGCTCGCGTGACGTTTACTTTAGTTCATACTTTAGTTTGATATCTGCTCTGGTCATCCTCTTTCACGTGCGATTGGTTCAGTTTACGAGATATAAACATATACACATGTGTATGACATGTATACATACACGTATACGTATGTCAACATATATATATATATATATATATATATATATATATATATATATATATATATATATATATATATATATATATATATACAGGGTGGACCATTTAACGCGACCACCCCAAATATCTCCGTTGCCTTTATAGTGACGAAAAAAATGTCAGGAGGTAATTTGATTGATTTCAAAGGGCTGATACAGTGATGAAAAATTCATTTTTGTCAAGGTCATAATTTGTGCGTTCTCAAGGTAATCAATGGTTTTTCAAATGGGAACATGTTTTTTTTATTAATACGTTGTAGCTGATATTCAGACGAATCCAACGACCTATGATATCATGACCTTGAAATGATTTTTCACCAAAATACACGTGTAAAAACGCGAAATCGTGATGGTATTGACAATAAGAATATCCGAATAATGTAATTGAATTTTTTGTGCAGAAAATTTATTGTAACAAATGTTCGAAGTGATGGCCATTAAGGCCTTATATACACGATTTCGCCGATTTTCGAAGGTACTTTTCTAGACGCGGTTAAAAAAAAATGACGCATATATTGACAACATTTTTTTTACAGATCATTTATGCACATGGTTAAGTATATGTAAAAAAAAAATTAGAAATATTAACAAATGGCGGAGATATAACATAATAAAGCAATGTATTTTTTTTGCGCGCGCGTTGATGGTGAAAGTTCTCGGCATCGATGTGGGTGTCTGAAAAAAAAATGAACATATTTATAATTGCATAATCAATGTATCTGCAGTGTGAACCAACAATATTATTTTTTTTTAATTATTATAAGAAAAATTTGAAACTTCAAATTTTTTTACTCAATTTTCTGTCGGTATTTTATTTTTTATATTTTTTTGTGTAATTGAAATTTTTGTTTCTGTGGTTCACGGGATAGGTGATGATACTAAAAATATGTTGTAAAAATTTCAAAGCGATCTGAACCGTCGTTCAAGAGTTAGAACTTTCACAAGGTTCAAAAAAGTGAATCGTGGAAAAACGGCTTTGAAGTTGGCGGTCGGGCGCGCCGCGCGTTATCTATTATACGCTCCAAATGCTGTAACTTCAACAATTTTTGGAATTTTTCAATTCTGTAAAGCTTAAAATATTCCTAACCGTTCAGGCTAATGGAATTAAAAATTTAAAAAAAAATGATAAATTTTGAAATTTTTCGCGTATATCAGGCCTTAACCTCGACACATTTTTGAATACGTCGGATGAATGATTTTCTTCACCTTCGAATAGTTTCTGGTGTGATAGCGGCGCAGGTTATCCAACGGATACAATATTGTCAATAGTCGGAGATGTTTCTGATGTTTGTAAATACTGGCATTGTAACGTAGTAAAACTGTAGTAGCGTAGAGAATGTTTACCATGTACCAATATTAGAATCAGTAGACAATCACACCAGAAACTATTCGAAGGTCAAGAGAATCATTCATCCGACGTCTTCAAAAATGTGTCGAGGTTAATGGCCATCACTTCGAACATTTGTTACAATAAATTTTCTGCACAAAAAATTCAATTACATTATTCGGATATTCTTATTGTCAATACCATCACGATTTCGCGTTTTTACACGTGTATTTTGGTGAAAAACCATTTCAAGGTCATGATATTATAGGTCGTTGGATTCGTCTGAATATCAGCTACAACGTCTTAATAAAAAAAATATGTTCCCATTTGAAAAACCATTGATGACCTTGAGAACGCAAAAACTATGACCTTGAGAAAAATGAATTTTCCAACACTGTATCAGCCCTTCGAAATCAATCAAATTATCTTCTGAGATTTTTTTCGTCACTCTAAAGGCAACGGAGATATTTGGGGTGGTCACGTTAAATGATCCACCCTGTATATACAGGGTGAGGCACATAAAGTGTTACAGAGCAATAGCACTCAAACTATTGATCATATCCGAAAATGTTTCAGACAAAAGTTTCAGTGTTCGAGAAGGCCGTCATACTGGACCACCCTATTTTTTTATCGGTGGAGGCGCTGAAGCTACGTCAAGGTCAACTCCACGTTTTTAAATGGAATCATGTATTTTTTTTTCGATGACATTATTACCGATTTTAAGACGAATTCAGCGACCTCCAACACAAGGTCATTCTAGTCACGCAACGTATGAAAATACTCGAAAAATCGAAAAATATCGGATTAATCATTTTCAAAGGATCCACTAACCTTGGTTTGGGTCTACCTACAGAAGATGCTCGAAGTGATGACCCTCGACTTGTAAACACTTGTTTGATCGCTGTTTTCATTTCTTACGATACCAGTGTTTCTTATCGGCAGCACGTACGCATTTTCTGTTGACATATAAGTTAATCACGCATTACCTTCTAATGTGAGTACATCGGATCGCGAAAATGAACGATTTTCAAGAATCTTTTAATATGTTGATGGTGCTGGGGGAATGCCGTAAACATTACAGAAACGCCCAAGATTTGTATGCGGCTCGTTATCCGGATAGGCAAAAAAAATCGCACATGGCGTTTAAGCGATTACCTGACCGTTTCTGTCGCTTCGGTACAGTGAAACAAACACGAGTTAAACGTCGACCGATTGTTAATGAAAATAATGCGGCTGCTATCTTAGCTTTTGCTGCACTAAATTCACATGCGAGCAGGAGGCAAATCGAAAGAGAGAGTGGAATTAGTCAGCGATCTGTATTAAGAATCTTACATCAACACAAGTTCCATCCGTATCGTATGTCATTACATCAAGATTTGGCTGAAGTTAGACGGTCTTTTCATCAGTGAATTAACAAGTGCTTACAAGTCGAGGGTCATCACTTCGAGCATCTTCTGTAGGTAGACCCAAACCAAGGTTAGTGGATCCTTTGAAAGTGATTATTCCGATATTTTTCGATTTTTCGACTATTTTCATACTTTGCGTGACTAGAATGACCTTGTGTTGTAGGTCGCTGAATTCGTCTTAAAATCGGTAATAATGTCATCGAAAAGAAATACATGGTTCCATTTAAAAAAGTGGAGTTGACCTTGACGTAGCTTCAGCGTCTCCACCGATAAAAAAATAGGGTGGTCCAGTATGACGGCCTTCCCGAACACTGAAACTTTTGTCTGAAACATTTTTGGATATGATCAATAGTTTGAGTGCTATTGCTCTGTAACACTTTATGTGCCTCACCCTGTATATATATATATATATATATATATATATATATATAAATATTCACAGGAATGATAGGTATTTCAATTTACAAGCATCGATACCTTGCAAAGATATGAGAAGATACAACTCTACATAAAACGCGAAATGCGAGCCAATATAAGACGGAGAACGGAGAAGATATATATATATATATATATATATATGTACAACTCGAGGGATAGTTGTTATTATACGAGAAGTGCGCGTAAAGTTCGGGAGCGATTTATCGGGCTTACGTATTGGAGGAGAATGAAAAAAGCTCGCGCTACGGCCTATTTTTTTCCCAACGTAGATATAGGGCCAGTGTGAAGAGAAGATATGGATATAAATACCAGAATAGCTCTGAGTTTGGGACACGTTATTTTCGCATATACATGAGGTATTCCACATAACGTGGTGCAGGTTTTTATTCAAAATTTTCTATGATAAAGTTCTCAAAATGTTCAAAGTCGATAGATAATTGAGCGTAATTTTTTTCACTTGAAACTTCGTGTTTCGTTGGAAGTATCGCCGAATTTATTAAATAATTGGGGCCTCAGTGGAATTAACGTCAATTAACAAATGACATATACGAAAAGATTTCGGATACAAATATTTTGTTTGCAGGGTGAAATTTTCAAAATTGTTGTGAAAATATGATTTCTTTTTCGACGATTAGCCTATGGGGGATTTAGATGTTTCGCATTAACTTTGACGGCACTCTATGCAATCATTTACACTTCTATAGTTTTTGAAAGTATGCAAATTTTTATAACCGTATTTAAGATTTGGGCTAGAAAAATTGGCAGTGAACAAATTTTAGACATCATAGAAAAAAAATGAAAAAAAAATAGGCAAGCCAATGGACCGCTGAGAGTGACCAAAGCTACAAATACTGTGCAAGTTTCAATTTACACTTTTCTTTTAACTGTATCGCAGTACTTCAATACTTTTTTTTTGTCGACTCAGTGCACAAATATACATTCTATACGTGACACGCCGATAGGGATGATAGAGAGAAAGGGAGGTCTGGAGGGCTGCGAACGTGGATTGTTCAGCCGGAGATAGCCACGTGAATTGCGATGTACCACCTTTCGTCCGGAATTCCTACGCTTAAGCCGGTTATTCAATCGAGCGCATGTTTTGTATTGGGTGTGTGTACGTAGCCATGTGTACCAACGTGTGTGCATACCTATGGTTTTCAGGTTTAGGCACGATGGTGTCTGTGCGTGCCCACATTCACGCGATATAAATATAAATATGTGGAAAGTCCATTTGTAAGACTATCCACTTCGAGGACCGTCCCAATAGAAGCCGAGTGCCCCCAAAGGGAACATTATGCAAGCTCCAATGTCTTCAAAATCACATATGGATAGATGTAGGGAAACTTATGTAATGGACTTTTCCAGAGCCCTGCTGTCCCCAATAACGGGTTCAAAATAACCATTGTGCAATATATACAGGATGCCTTGAAAAGTGACGTCCAAAACAAACACCTAGATGCCTCGTATCAATACCCATTTGAATCATACCCATGTATGTTCTACGATCTTTTTTAGTTTTCGAGAAAAAAGCATTTTTTTATTATTTTCTTTTGAATATGTACTTTCCTCGCGTTTTTTTTTCACTTAGGTTATCATTATAAAGTGCACTGTTAAGCAATAAATACATAGCTGACTGAACACTAACGTAAATGCCTTAGATATTGATCAAAAGTCTAGAAAATAGGCTTGAGGGGATCGGTCACTAAAGTTCAGATGATAAAAAATATTTATATCAGTCTAAATGACTCCCGATTGCTTTTAAAAACTTTTAAGAGGACATATGCAAAAGAGAAAAAATAAAAACCTATGTTACAAGAAAAATGAAGAAAAAAATGCTTTTTCCTCGAAAAGAAAAAAAATTATAGAACATGTAGGAGGATGATTTGCCTTTTGGATACCACTTTTGAGGCTAGCCTGTATATTGTTATATCGATTCACCAAGTTAACTTTATATTCCCTCGTAAAGTACATTGATAAGCGATTAAAAACATATATGCTAAATGATTCCTTGCGAGGGCTCTCCTACAGTAATATTTTTTCATCGTCAATACTTGGAAACAATTCAGAAGCTTCCCAGCCTTATGAAAGACATTTTCCTGAATTATTTAAAACTTTGCAAATTCAAATGCATGTTGGAATTACTTGTTCCACAGTTGTGCTATTGAGAATATGGTCTGGCGTAGGAAAAACGTTGCAGGCCAAACGTTGTCTTTTCGGTCGTCTTTTCAACGAGTTCTTTTCTATCACATTTTCGTCGCGTTTAGTAATAAAATTCGTCACGATAGACTCTTTGTCTTCTTGTTTTACAATATTTATTACCCTAACGTGTTAGTTGCGCAAAGCTGCAATTTGTTTGATACGAAAGAGGCCAATGTCGTTTGACGAAACGTTTTTATTAGGTGTATGACTTAATTTTTACAGATTTTTCAGCAAATTTATTTAATATAAAAAATAGAGAACAACGAACTTAATCTTGGAAATATTGTCCATCGTTTTTTATGACCTTGCGCCATCTCTCAGGTAACATACGAATGCCGTCGCGAAAGAAACTTGCAGGCTTCGAGGCGATAAAGTCATCGACGAATTTACGCACATCGTCCAGCGGTTTGAACTGTTTATCCACTAAGGCATGCTGTATTGACCGGAACAAATGGTAATCGGATGGGGCCAAGTCTGGTGAATATGCCGCGTGCGGGAAAACTTCCCATCCCAAGTTCAAGAGGGTCTTCTGAGTCGCGCGAGCAACGTGAGGTCGAGCGTTGTCATGCAGCAGTATGACTTGCCTGCTTCCTTGCCCAGTAAATAGCCTTTTCTGATCAAGTTCTTCACTCAGTTTGTTCAATTATCGGCTGTAGCGTTCCGCAGTCACCGTCTGACCAGATTCCAGGAGTTCTTAATAAAGCACATCCTTCGTATCCTGTCCAGGGCGTCGCTGGTCAATAAGGTCGAAATCACTACTTCTAAAACGTTTGTACCAATAATTACACGCTTCATAAGACACAACGTCGGCACCAAGAACACTACAAATTGATTCCCGTGCTTTAGAAGCATTTTTTCTGTTGTTTATGTTTTTATCAGTTGCCATCGTAAACTCTGCTATTCTGAGAGGTTATGTAACTCACGTAGACTTGTCGTTCGGTGTTTTGAAACCTTGCGTCCGATCCTTTCAAAACCACAAAAGACCGCGAAAATATTTCTATTTTAAATATAATTTTAAGCTCGAAGAAAAAATCTGTAAAAATTAAGTCATACACCTAATAATTTGCTCACGCGCAAATTCTCTAAAAATAATATAAATATTTCACGCCCCTACGTTATTCGGTTGTATGTACAAGGTGTGTTCATAAAGTAATGCAAGTGATTTCCTTGTGAAGCGACTGTACGTCGCAGCGCGTTCCTTCCGCTTGGGCTTGATGGGGGGGGGGGGGGGGGGGCTTGGCTTCACAACGTCCCCAAGGTCATTCTGCTCCGAGCAGTGGATGCGTCAGTATCGTTGATTTTGTGAAACTCGACTCAAAGACCGCGTCACGATGCGCTATGGAGCAAACGATCGAACAACGGTACGCGATCAAGCTCTGCGCCGTGAGGTTTTGGTGAAGCACAACATGGCAACGCTGCCCCAGCCCCCTTACAATCCCCGACTTGGCTCCGGCAGATTTCTTTGTGTTTTCGAGGATTAAGCTAGTAGTTTCGCCAAGGCGTTTTTCTATAGATTTTTATTTTACTTTGAGGGCCCATTCAGGACACTATTAATTGATTACCTGCAAAATTTCAAAAGGATTCACCGTTGTGTATTCGAGATATTGGCAATCGAAGATTGCACGGTTTTTCACGTGTTCTTATAGGGAGCAGTGGCAAATTTCACATTTCACGCAATAACTTCGAAACTTTTCTACAGATTTTCTTTTTTATTCTCAATTACAGAGGAACATATGACGAAGCGGGTAAAAAGAAATCATGAATTTTGACCGTCTAGTTTTAGAGATATAGCGATTTAAATTAAGCAATGTCTAGCGACGCTAGCGCGAAATATCATGAGAAAAATTCGCTGAGCTTGCGACGTTGCCACGATATCCATGCTCGCTAGACTACAGTAGTGTGTGCATATCCGTATATGCAGAGCATCTACGTATTAGTAGCCGCAATGGATAGTCTGATACAAAAGTGAGGGTTAGGTGATGGAGGGAACGTTGTTATTTTTGGAACTTTAAACATTGTATTAGGCGTTTTTATCATTACTTTATGAGTTTTTGCATCCCGATAAGATGCAAAACCTACATTATATGCATATTTCGCAATATTTCAGCTTTCATTGATTGAGGGGAGAATAAACTTTTCAACGTGACTGTGGCGAGACTACTACCTTAAGACCGCCCTCAAAGGATACCGTTTTGACGGCATTGAGGCGATCCAAGCCACCGTGATGACCGCTCTGAACATGGTTACCGTCGAGGCCTTCCGGGGCGCGTACCGTGCTTGGGAAAATCGCTGGAAAAAATGTGTAGATGCACGAGGGGATTACCTTGAAAATTACTAAACATTTGTAACTATATCTTGAACACATTTTTTTTTTACGCCAATACTTGCATTATTTCATAAACACAACCTCTATGTGTTAACTTATCGATATTCTATTCTATATCTTTTTTCGATGAATTCGAGGTAATGCAATCTTAGGACGTCTGTCCTTCACTCGTAACAGTAGAACCTGAGACATCCAATCACAATCGAACTCGAGAATATCTCGGGAAACGTGTCCTTACAGGATCTATACATTTCTGTGTGTGTGTGTGTGTGTGTGTGCGCGCGCGCGTGTGTGTGTCAGAAGTACGTATATATATAACGTGAATGTGAATAGAAACCGACAATCTCATACCCAATACTCTTCTCTTGAGTTCTACGTGACAATATAGTTTCGACTTCGCTGGCACGGTTACCATATTCACCAAGAGACGAGGACTATTACGAAAATAGATAGTTTCCCGGATCCGTTTCGCTCGCGATTGTAACTCAACGTAATTAGTGTAGATCGTAAAAGCGAACCGTAGAGTTGAAACGATCCCTTGAATAAAGCATCGTGTTCTGCCCTAAAACAAACAGAAGCGACAAATAAACTAAAATTAAACGAATAAGTTAATGGAAATAAAAATAAATCTTGGCCAAGCATTGAAAGTCGATGATAACTTAATTATTTGCGTTCAAATATTAGTTAACTTTTATTTAACGTTCATAAGGAACGGAATGAGGATTTTTTTTTCGATCGATGTCAACATGGTCGCGCGGTTGGTGTGCGACTTGGACGATATTCCATGAGTATGAGCAGCGTTGGCCTGGGCCAATATTCGGAAATTTGAGTCGGGAAAAAGTACTGCTCCTTATCTGCCTTCCCTAGATAATATCAGGACATGGTCAGGCCGTCCAACGTGGATCAGGTTCTCCATGTAATAGGTCTTAGGTCAGGCCCTGATCTGCTGTTCCCTTTTTCGGGAACTGATGAGGAACTGACGAGGAAAGGGATCGGATAATCGCCGCGAAATTACGAGAAAGGTGATAGTGTACGGACAGGGCCATGAGAAATAAACCAGCGGACGGATAGAGTAATGCTGAGGTACTGGAAAAGGGCTTTTGGTGATATACCCGAGTAGAATAAATAGTATCAGGTAGTACTGATACTGATTATTTCACAAGTATCACAACGTCGTAAACGAATGTGCACGCTGTGAGCATAGTATTCATGTTCCTGATATAACAATGGGTTGAAGTTTTATCGTTGTAGGGCGGTACCTTGGTTACGCGAAGCGCTTTTCTCAAACCCACCTGGCGGATTGTTCCTTATAAGGAGACGTCGATTTTAAAAACCACGAACTTTGCTGTACGAAATCCTTTACTTTTTGTCTTATCAAATAATTTGCTTGTTATAATATCATTATTTATGATAAGCATTTTTATACTCGTAGATTATCATTGTTGAAAGAAATGCTTATAACGGTGAATAGAATTACAACAGATATATTAGTTTCATCCTAATCAGTTATAAATATCTTTGATGGGGTAGAAAGCAAACCAGCTTTCGACAGTTCTTAAAGCTTCACTGTTCAGGAAATCCCAATGTTCTAGCCGGCTATACATAACGTGAAAGTGTACTCGGTCGCAATGTATTTTAGCCAGAACAATGCAATTTCCAAACATAGAGTGTAAGCCATAAGAATCGATTTTGTGATTTTTCTGGTCTGTTCCATGAAAGGATCTGGTCAGGTGAATCAGTCGAGGCAAGCCTGGCCAAGGCCCAATGCAAAGTAGGGAATGCCCCATCACATTTCTGCACGGGTAGTTTACTGAGTTTTCGATGGTGACGTGAGTAAAACTGTAGAATGTATCGGCAAAAGTTTATTCGAAGTTTTCCCGTGCCCTCGTGTACGAATGTCACACAGTAATGCGTTAGGGAAGGTTGGAGACAACACTCCGAAGGATTCCTCACTAACTGGAAATAGTGACACGACAAGTGTGGACTGAAAAAGAAAGGGATGGTGAGAGAGTGCGAGTAGAAGGAAAACAGAGGGAGATCCAATCAACAAATGTCTACTTTTTTGTTTCGTCGTCGGAAAAATTCGTGACTCGAAAGAGGATCAAGGCAATCAAGGAATAGATGAAACCTCTGGAAGTTCAGGAGAGCTAGCTGTTATTAGCTGATGCAAATGTCTTCGAACTTCTGACGCACGATATAGCGTAATTTTGAGCTTTGGAATTTTTACAATGCGAGATCTCGATCCCTTGCGCTCCTGTGGATCATACCTCCCTTCCCTCTCTTGCCATTGATGGCTCTCTCAAATGCGGCCGGAGAATTTGACTTTGATCTCTTCTCGGGCTACGAGAATCGAATGTGAAGCATGTACCAAGGGAGCGGAGAAAAATGCTCTGTGACGCGCGAGAGAGAACGTGATGACGGAAAATAAAAATGTAGACTGACGAAAAATAAAAAAATACTGAAAACCATTTGCAGAAACGTCCGTTTCCAGTCAAAAGCCAGAAGGTGGAAAAAACTAAAGAGGAAAAAATACGAAATTTATTGTAATACTTCGATAGAGAGCATATGGTATTGTGTTGCATGCCAAGCTCTTTTTACTTCGAGTCTGGTCGGTAAAATTCAACGCTGCATATCAGAATTTCTAGCAATCGATCGTTTTTTCATAGTACAACAATTGTTTAGTACGAATTTTTTCGTTCGGTTCTGCTGTGTTGATGGGATACTGCAACGCGGGATGAAAGAACAAAACTAAATTAAACGTGTTTTACCAACAATTAATAATGATTTTCTTTAACCAAATGTACATTATTTTCATGGTATGGCTCAAAATGTAAAGAGACATTTAGAAGACTCGAAAATGAAAAAGATTGGCGCGTAAAAAACTTCTTTGGCGTCCGCTGTACGCCTACATTTATGATAAATAAAAAATAATAATGTTGTGTATCTTGTTGTGGGGGGGGGGGGTCAGAGAGAAGGAGAGAGAGAGAGAGAGAGAGAGAGAGAGAGAGAGAGAGAGAGAGAGAGAGAGAGAGAGAGAGAGAGAGAGAGAGTATTTCAAAAGATTTCTATCGTGAGAAAACAGTATTACGTAAGAGGAAAAATTTTATTCATTATAAAAGTCCCAATTGACTGATATTTCTGCCCGTTTATTTTCAGGCTGCGGATAATACGCTCGAATCTATATGATATCCATCAAATAGAACCAAACTTTATAAGAAGCAGTAATTTGTATCAAGGAACTCTATAAATATAGAAAATAGATTCAGAACTCAATTGAGAACTATTTTTAAAAAATCATCGAATGCCAACTTGATGGGCTTGTTTTGCGCTTATTTAAAGCGCTTTTTTCCATCGTAAAACCTGGTATAACGACGTCGTTTGAATATTCTCTGCTTCATCTTTATTTATCGACGGGCTATCGATAATTCCATTGGAACAAATATTCCATTAAATTTTCAGTTTTAACAGGATGTTCCAACCTGGCAAACGTTATTTCATAAAAACATGGGTATAGTTTTCGACTAAACCACGGGATTTGATAGACGCGTTTCACTTTACTCGTGACAAATATTCTAACGAGTTCGACCAGTCATGGGGTATAACGATAGAGCGATTATAAAAATGAAGTGTAAATATATAACAATACACATATAAATAATATGTAACATTATATACATGGAAATATATGTATATATATATATATATATATATATATATATATATATTAATGAAATATAAATATAACATAGGTCGATCGTGCGAATCTATACCCGTCTTTCTATTTTCACGTAAAATCCGTGTTCGTCGATTTTCATGGGGTTGAAGTTTGCATCGTTGGTATGCGACGAAAATGCTTTTCATTTCAATATTTTTGTTATTATTGAAAACCATATTTTGGAGATTTAGGTTGTTGATTGCTAAATAAGAATCCTGAAAAAAAAATATTCGCGTGATGTTCACAGCTGCTCAAAGAAATTCAGCGAATATCAATTCAGAAAAATCAGAAAAAATATTTCGCTCAACGTCAACGTCATCGATTTTGGATGAGCACATTTTCATACCGAGTAACTTATTTATCACGCTTTTAAAGCACAACTAACCTGTGGAGGTGGACCTGTCGCCACCCGGAGTACCAAAAGTCTGCCTGCCTTACACGTTGATTTTTTTCACTATTATTTCCTCCTTTATATCGCCGTAACGAGATAAATAACGAAACGAAAAATTGCTGGATAGATATGCTAAATAGAACGGAAATAAAAATAAAATAAAAAATTATTCCTTGGAGTAGTAAAGTGGAGAGCTCGTTAATTTCGTCCTCGCTCAGAATAAAAAAACGTTAATCTTATGTTTGTGTAAGTACGCATATATATATATATATAACACCTATCTCCAGTACTTAAAAAAAAAATCGGCGGATCAAGCCCGAGCGAAAGCCGAGAAAGGTCTCTCTATCCGGATTTTTTTAAATGTACTCCATGGTAATCCAGCTCTGCATAGCAGGAAGAGAACTTGAACTCGTGGACGAGAAACTCGTCGATTCCCCCGTGGCTGTAGCAGCAGGAGCAGCCGAAGCCGAGTTCCATTAAGTTATTTCAATATTGACCGCAGTTTGCCAACCCCTATTAAAACCAGCCAACCTTCGTCATACAAGTCGTGGCATTTATAGGAGAAAGGAAAAAAAGAAGCAACTCCGGCGAACTCATTTCCTTCGGCTTTCTCGTGATGTAATTTCGCTCAGAGAAAAACGAAAAACGGTCGAGCAGCGTCGCGTATTTACAATTTTCATTAGTGCAATTCAGAAATTTGGGACTGTCTGTGCGCTTAGTAGGAATATGGTCGCTTTAGGGATGTTGAAAAAAAAAAAAAAAAGGAAAACTAACGAGAGGAAATACATGTCCATGGTGATAGAAAAAAGAGTATAGATTTGTAAGCTGATACACGATTTAGAATTAACTCGGACGATTGTTCATTTACTATGCCGTTGCAGAAAACCAATTGCTCAATTATCCGAATATTTATTCCGAAGAAGAGAGAAAGAGAAAGAGAGCGATAGATGAATTTAATTCTGGAATTGTATGGAAATGTTTGAATACAAAGACAGAGGAAATCCAACTTTCCTTTGGTGTGCAATAAACGCAAATCGTTATGTCAAATTTCAATTTACGTGAATCAAAGCGCATTGCGTGTTAATTGATCAGTGCTCGAGATTTTAATTATCCGTACCCGTACCCCGCGCGACGCGAATAGTGTCAATCTCAGCCGTTTTATTGTAGTCGGTAACACCGTAATGACTCTCCGGCACAATGTAATTAGAAATTTCGAACGAATTACGTCACGTCACGCGAATAACCGCGTCCATGGTTCCCTTCAGTTGATCAATTAAAACGATCCGGAACCGCCAATCTCGACATATATATACCTCGTCGTTACGTATGCGAAAAGAGATTTTTCGCCGAGAATCGTGTAACTGGCTATTTGAAGTTTTTCCAATCCCAAGACCGGAATGAACGAATCATTGATTGAACGACCGCGGGGCATTTTATTCACAGCAATTAATCCAAATAAAACAGTGCCTCGAACTCAAATGAAAATGATGTGCCTTTTGCGGATGCATACGAAAAGGCAGTCTCGTATTTGAACAGTTTGAGGCTATTTATTCACATTTTGTGCGCGTGAAATATTCAGAATTTGCGTGTTCGAAGCTAAAGGGCAAAGTCGAAACCATTCGTTGACTATTGTGCTTGTGCTAGATCCCGAAATCCTCTATTTGAAATATGAGTTGAAACGGCTTGCAGCTGATTTCGTAGTCATCGATCTTGACTTGCCTGGCAATTTGTCTGATCGAAATTAGGGTCGTTCCACTTGCGACTGGCCTCGTGTGTCAGGGTAGATCTTCGAGCTGTCACAATCCATCTGACTCTCCGACGTGCAATTTCTGTACGACGAGAGAGACCAAGCATTACGTATCTCTAACAGCTCAGCCCACATCACGAGAAAGACCTGCCACCCCTTCCAACCTCATCAATTTGTTTGAGCAAAACCATTATGGAAAGAAAAAGCTGAGATGCGACGTACACAAATATTTTTCAACACTGTCACATGGACCTTTGGAGATAGAATGCTCGGTTCTTCGATGAGAACCTCCCATTCTCTCTCTTTCTGACTCCGTTCCATCCACCCCCGTTTCTCTTCGACCCCACTGTGTATGTATACAGTTAAGATATAAATTCCTTCCCTAAGCACGGTGACCTCAATCGCTCCGTATTCTCCGTTTTTGGTTTTCGTGAATGCAAGATTCAAACATTGAAATTCCTTCGTGTAAGAGTCTCGCGTACTACGCGCAAACCTTATACTGTTCGATTGTACTTTACGGTGACAGGCGCGGGTGGATGGAGCTCGTTAACATATATTGTGACTTTTCGATCGAATTTTTATCGAACGCTCAAGTGAGTTTCGAGCTCTTCGACGCCGATTTTTCGGAATCCTTAAGTCGCCAACGAAGGAATCATCATTTCTGGAAAATGTGGGAAAAAGGGCGCTTATTATTTTGTTCGTGAAATATTGTGATCGCGAGGTAAATTAAAATTGAATTAGCATTTTTATTCGATCTCGTATTTTTGGATCGTTGGAGGGGAAAGTAAATCGTTGCGAGTTTAAATGCAATAGTTTGTTGTTGTATTCACAGAGGCTAAAAAAATGAGTCTGAAGTTTGCATCGTTGCGACGCAACAAAATTTTATTTTTTTCCAATTTTTGCATTTCAAGCAATCTGTTGGACATTTGGCTTCGAGCTGACTATAAAAGATCGTGCGAAACATTTAAGGCGTTTCGATAAACAGAACCTAACCTTGATAGGGGCTGAAAGTTGGAAATAATAGTATCTCCTACGGTATGGAGATAGCCAACTTTTTTATTGGTGTTATGGGTAAACTAACCATAAATAAGCCTAAAAAAAATAACGTTTTTTGTTTGCCCGAACCTACCCTTATCGAGGGGTCAAAGTTGAAAAAAATCGTATCTCCCACCGTATGGAGATTGCCAACTTTTTTATTGGAGTTATGCGTAGACCAACTCGAAACGAGCTTGCTTCTTCATAAACATTTTCCAGTAACTTGGACTGACGTACATCATTTATATTAATTTTACCGATACTACGCATAAATTGAAGAAAACTGTCGAATAAAATCACCTTAAAAAATATTCACTTTTTAAAAAGTTATTTCCGTCAAGTATGTATATATCTTTTTTTTATCCTTTGCATATAAATTTTGTCAATTCATTTGTATTGTACCGCGTAATTGTTCGCTATTGGATGAATAAATTCGAGAGCGAGGACAATTACGGAGAATAATACACAATATCGCGGAACGGTTGAGCGAGAACGTTCTCAGTGTGATCCGGATCTAAAGATATATCTCGAAGACGCAATTATGTGATTTTCTCTCGGTCTACACGTTCTCTTTCTGATTTCCTCCTCCCCTTGGCTACGGAATCCAACAATGAAATTATATTCCTTTCACCATAAAAGCACCATACTGCGGTTACTGCGCTCTGGAAATCTAGAATACCCCCCCCCCCCCCCCCCCCTGCCTTACGTCTGCGACACTCGTGCGCTATAACCCACGTGGCAAATTGTTTCGTTTGCTTGTCCATACATCCAATATCCAAGCTTATTGGTGGAATTCTACCGTCGCATTTCTCGAATGAATGCGTCATGAGAATTTTGTCAGCCCGCGGGCTTACATTTCCCCTTGGAAAAACAAAAGAATTTCATTTCAATGCTACCAGGTTTGCTCATAAACTTGAATAGAACAATAACGAAGCAAATTTGCGCCTTCATATTTTTTAAAAATCGTATTTGATTCCGGCTGGAGAATTATTTTCATTGGAGTCTGGTTTCTTCGCGTTTGGAATGTGAAGACGACTATAATTCGATTCGACAAATTTATTTAGAGTTTACGGAAATCCAACTATGCAACGTTAAAAATACAGTCATTTACGGCACTACGTGCTTTAATTGATCAAATTGAAACTGATGATAATTTCATATAACCGGTTTCCTCGCATGCACAGCTAGTTAAGCGAACCATATTCGCCTTTTAACGAACTCGGTGAACGCGCAACGGAGTGAAATTCATTAGCGTAATTATATGAACTGAAGTTATTGACTTTTCCGTTCCGAATTGAATCAAAGATGGGTAGGTTAAGTTTAATTGTTTAAAAAAAAGGGTTATTCGATGATTCCTTCGCTAGCTTTTCAAACAATAATTTGTCGATCTTTTATTTTTATTAATTCATAGACAATTGTTTTTTTTTTTCTTAACGGTAAGTGTAGAAAGCAATTGTTAAAATTTTTTTATCCAAGCTTCCTTCAGGTTTGTTCATAAATTTATTAAATCGCCAATGAGAAGACAATAAAGCGAGAGAACTTGAAAATTGTTTCTTCTTGCCTGATGAAGGCGAAATTGGTTTCTCTAAATCTAATTTTAATAATGCTCACATTAACTTGTTATATTGAGGCTGAATAAATAACAACGTAATAAGAATTCGGAGAACAATGTGGCATTTAGCGCCTTCTATTATGTATTACACAAAAAGGATCACTCGGGAAAGCATCTTTTTTTTTAAACACACTTAATACTTTGGGGAGTCCGCGAGCTCTGGGAATAAATCACCGTACATTTTAAAGCAAAGAGTTCACGGTTGAAAATAATTTGTTGTCGTGTTGCACGCGAAAAGCCAGTGCTGTCAGATCGCTTGGAAAGGAACGAGAGTAAAATCATGGAGGTGCCCGAACTTTGGCTCATTGTTTTCATAATTCACGACAAATTACTCCGAGACGTGGATAAATATTAGATTTTGCTATAAAAAAGAGAATGAGAATAGAAGATAAAATGAGCATCGTGATAGCTACGTTTACTGAAAAATTGGAAAAAAAAATCGTTCCAACAGTCCTTCATCATAGTATTCTAAAGGATGAAGTTCTAAATCTTACAAATATCATAAAATTGTAGTTTCTGCCCGTAAATGCATTTTTTATTGGACTGAAATTAACCTGGTAGGGTTAGAACACGATGCTGAAACGATAATATCCCTTACTTTTGGAATTTTACAGCGTTGAAGTTTACATCGTTGGAATGCAACGGAGATTTATTATTTTTTATAGCAGACATTTTTTTTTAACGTTTTTACGTATCCTTTTTAGCGACGTCCGACTCCAATTGAAAAAAAAGGCTTTAGGCATTTATAAAAATGAAGCAATAAAAAATGAGATGACCAAACATCGTTGCTTTCTGCGTGCTGTTTGGGCAACGTTGGTGGGACAACAGCTGAAGCTTTCTTCCTGCTTTTTTAGTATGTAAAAAGAAAAAGCTTGGCACTTTGGTTTATCACGACCTTTAGCAGTTTAATTAGCTTTAATCATTATCTGCGTCAATTTATTGTTTTTTCTGATGATGGCGATTATGGCTATGCACTAAACTATGTAGAAAACCGGTTTTTTAAACTATATAGAAAACGCGTTTTTTTTAATATATGGAAAACATCTTTCATAATAATCTGGGTATATAATCCTGAATGCGTTATGACCCTAAAATCCGAACATAAACACAAACTCAATTTTCGACCAGCAGGTGAGCGAAGCCGCGAACATAAGCTGGCTTAAAATAACGGTATTGAAGTTTGCATCGTTGAAATGGAACGAAAATATATATATTTTTCTCTATATTTCCCAATTTTGTTTTGACACATTTAGGCTACGAGAATCACTGAACATTTTTTGAAGATCCTTATTAGGGACCTGCAAAAAGTAAACCTCCAAAAAAAGAGTTGGAATAGTTACGAAATCATAGAAATGAAAAAATAAAGAAGAATTTTCGTTGCATGCAAGCGATGCAAACTTCGACATAATTTAAAATATGTTTCGAAGGTTTGCTCGTAGGCGTTTCAAATTGAATCATAATATTTTTTATTTAGCTCAAATTAGTTTGCCTACTTCAATTATCTGTATCGTTCTTTGGTACGTCAAAGGAATAATTATCCAAGATTGATTTTCTTGTCATTTTAGGAATATCTCAAAGCCATGATCACCCATGGCTACACGGAGAGGATTAAATGTTAAAAATTACCGTGCTAAACTTCGCTTATTATTACTGAGTAAAACACAGATTTTCACAAAAAATAAAATAAAATTTTTTCTTCAGATAGAAAATTTTACCAGATTTTCTAGTAAATTTTTATGTGTAACAAAATACGCAAACTTACATTTAAAAAATATATAATATCAGCGAAATTTTACCGTGCATTTTATTATTTTATGCCTTTCAAAAATGTCTATAAAAAAGTCTCGTCTTTATAACAGTTGTTTTAAGATTTATTATAAAATTTAATGAGTGTTATAGGAAAATGTATTGTGCTCTCGGTAAAAATTATCGTGCGCGCTACCATTCTTGTTTAGTAAAATTTTAGCTACGTATTTGAAATTTTCTGTAACGTGAGTTAAAAAAAACTTGTCGCATACGAATTATTATGCTTTTCTCACTTGTCACCACATTGAAATATATCACGGTAATTTTTACTGTGAAATTCACGACAAAAATTACTTTTTAATTCTCTCCGTGTATAGAACTTGAGCTTTTATCTGTAGTTGAACCATTTATATGCGACCTTTTCCGCTCTTTTCTGATGGAATCGAATCTGTTTTATGCTTCACTCGCGCCCCTCGCTCTTCCCGCCTCTCCGTTTGCACCCAGTGCATACTGAACCCTCTACGGTTGCATCATTGAGATAAGTGGATCGCGATAACGTATAAAAAAACCATCTGTGAGGATATCGCCGATTCACGTGATCCAAATCGATCTCTTCAGCCTCGGGAATCGTACAACCTCAATCACTGCACCAACCGCGAGTCACAGCGTTTTATATGGTTTCCGCGATGGTTTCGCGGTTTACCGATCCCGCTCATACGAGTACATACGTGCTGTTTGCGCTCGGTACATAGCGTGTATATATGATGCGTAATCCGCGTGAACGCAGCGACATTTACTTACATCAGACCCCGCATGAAGCATGCAAATGGATCATTGGTACGTGTCTGGTTACCGGTTTAAACTGCCTTTATTTTACGCAATGTTATTTTAGGGTTTTTTTCCTGCAACCCTTCCGTGCACTTGCTCAACCTTCCGATATTTGATAGAATATTTCATTTCAACCCTTTGCAGTTGAAGGAAGTGGGGTTTCGTATGCGAATAAGTTTGAGGATTTTATTGTCTGCACAGGTTCTTACATACATTGCCAGTTTTTCTGAAAACTCAAGTGTATATATATGTGTGTGTGTGTGTTTATATATATAAATATATAAAATCTCCAAAGCTTTTATTTGACGCTTCAATTTTTATATACCATACAAGAACGGGCGCAGCAGTTTTATGAAGCCTGACTTTGGCGATTTCCCCGTATATATATATATATATATATATTGGGTGAAGTAAAAAGTTCTGAGCGTTTTCCGCTAGATGTCTTTAGTGAGCCATATCTCACGATATATACATCGCATCGGGTCATACTATACGGCGATTTAAAGGTGACATTACGTTTCAAAAAAAGTTCTTTGACAGTTTTGTGTATGGAGAAGCCAGTTGTGTGTTATAGCGTTCTAAAATGGAGGTAAAAAAAGAGAAAATTTGATACATTCTTCAGTACCACTACGACCAAGGTGAAAAGGCGGAGCAGGCGCCCAAAAAAATTTGTGCTGTTTATGGACCCAATACAGTATCGAATGCAACGGCAAAGCGGTGGTTCCAACGATTCCGTTCGTGTAATATGGACGTCGAAGATGAGGCATGCTCTGGTAGGCCAATCGTCGAAAATGTCGATAAAATCATGGTAATCGTCGAGTCGGACCGGCATGTGAGCACTTATTCCATTGCCCAGGAACTGAAGATTAGCCAGGAAACCGTTTGGAACCATTTGCATAAGGCTGGTCTCAAGAAGAAGCTCGATGTATGGGTGCCACACGAATTGACGCAAAAGAACCTTTTGGACCGAATTGATGCCTGCGATTCTTTGCTGAAACGTAACGAAATCGACCCATTTTTTAAGTGGATGGTGACTGGCGATGAAAAATGGGTCACATACGAGAATAACAGCCGAAAAAGATCGTGGTCCAATCGCGGTGAGCCAGTCCAAACGATCGCCAAGCCCGGATTAACGGCCAAGAAGGTTTTGCTGTGTTTGGTGTGATTGGAAGGGAATCATCCACTATGAGCTGCTCCCATCGGACCAAACACTCAATTCGGACCTCTACTGTCAACAACTGACCAGATTAAAGCAGGCGATCGACCAGAAACGGCGAGAATTGGCCAATAGGAAGGGTGTTGTGTTCCATTAAGACAACGCCAGGCCGCACACATCTTTAACGACGCGCCAGAAGCTCCGAGAGCTTGGATGGGAGGTTCTATCGCACCCGCCGTATAGTCCAGACCTAGCATCAAGCGATTATCACCTTTTCAAGCATTTGCAACATTTTCTTGATGGTACAAAACTGGTCTCAAGAGAGGCTTGTGAAAATGAGCTGGTCAAGTTTTTTACCAGCAGGGACGAGGACTTCTTCAATCGCGGAATTATGAAATTGTCTTCAAAATGGACAAAAGTTATCGAACAAACCGGCGCATATTTGATCTAAATCGGCTAATCCTAACTATGTTAATTTCATCGTCAAAATAAAGCGAAAAAACGCTCAGAACTTTTGACTTTATCTAATATATATATATATATATATATATATTAGATAAAGTCCAAAGTTCTGAGCGTCTTTATATATATATGTATATATATAAAGTAATATATATAAATGCTAGAACCAGTGGTAGGTTTTTACGAATGGCTGACCATGAGTGGTGCCCGCGCGACCGACTCCCTACCTACATGTGTATATACGCACATATATGGATTTCATTTTCCGCGAGTTTATTTAAAAAATCGATTTGGTATCGGTAGCACTGAGCTCATGTTCGAATTTAGAGCGCAACAAAATCTCATTATGAGTCTCGAACGAATGAAAACTAACCTCAAACGCATCGTCGGTGAACCGTAAACTATCCGTACGAATGTATTACTCACCCGACGGTCCGACTATGCACTGATGCTTCCATGTATACTCTACCATTTATATATGTATATATATTTATAAGCGGAGAAACGTAATTTTAAGGACATTCGACTTTAAGGTTCCTCCTCCTGCCTGTCTTCCCCATACTCAACATTATGTAAACCCCAATGTCGCAGACAACAACTGCACCTAAATGCAAGCATATTGACATGAATGTCATTTGAACAACCGTCCTGGTTGCAACATTAACAATTAAAGCGAACAAAATTCAAAGAACGTCGTTGAAACAGCTGGTTGTGTTTGTGGCCAATATTCTGTAGAGATGACGAGTTCAAAATATCCTTTTATGATATATATATAGTTATACAGGGTGGCCACTGAAAGACTGAATGACAAAAAACAAAAATAACTTTTACAAACACATGTTTCAAAATTTTTTTTTGCGAATAGTCCGTTGCCTTGACCCTACCTAACCTGCTTTGAACCCAAATTCGATATCTTCGCCATCAACATTCCATTGTGGCCTGATTGGTAGCCCGTTTGATGACGAGATAAATACGTTTTCGCTGAATGGAGGGTCCGGATGGTCTACATTTCGCCTACAGTAGGCTGAATGGAGCCCCCTCCATGAGCCAGAGGGGGGTCCAGAGGGTCTATAATGCGCCTACAGTAGGTTGGAAGGGGGGCCAGTAGGTTTTACAGGAGCGCTCAAAGTAGGCCCACCTGGGCTTTCGCAGGTTCAGTTGGGCTCTGCATTGGCCTCTTTTGAGTGACAATGTCCAGTTTCTACCATTCACGAGGTTCATCGGAGGCCCTAACGTATCGGTACTCGAAACATTGTTCCCTCGGTTAGGTACTTGATAATTAGCTAGCGCCGATTTCTGCTCGGGGAAGGAGGCTTTTATTTTGCGGCTCGAAAATGTTGACTCGGGTAATGTTGAAAATCCGATTGCAAATAGCCGTGGCGTCTGCAATCCGAATGCTACGGATACAGCGGACGCACTACCCGGCACTACGCCTAATCATTTCATTTGATGCGATCTGTACGACGCGTTCGACGCCGACCTGTGAACGCTTACCTTTAAGGTACACTAGGGGAGAGTGGGCTAAATACGGATGCTGCGTAATTCCGGACACCTCGTTATTTCGTAGCTACCCCCCCCCCCCCTCCCCCTCGTCCAGCTTATATACTGACAAGATTGCGTCCGCCATCTTTAGTGCACGAAAAGTTGACAGGACGGGCGGCCGCGCACGGGTTTTCTAAGTAAGTTTTATTTAAGATTTTAGTGACATTTGTTACAATTTTTCATATCTTTGAATATTGTGTTTACGCAGATATGTGTGTACTAGCGAAATACTTTCTTTGGTTATGAACAGTGATTATATATAGCAGTAAAATCCTAAAACAAGAAATTATACGACTAAAACTAACCTATAAGTTTTGATTTTTTTTATTGTTGAAGTCAGTTTGGGTCAATTACGGACATGCGGCGTGGGGTAATCTCGAACGTACGCAATTACCCCTAGATCTTTAGTCCTTCGACTGAACGTAAACTTTATGAGATTTTAGTGTTTTTCAGATACCTCGAAGATATAAAAGAAAAACTGAGATGAAATATACTCTCGAAACTTAAAAAGTTGCTATAAGGAAGATAAAAAAACAAAGAATTAAGTTTTAGACGAGCCGAAAAAAGTGATATTCCGAGAGCAACGCTGTTCGATGAAGTTGGAAAATATGAAGAAGATATTACTGATCCGAAGCGTGGCGTGGTAAGAAGCCCGTTTTCAACGAGATACAAGAAGAAGAGTTGGTTTAGTTTATTCTAAAATGACCGTAAACCGTGTCCGTATTTACCCGAATGGCTTTGGGTAATTACGAACAGTAAAGGGGTTTTTTTAAAATAAATATTAATGTTCGTTGATTGATTATAAATAATTAATAATGTTCTCTTAAGCTCTCTTAAGGTAATGACCAAAATTTAATAATTAATAAAAAGAGACTGATTCATACTAATATTTTGGCTTTTATTGAAGGATTTCTTTAAGGCATCAGTCTTCATCTATTGCACATATTTTCAAGATTTTTTTTTCATTATAAAATTTATCTTCATATTTTTGTCTTCTTATACATAAAAATAGAAGTTTCAAAGTACAAGAATTTTTTTTTTGTTATTTAGCTTGGTGAACTGGCTGCATGAAGTTACCCTTCCTTTCACCTTGTCGACACGAAATCTTAATCCGGGAGCGTCTGAAAATAAAAAGTCGAGTATTTTATTATAAAGTGGAGTTGTAGTTATGACCCCTACCAAAAATTGTCACCCCCGAAAAAAAAGAAAACAAAATAGCGCACTTTTAAATTTTTCGACTGTGCTTTACAACTTAAATTGTTTAAAAATAGGATTAAATATTAATGAATATTTATACCGTTAGTAGGGGTCGAAGAGATACATGCATAGAATAATCCCTGTAAATTTGAGTTCAATCGGTGCAATAGTAGTCGACAAGGTCGAAAAACGTTGTTTTGCGAAAAACGCGTTTAGTTTCTCTTATAAAAATGTACATAAAACTTTTAAAAAAGCCTCTTAGCCTCAATCAGTGATGCCTGGTCCATACATTATTCCTTCAGCGTCTTCAAAAACTTCACTTTCTTGGGATTTTTGGTTTCGGATCACTGTTCTGCGAGTTTTGGACGCTCGACACGGCGGTTGCGCGCTAAGCGCGCCGAGACGCTTCTATTGTATCACTCTTTTTAACCCCTTATCGGTCACTTCAACCTAAATAACGTTCTCTACCGTATTTATACAGGTATGTAGTATACGAACAAAAATCGTCAGTTTTATTTCAATGACTGCCATGACCCGAAAAAATTAAATTTTCAAATTCCGGCTCGATAAGTACTAGTTTTATCTATCTACTTTAAGAAACAAATATTTTTTTGAGATAAAAAATGGCACAGGCACGTCTGGTACCGTAAACGCTGTCAACAAAAACACGTTCCAGGAAAACGACTGTAGCTTTTTTACCGTTTGAAATTTTTTAACCAAATTTTCACACAATATAGATAAAATCTCATACTTTAAAATGTATATCATGATTGTTCAATAAAATTCAGTTTTATACACAAAAAAAATTCTTAAACATAACCTTACTTTTAGATGTCTCAGGTGTATGTAAGCCCTTAAGCGTCCGCAATTATCCCTCTCTCTATACTGCATTTGCTAAATGTACGGGAAAACAGTGGAAAACCCGGCCCGGTATAGACAGCCCCATATTCTTCTGATTCTTTGGTACACAGACGGTTTACTCAAGTATCTACACTAAAGTCTCAGAAGTATTGGCCTTCCGCTCACTGGTTGATGCACCAGCCGGTGCACGGCTAAGCGGTCACCGCTCCGAGTGTCGAGCATGCACAATGCTGCTCAACTCGAAGTACCGCCGGAACCGAACCTCGACTGTCCATCCACCAGTGTCGATCATGTATTTATATATCGATGTATTTATACAGTCTATTTTCGATTCCCGTTCAATAGTATATCGAGAGCCCATCGAGTCTATTTGTCGAAGGGCGAGTAACGGATCGGTACACATTGGTCGCATGCATCGAATAACCAACGAGTAAAAGCCCCCGTAGCGTACAGGGTCGCAGCGACTGCAATTGCAATCGGCAGTTATATCAGTGTCGCGCGCGGAAACGCCATGAAAATATATCTGGTGGGCATGGTCTATGTAGTAAACACAATCGATTCGATCGCGTTTCTTCATACAGGACATTGACGCCCGTGTGCTCTCTCGCACGTCTCGCGTGTTTTACACGTTCAACGTTACACTTACACTTTGCACACACTTCGCCCATTCAGCCACACAACAGCGAGGTCTACGTAAATCGATTTTTTTTTTTTTAGTAATTCGTTCGTACTGGTTTACGTCCGGTTGAGGTATTCCTTTCACGCAGTGCCGTATTTTGTGGGCGCATAAGCCAGGGGCACTTGATAAAAAATAAGTTACAATCAATTATTATACCCAATGAACTGGAATAAAAAAAATTCGCATGAATTTAGTAGATTTAGATATTTTCTCGGAAAAGTTGCGGTTACAGAAATTCTTCTGCTAGTCACGTCATCAATATTTTCCTTAAACATTGGGTAATCCCCTCTTTTTATTGTCGTTATGGAATCTTCAGAATTATTTACATGCTTGAAGCATTTTATATCAAATACCTAGAGTTATTTAATATATAAACTATTAGATGGAAATGTGGCCAGCATGTCATCTCCATAAAGTGCTACCTACATAAGTTCGACAATTTTTAAAGTTGTCAATTTTGTGGTAAAAGGTCGGTAATTTGGCTTGAAATTTTCGCAGTATACTGGAATGTATTTTTACTTAACTATCGACGAAAGTCAGATAATTCCTAAATATTCGGATTCGTCAAACGAATGCCTTAAAGTATTTTCACTGAAAAGACAAAAAATATCCATTGGTTGATGCGGTACTTGCTTGTAAAAAATTGCATTTACCCTGGAACGAAAGGATACGTATTATTGATATTGGATTAATTCTAAAACGATGTAATACATTATGCCGTTGTTTGCGTGGGTGCTTGTGTTTCAATGGATAGCATATAACGTTAGAAGGGATTTAGCAATGGAGAGATTAAGTCGTCAAAGAGAAACCGAGAGGATAGACTCAGCGAACTTTGGAAGCCTGGCATATTTATATCTATCCGATACAGTACTGTAATTATAGGGAGAAGAGTTCGTGGGGTGCCGTGAATATCGATGTGTTCCACGCTTCTGAAGTTCGGTGAGTCGATATTATAATAATTATCTATAAAGCTACTCTGATTACAAGTTAACCTCGGGCTCTGTGTCACGACTTTACATTTATAGAATAAGTTACTAAGTTATATAAATAGTATCTTTTACTTATTCATCATAAATATGGGGTTGAACTTTGTGTTGTTGCGTATGCAACGAAAATTCTATTCAATTTTTTATATTTGTTGTTATTAAAAATCTTATTTTGTGAATTTAGGTATTGTAGATAACTGAACAAGGCTTCGAAAAGATGTTCGAGTGATTTCGCAGCTTAAGGGGGGAAATACATGTAGGCGACGAAAAAATAGCCAATTTTGATATATTTTTTTTTTGTAAGACCAAAACGTTTTAAATTTATGAAACTTTAGGTACATTTTATTACATACTTGAGCTATTTGTATAAAAATATTCATAAAAAAATATTGCAAAATAGCGAGGTTATTTGGCAGAGTGGCAGTTATTCGTTTGTGGGCAATCCAACAACTTCAATATTGATCTGAAAAATATGAGCTAAATTTTTTTAGTATTTTAATATTCAAATGCTGAAATTATACCTAAGAAATATTTAAAAAGTTAAAAATAAAAAACTGGTCCCTTTTTCGGTACACTTGGGCGGTTTGCGCCCCACGACCATATTTCATAGATTTTAAGTACCTAAACGTAGGGGAAGCAGCACTATCACGTCATCTGGTGGAAGTTCGAGGATGCCACTATAGCCTCAGGCTAATAGCGTTATGCTGGAGCATAACGTTTTTTTCTTAAGATTCCTACCTTTATTTCTCAAAATAAATACCTTTTCTGAAACAGCTTTTTAAGTACTATTTTTTTTCTTGTAGTAATACATCAGAAGAAGACTGAGCCTTTTCTTTTGAAAAAAAAAATAAAAAAGATGATTTTTTTTTGTAAAATCACCTTTTTCATTTTTTTTTCGCAATTTTAATTTTTTTAACATACTCAAATCAAATTTTCGGCTATATGTAACCTACACTACTTTGAAAAAGAAGCTTTCAAGAAGTCCAAAAAAAAATTCAAGTTAAAATATTAAATAGTTTATTTATAATAACGGTTTTTGTCACTGGGGTGCAGACAACCCCAGTGTGTCGAGTACGTCTCTCCACTAAAGTGTGTCGAATAAGGGTTTAAAAAAATGAAACTTTTACACCAAATTTTCGTTCTTTTTAGCAATGGAAAAGTATTTTTTAAAGGTGATCTTCATAAACAAGTAGGTATAAGTTGAATGTAATATTGTTATTGAATTGATTGGGGGAAAGTTATCTTTCCCACAATCTTAAAAAATGCCGGCAACCGTTTCCAGAAGACCACACGCCATAACGTCGTTGTTTTGCAATATTTTTTCACGTAAAAATTTGTTTAAACAATTTAATTGTGTAATAAATTGGACCTAAAGTTTCATAAATGTAAAACATATTGTTCCTTAAAAAAAAGATCAGAATTGGCTATTTTTTGTTGTCTACATGTATACTCTCCTCCAGACAGTATTGTTGTCTAGAGAGCGGTTTTGGGGGTGATTTTTAGGATGGAATAACTTTGAAGCTGTACCTGTTTTCTTTCTGAAAATTTTCATACGTGTTCATTGATCCTATAAAAAAATGTATAAATAAAAAAATTAAATGTCATGTACTTTTGTACGTTTCTTTGCAACGGTGCGCGGAATGCGCCTCCAATTCGTGAACAGTTTTGTAGACGTTGTATAAATATGAAAAAAAAAACCAAACATATTCAATATCCTGTATGAGTGTTGTGATCGTTGGTACCAGATTCAGCAAACAAAGTCGACAAAACGGTGGCATTTTAAACTTTGGGTATTAATTTTTCCTATTTCTCTGACCATTCTACGAGTTATACAAAGAAAAAAACATTATTTCGATTTAATTTTGCTACCAACGTTGAAAAAACAGTCTACTGAAGGTGTATGTCAAATCTGAACTCAATCGGCCAATTCGTTATCGAGATGTCGTGGTTGCCGATTTTAAAAACGTAGTTTCGAGGAAAACTCGTTTAAAGTTTGCTGCGTCTCAAGCGCGCGCCGCGACCGTACCCCTTATAATTTTCATAATTCGGTTAATTTCAGACTTTTTCAGAAAGATCTGTAGAATAATTAAATTGAATTTAAAAAAAAAAAACGATTTTTTCACACTTATAAATAACAATGCTTCTTTAAATCTGCCAAACGAAATTTGGAAAAGTTGCTAATAAATAACTAATAAAGAGAAGGGATCTAGAAAATGCTGGTAAATATATTCATATATACATATATGTACTGCTTAGTTCGTGTTATCGCGCACTCGAATTTTTTCCTACTTACAATTAGTGAAGGGAGGCCTTACAAAATGTTAAATTCATAACAAGCAACTCAACGTTCTATATGCTCATTTTTCCTCCCATGAAGATATTTTCAGAAAATTCCATTATAATACGATGCTTAATACTTTCAGTCAAAGGACATATATGTATACACATTTATATATGCAGGGGGATTTATATCGTTCCTGTTCGTTTTGTGTTTCACGCTGTGCCTCGTTAGCCCAAAGCCGTCACTCGCAATATAATTCCTCTCTCTCTCTCTCTCTCTCTCTCTCTCTGTCTCTCTCTCTCTCTCTCTCTCTCTCTCTCTCTCTCCTCTCTCTCTCTCTCTCTCTCTCTCTCCTCTCTCTCTCTCTCTCTCTCTCTCTCTCTCTCTCTCTCTCTCTCTCTCTCTCTCTCTCTCTCTCTCTCTCTCTCTCTCTCTCTCTCTCTCTCTCTCTCTCTCTCTCTCTCTCTCTCTCTCTCTCTCTCTCTCTCTCTCTCTCTCTCTCTCTCTCTCTTTCTCTCTGCTGGTGTCGTGGATCTCGGTATTAACTTACATTATACAGGAAGGGACGCAGCGCGTCAGAAAAGCGATTTTCCCTACTCGGGTCGACAGCCGATTCGCCGCTGCAAACGTTAATTCTTACACTGGAAATATTTTCAGACATCCACACAATTTGCATTTAACTGTTGAGTTCTCACGCTGTATTTGACGTGAAAAATTTTCTTGCGGACTTTTGCATTTCCGAGGATTTTCCAATTAGCCAGTAGAGAAAATTTATATCCTTTTAACGTGGTGTTTGACTTATCGCAACTGCGATGCACTCTTCTGATCGTAAAAATTGTTACGTAGGAACATTGAAGTCGTAAGAATCCTTATGTTTGAATCTTAAAAACCATTAAAATCGTAACAATCATTAAAGTCGTAAACATTATTAAAGTTTTATCAATCGTTAAATTCGAAAAATCGTTAAATTCATAAAAATCGTTAAGTTCGTAAAAATCGTTAAATCAATAAAAATGGTTAAGTTCGTAAAAATCGTTAAAGTCGTAAAAGTGGTTAAATTCGTAAAAATCGTTAAATTGGTAGAAATCCTTAAATTCGTAAAAATCGTTGAATTAATAAAAATCCTTAAATTCGTAAAAAAATCTTTAAATTCGTAAAAATGGTTAAATTCGTAGAAATCGTTAAAGTCGTAAAAATCGTTAAGTTCGTAAAAATAGTTAAATTCGTGAAAATCGTTAAATTCGTAGAAATCGTTAAAGTCGTAAAAATAATTAAAGTCGTAAAAATGATTAAATTTATAAAAATCGTGAAAGTCGTAAAAATCGTTTAAGTCGTTAAAATGTTTAAAATCATTAAATTCTTAAAAACCATTAAATTCGTAAAAATCGTTGAATTCGTAAAAATCGTTAAACTCGTAAAAATCGGTAAATTCGTAAAAGTCATTAAATTCGTAAAAGTCGTTAAATCCGTAATAAATAAAATCGCAACCTCCGTGAAAATCGTAAAAATCGTTACGGACAAATTTCGTCCTATTAAAAAAACACTATCAATGCGAAATCAGCGCAGACCTCTATTTTCAATTTTTTCGCTTAACAAGAAAATAAATACTTAGCGAGCGCGCGGGTAGGTATATTGATTTGGGCGAACCGCGCTCTAAGCCGCACGTGTGAAAGTTTCATTACTTATATTCCCGGAATACACAACGTGCCCATTGCGATGGACGACACTTTTTAGGTATGTGAGGTCGAAAAATGGCGTCGCTGAGCCCGTACTGACCGCGACTTGTCAACAGTGTCAGATAATTTGTATCGGTGGCCGCTCATATACCGACAAGCAAACGAGCGCTTTAATTAAATTGACTTCGTTCGCGTCCACAAGTCGCGGGGAGCCGCGGTGATATTGTGGTTCAACGCGACTGCGAATCTTTCGTTAAAGCGTCACGGTATTACAGAGTGGCGGCGATCGAACACGAAGTGTGTGTATGAACTTTATCGTCATCGTGGGCTTTTATCGCAGCGATATTTTCTCCTAGGTACAAAATAACACGGATACATATATACATGTTTTAAATTACCTTTAGATAAACCTTTCTCCATACATGTATATTTATATTCATGAGAGACTCGGGATCGAGCTTGCCAGAATTTGATCCAATAACTTTTCATTTCTCGCGCAAAAAATAGTTATAAATTGCGGTTTGAGGCTAAAACTACCAGGAGTATCGATACATTTACTACACGATCCTAGAGCATCATCGTTGGTACGCAATGAAAATAATCTTTTTTTTTTTCATATCAGCCAATTTTCTTCTCGTCAGATCGGACTGCGGAAATCCCATTGTTTAGGATCCTTATTGGAGATAAACGACCTATAAATCTAAAAAGCGAAAGATTTTGTATAACAATGAAAATGTGGAAAAACAAGAAAGTAAAAAACGAATTTTCGTTACATTTCAGCCGCGCTAATGTACATTCACTTTGTCTCCGTGCCACTGATCCTCCGGGATAACACAAGTGAACTTAGCTTATTGTGTCAGGTTCATTTGAAGGCTGCATTCAACATAGTACATATATATTTTACCTCAAATATACGATTTAATATGTACGAAGTAAAGCGAAACGAAGTGAAGCTGCGTGTTAATATTAGGTGTAAAGGGAGCTTTGGCAAAAGCTAAAACGATTAATATTATTATAGCACGTGTAATTGCTAGTACGCGCTGGGACTATTAGCGCACAATAACGGGACCCTGGTGGAAAGGAGAAACGGCGGGGACACAAGGGTACGGGTGGAACACAGCCAAGTGAGATAACGAAGAGAGGCATGGAGAAATAAGCTCCACGGCGTTATCAGAACCGTCTCCATCCCTACCTCCACTCTTTCTTTTGCCCTATACCTCTCTCTCTCTCTCACTTGCCCTATTTCTCTCGCTTTCAACCCCTTTTCCCACACCTCTATAAACATCTCGGGATACTCGTATCCCCGTGGAACGTTGCATAACGGGTCAAAAAAGTAATGTTTGATACAACAATGCACCCACGAAGACCTCGATGCATATCTCGAGTCTTAAATCTCGACCAAATGGCAACGGTGGGCTGCGACAACGAGAAAACCAATATTAACCTTTTCAAGTCATGTACTTGACACTATACATATGCAGGGTGGACCACGCAACGTGTGCACCCCTTTTACGACCAAAATATGCGTTGCACGAAAAAATGTTTTATACAAAAGTTACATGGTTTATAAGGCTACACTATGTGGTACATTTATTTTTTTTATAGGTGGAGGCGCTTCGAAGATTTGAAGGTCAACTTAATTTTTTCAAATGGAATGCTATATTTTTTATAGCGTAATATGATAGAGTATCGAATTCTGAATAAAAAAGTATAGACCCTTATTAGCCCTAGAGTTAATAGCTAACGAGTAATTTCACTTTATTACTTTAAAATTTTCTTCACGTAATATCAAGTTGGAGATTCAAATCTACTACAAATTTCTGAATGGCAGTGTTTACATCACAGTGTTTATCAATATGAACACATTTACCACATCACACACACTTATCATGATTCACAATCTTCTCAATGATTGTAATCCAGTATTAAAGTATCCTTCGGTGATTGTGCGTGATTATTATCAGAAAGATAAAAGTAAAAATGAATGAATGAATCTCCAACTTGATATTACGTGAAGAAAATTTTAAAGTAATAAAGTGAAATTACTCGTTAGCTATTAACTCTAGGGCTAATAAAGGTCTATACTTTTTTACTCAGAATTCGATACTCTATCATATTATGCTATAAAAAATAAAGCATTCCATTTGAAAAAATAAAGTTGGGCTTCAAATCTTCGAAGCCCCTCCACCTATAAAAAAAATAAATGCACCACATAGTGTAGCCTTATAAACCATGTAACTTTTGTATAAAACATTTTTTTGTGCAACGCATATTTTGGTCGTAAAAGAGGTGCACGCGTTGCGTGGTCCACCCTGTATATCGTATACCCGAGAGTGCTTTCTATAGGGCAGGGGAGTGGGTAGTCGATACTTTTGAATCAGAGAAAAGTATACATTATTTCAATGCAGCACGACCATGTACTTAATTATTACATCGCTGCTGAATCTTTTTTCAATGCTGCAAATATGACCGGCTATTCAGGCTACATTAATAAATCCACAGACAGAATATTCAAGGCGTTACACCACCTTGGAGCTTGGTAAAATAGGTATACTTGTTTTTTTGACGCGACTTTTAGATATATAAAATAATTTTCGTTTTTCAAAAATATCATTTTTGACAAAAAAATTTAAAAATTGCGGAGATATAAGTCGTCTATTAGGACCGTCTTATAATAAATTTTTTTTTTATGCCACTCCATGTATTTCCTCCCTTATTCGATTGCGCGGACGAGGGACTTTTTTTAACCCTGCGCATATACTTGCGTCAGCGTATCGCGTTGGATATTTGATACAGTAGTGGAAACATGTACGAGACATCAGAAATTTTCGGCAGAAAAGCCAGTCGAGAATGCGCGACGTGCTGCCGTATGCCACTTTGGGAGTAAAGGATGCGCGAAAAGTCGAGCAGGCGTATAACGAATAGCCCCCAGGATACGTGTTGTCATGCAACCTCTGGTGAAAAGGACCAGAGAGGAATATAAAGTCGATCTCGAGCCCGTATCTCTCATATGTATATGTGTATACGCAACGCTTATATACGCGGAAAACAACTGCTCTTGGTGAACGAAAGGGCGCAATTCGAATTGAATTATGCAGCAACGACGGGTGGGTCAGGCTTTTTTATTCGTTGACACTTTATTTCGCTGTGTACGTGTGTATATATATATATATATACATAAGAGATAACTGCGATAAAATTGTTTGTCCGAATTACTAAACACGGCACGGATGCGCCTGCATCTGCACACCTGAGCTGCGTTCACATCACATAATATATTTTCAGCAGCGGAATTTGTGCGCAATCTTAAATGTATATATTCATTTATATACAGTGAAACTTTGTTTATACGTTTTGCACTTATCATTTATACATCAAATGTCCCTGGCCCCCGACGATTCCGCCTATAAAGTATTAGGTGTATGACTTAATGTTTACAGATTTTTCAGCAAATTTATTTAATATAAAAAAATAGAGAACAACGAACTTAATCTTGGAAATATTGTCCATCGTTTTCTATGACCTTGCGCCATATCTCAGGTAACATACGAATGCCGTCGCGAAAGAAACTTGCAGGCTTCGAGGCGATAAAGTCATCGACGAATTTACGCACATCGTCCACCGTTTTGAACTGTTTATCCACTAAGGCGTGCTGCATTGACCGGAACAAATGGTAGTCGGATGGGGCCAAGTCTGGTGAATATGCCGCGTGCGGGAGAACTTCCCATCCCAAGTTCAAGAGGGTCTTCTGAGTCGCGCGAGCAACGTGAGGTCGAGCGTTGTCATGCAGCAGTATGACTTGTCTTCTTCCTTGCCCAGTAAATAGTCTTTTCTGATCAAGTTCTTCGCTCAGTTTATTCAATTGTCGGCTGTAGCGTTCCGCAGTCACCGTCTGACCAGTTTTCAGGAGTTATTAATAAAGCACACCCTTCATATCCTGTCCAGGGCGCGACTGGTCACTAAGATCGAAATCACCACTTCTAAAACATTTGTACCAATAATTACACGTTTCATAAGATACAACGTCGGCACCAAGAACAGTACAAATTGATTCCCGTGCTTTAGAAGCATTTTTTCCTTGTTGGAATTCGTATAAAATGCAGTGCCGAATGTGCTGTTTACCAGTTGCCATCGTAAACTCTGCTATTCTGAGAGGTTATATGACTCACGTAGACTTGTCGTTCGGTGTTCTGAAACCTTACGTCCGATCCTTTCAAAACCACAAAAGACCGCGAAAATATTTCTATTTTAAATATAATTTTAAGCTCGAAGAAAAAGTCTGTAAAAATTTAGTCATATACCTGATATTTAAAAAAGTTTCACTTATACGTTTTTCGCGCTTATACGTTATAAAGAGGGCACATCCGAGTAGACGGCGGACAAAAACAGATGAATGTTGGGAATTATTATCTGAAAAACCATTTGTCCGATTTCATCCAATTTTTTTTTTGAAGGTATAAATATTGAGGTATATTGACAAAAAATGTTATATATATATTGCGATGTGCAGCGTCGCAAGGAGAGGCCAGGAACACACGCCGAGAGGTAGGGTAAGGTGGTATAGGACTACGCACCTAAGCTTCAAAGCGGTGAAAAAAACCAACAGATACATTTTGCGAATCATTTTTTTTTTTTAATGAAAGAATATCTAGCAGTATAATTAAATTATGAGCGACAATTAGGAATCTTAATTTTTTTTAGATAACATACTAAAAACTACAAAAAGAGATTTGTGAACTCCTCGACATACGGACGTTTAAGATTACGCATGAGGATCGATAAAAGTACGCAAACCTCAAGCAACACATAAATCGCAAATAAAGTTGCCCACATTTGTATGAGAGTTGGAGACCTGCAGACCTTGGAGGGCTGGAGAGCAGGAGAGTTGGAGATTTGTAGGGTTGGAGGTCGCAGAGTTGGAGGGTTGGAGGTCGCAGAGTTGGAGGGTTGGAGAGTTAGAGAGTTGGAGGGTCCGAGATTTGTAGAGTTGGAGAGTTGGAGAATTGGAGAGTTATAGAGTTCAAGAGTTCGTATCTCCCCAGCGATGTACCTGGTGTGGATCAGGTCTTCAGCTTCTTACGAAGAGTGAGTTCAGTCGCTTCCAATGAACGTGCTACCGCTCTTATATAGATTCACCATCATTAACTCGCTTGCTTGCATTTTCAAGATCCGTAATTGAACCATAGACTTCGGTCGGTAGTCCGTTTTTTTCGGGACATGCTAAAAGTAAAAAAAAAACATAATCTTTATACAATATATCTTTATTCACATTAATATCTTTTATATATTATAAATATATAAAAATCATTTTCTTTTGAAAATGGCGATTGGTGCATCGCTGAAGAGTTTCGGATATATACATATGTATTTCACTTCTACGTTATTCTCATTCATACGTTATACTTGCTGTATCACTTGAAAAGCGTATAACTGAAGTTTCACTGCGTAAGCGAAAAGGTAATTTTGAAGTCATTCGATTTCGAGAACGAAAGATCCTCATAGTGGTAAAATGTCCCTACTCTCAACATCACGTAGAAACCGCAGTCTTTAAAATCATCCCCGGACAAACGTAACCATATTTTTATGAAGAATTATTTCAAGTACCTATCCGGCCCACGAAACGAAATATTTGTCTTTAAAAAAAAATCCTCACGACCATCCGCGGAACAGCTAGACAGCTGATAGCCAACGTTACGTAGATACATAACGCTTTCAAACAATCATGTCCCCAACATACGTATACATGTGTGTCCCTTCGCCATCGCAAAGATGTTTACTACAGGCATCGTTTCTGCCGTATACAGCAGCTGAGATTTCTGTCCGGATAAGTTATGTGTTGTGTTATACGTATGTATACGCTTAGCAAACAGTGCCAAGATCGGAGCATAACTTGCGTACCGTCGTAGAAGTTCACCCGAATTTGCCAGCAACTTCGTCGAGTCGAAAGCTTGGTGGCAATGTTTTATTTTATTGTTTTTTTTTTTAACCGAGGGTAGAAAGATGATGTGAAGGATGTGGCCGAGGACAGATGTTTCTGGCCAAACTTGTGAACGCCAAAGTACCTGACAGGACCGACCAGTATCAGTCCAATATTCCCAATATGTGTATATCAACCTCTTTCCTATAGAGGGATACATTTGAGATACTTCTGTTATGTAGCAAGTTCTGTCTCTGTGCTCCCCGAACGGATTTGGATCGAAGACCCATCACTTGGAGAAACTTGTTGTCCGATACACGTATCTCTGATATATAGATATCGACTATAGTTGGACGTCAGGAGCCTTGCCGACGTAGGAACACTTTATTGGATTCCGCAATTGGTTTGGCATAGCCATCGGATCAAGAATTCATGAATATTCCTTGACCGGAAGTGCTTTCTCTCTCCTTTTCTCTCTCTAGCTCTGGCGCTCTTGCTTAACCATTTATTGCTCTGGGATCGGAGCTCGTGGCTTAGGTTCCCGATTAGTTCGTAGGCTCCTGTGTGTATACGTATATATATATATATATATATATATATATATATATATATATATATATATATATGCACGTGTAAGTCTTGCCGAGAGTGTTGTAGCAACGCTATGTATGTATGTGGATTTTATGTATCGGCGTCGTACGTTGTACCTCACTGTGGCCAACGTGGCGAAGAAGGGCCGCGGGGGTGGAGGTTTCGAGATCACGTGTAAGGTTATTCGTATATATATATATTCGTGCGCAATGTACAATGGATGCTCCACGTTGCAATATAAACATGTACTGTATGCAAGGGAGTTCGACGAATTGCACCTTCGTATATATATTTGAGGCGTTGAGTACCGACGAGGCACTCAGCAGCTCCACATACATCCACCGGCCATTGCGATATCCGGTCTAATTTGCGTATAGGTCTAACGAGTTAGACTATCCGCTCCTTCTCTCTCTCTCTCTCTCTCTCTCTCTCTCTCTCTCTATCTCTCTCTCTTTCGCTCTCTTTCTAGTTTGACGTTACTTGTGTTTGTTGATCGCTATACCTCTCTCTTTCTCCCTCGCTCTAGTGTGAATTTACTCATGTTTATTACTCCTGGGATTTGATCGTAGGTGAACTCATATCCACGTTCAAGCTTTCATCTGCCTCATCCATATGCGCCAACATCAAGCCCGAAAATAAACTAATTGATCCGTGTTCGTTTGCTACGTTGGGGAATTCGGCAGGAAATTCTTCATTTTTCTTGGCGATAACTCGATTAAACAGGAATGATGAATCGCGTGCGATGTAACAGTTGAAACAAGATATTGCAGTGATTTGGTTGAGTGATGGATTACTTGCCCTCGGGTCTCTAACTTTTAGAACTAATATATTTTTTTGTTTTCTCCGGGGAAAGATGCGTTCAGGATTTTTGGGCAATTATTATCGCGAATACATTGCGAGATACAGGATTTTCTAGCATGATGTTTGATGAGTATGATTGTGTTATTGATTTCTTTTAATGTTTCTTCGTATGCATTAGCGGGGTTTTTACGATCTATTTTGCTTGCAGCACACAGCAGGACACTACTGTATTGAATTTACACGGGAGCGCAGGGATACCGTGAAATATCCGCGGCGATGTTTAACTGCGTTCCAATTGTGTTACCATAGGAACCTCGGTGAAATTGCCTCCCGTTTCATGAATATCGGCTGAGCGGTCACCCAACCGAGTATTGAGTAACGCTACTTAAGGGGCCAGTCCACTTTGGAGCCACGAAAAAAAAGCTATTTTCGCGATTTTTTTTGAGGGTTTTGTAAAAGATATGAATATAAAAATTGTTGGGCTTGATAAACAAAGTCTTGAAATACATTTTAAAAAAATGTTTAATTCATTTTTATTCATTTTTAAGTACAAAAACTATAGTTTAACGTAACGCCTCAAAAATAGGTGGGCTAGGTAGCTCCATCACAACTCGGCAACGGTTTGTCTGAAACAAAAAAATCAAAGTCCATTAGATTCAGTATGGCACCAGCCACAAAATGACCCTCGGATATAAAGTTTTATCAAAAAATAAAAAAATGGTAGAATGAAAAACGAAAAAAGTAAAAAAAACCCGTTTTTTTCGCAGTTTTTCGCAAAAAAAAGAGTAAAAATCAAAATTTTAAAACCACCGAGGGTCATCTTGTTGCGAATCATGTTTACAATATGTGGTTCAAATTTCAAGAGAATCGGTTTATTAATGTTAGAGATACGATGGAGCTAGATTTTGAAAACGTTGTTTCGAGAAGAACGCGTTTGAAGTTTATACTATGAAAAACTTTTACCTAAATTCAATCGGCAATTCCTGCACTGTACAAAATCCCTTCTGATTGCTCATCATCGTCGATTTCTTCAAGTCTTATTGCTTGCTTTCGTTTGGTTCTGGTCTCTTTTGAGCACTCAGAACTGCGGCGGTTTGCAGAGCGAACACGCTCGTCATCGCGATTGTCAGCGAATCCGATGTCGATCGGGCCGAGTTCGACGCCCATTATTTCCATTATTTTAAGCACTGGACGAAATCCTTCATTAAAGACACACGCGGAAACTTTGCAGGCAATGTCTACGATTTTTTTGCCGTTGAACATGTGTTTAGGTGCCATATTCCATACGCAGTTGTTAAAACTTTCATCATTGTTTTGCGTATGGCCACCTAAACACCTTTCGTGCAGTTCTGTTTTGGTGAGATCCTCGTAAATAGGTTTTAAAATTCCTGTACTTCCTCAAAAAGAGCAGGAGGATGTTTGTGGCCGATGGGTCGGCCGAGCGCGCTATACGCTCAGGTAGACGAAATAAGGTCCTGGCGTTCAGGTAAAAAAAAAAAATACTTAGAGAGCTCGGATTTTCATAAAATTTTGACACAATATTTCTGAATGTATGTACTTTAGAAAACAGTAAAAAAAATCGATTTTTTGAAATTTTCAAAGTGGACTGGCCCCTTAACGGGCCTGCACAAGTTTGGGGTCCAAAAAGAGGTCGATATTCAATATTTTTTTCTGATGAGAGAATTGAGATGATGAGGTTGGGATTTTACACCCAGTTAAGGAGCTACACCATTTTGGCGCTCGGAAAAATAAGTATAAAAATAATTTAAAAATGCATTTTACAAATGCATTATGCATTTATGAACAAATTAAAAAAAAAACGAATAGAAATTTGTTTAAATGCTGGAGATATAAGTCGCTTAGTGGGACCTGCTTTCGAAAATCCTTGCCGATGGTGGCATTTTTTTCTGTCAGGAATCGTCCAAAAAATAAAAAAATTGAATTTCTTGTAAAAAAAAAGGTAATTGCTGAAGGGTAGCATAGGGAAAAAATGAATACAATTTTTTTAGTAATGACATCTATTTGAAAATAAAAACGCTGATTTTTACCAAAAATAATAATAAAACTTTCGTGTAGCCGCCTACTTTTACATTTAAAAAAAAATGATAAAAAGGTCAAGGTGTAAAAAAAGTTCGATTTGCGACAAAAAAATACCTTATTCATTTGTTATTAACAAATGGATGAACATATAGAAACCTCATCCAGTCATCTGATCGAAAATTTGTTAAACTATGCTTTGTCCGAGTTCGGAGCGAATCGAACGTATAGATTTTGAGGATGACGTTGAAGTTTGCACAATTGAAATGTAACGAAAGTTGTTCCCAAATTTCCCAAATTTCTTTTGGCAGGTTTAAGCTATGAAAACCACGCGAACATTTTCTACGATCCTTATTTAGCGATCTACAAATTAAATCAACAAAATATGATTTTTGATAATAGGGGAGAGTGATCCTGAGTCGGCCCACTAAGCTTTTTGTCCGAAAACAGAAGGTAAATCGGATTTCATAGTGCTGCTAAGTGTTTAGTTGCATACAGCGATCGCTTGCCTACAATTCAATGTCATTTAGGAAGGTGTAGTGTGGCTTTTGGAGTCGCAATGCAGTGCTGAGTGACAAAGTACATCTTGACCATTTCTCAAAATAGTGTTCCTGAGTCGGCACCCCCCTGGTCTTGAGCCGGCACCCCATTGTTTTCGCTCGACTGCAGGAAAAAGCGCAGATTCTCTAAATTACGACAGGAAATGGACGAATTTGAACAATTTAGAAGAATAAAACATGAATTTTTTGTCCAATTTTATATGGAAACATTTTTCGAGTACAATGTTGAAAATAAAAAAACTATGAATTTTGAATTGAATGAAAAAAAAAATAATTGAAAAAGGGATGATCACTCGCTATCGTCGTCAGATTCGCAGTACGTGGGGCGTACTGAACTCTGTAGCGAACGCGAACGCAAGTGCAATCCACTTGTGGCGGGCTGCGAAGACTAGCGTTCTTGTCGTCGTATTTTATCTTTTGTGTCTTGCGTTTGAAATTGCGTCCCATGACTATAGAGCAAAAACACCGAAAATGCAAAAAAAAAAAAATTACAGAAACAATACAAAAAAGCAACAAGATCAAAAAAATTGGTGCCGACTCAGGACCACCTGTTTGGTGCCGACTCAAGACCACTACGACTTTCTATCCGTTTCACGTGATTACGCACGCGAACAAATCCGAATGGAAAATCGACATAACCAATCAATTAGAACATTGAATAAAGAAACCAATGCACTCACTCATATCAAATTTTTGAAATATTTACATACCTGTAGCTGCTTCAGAATGAATGACGAAAATAAAATGATGTCACAAACGAAAAATATAAACGCGCTCACGCTGCGCAGAACAATCTAAACTGACAATTGTAAGCATAATTTACATCAGTGTTTACCAACATGTCATACGACAAAATAATTGAGCCGACACGCACGCCATCTCTGAGGAACACCATGGTGCCGGCTCAACCCGCAGTGCCGACTCAGGACCACTCTCCCCTAATGAAAATAAAAAATTGAAAAAAAATCATTCCATACCATCGATGCAAACTTCAACGCCATTTTCAGATAGAGATTGTACCGTTTTATAAAACAGTTTCATGAAAAATGCAAAAGAAGAAAAAAGGGTAAATCGCAACTGTCGATTATAATACTATAATTTTTTTTATTGAGAATATTTCACTGCTTTCGAAACCGACGATGATTTGTTATGTTTTTGATATTTCGTACGTTCCTCCACTCGCGTTTCCCTCCAATAAATATTAACAGTCACGTGTTTAGCTATACTCGATCGCGTTCACGCGAGGGCCCGGGGAAAGTGAGAAAAACCAACGTCCGTATGGACGGCCGTTCATTCCGATCTTTCTACATTTGATACGTCAACCAGCTTTGGAACCATATTAGTTTCTCGTAAATTCAGCATATCGCGTAATTGGGGAACTTGGGTAAAAAAAAGTGTACGTTTTTGGTGATATAGTATTATCGATGAATGATCGCAGCACCATTAGGTTTTTATTTTTTTTTCGTATTTCTTTCATTCACCATGTCGGCAGTTGTATTTCTCGTTCACTGAATGAAATTTGCATGATAATACTGCTTTTGGCGTAGAATCGGCGTTTATAATTCATTCCGTACGGTGCCGTAGTGAAGTCCATTCGCACGCGGTCACATCGTCTGCGACCAACTCCCCGATACTATGGAAAACCGCAATCGAGCGTTTTACAGTCCAGCGCACGCGATTAGCCACTCCAAATTCCTCTATCCTTCTCGCCCGCTTCCTTTCCACTTTGTTTTTCTTGCAAATTTTTTCAATTTTTTTTCCCTCTTCGAAGCCCTGGGAGCAATTGGAACAAACCCCAATATTTCACCGAGGACAGGCTACGCGTTAGCCAGTCGGATGTTTCAACCGCGACCATACCGAACGCTTTTATTAATTGGCCTCTCTTTCGTTTATTCCGCACACCGCGCATCGAAACCCCTCCCCATCTGCTCTGATCCTTCTCCAGTCCTTTCTACTCTCCACTCTCGTTGTATACGTACACCACGTATGTAAATTCTTTCTTTCCCTTCCATTGGCCGACAATCACCTTGCCCGCGTGCTCTCACCTAGGAAATGGAATTGCGATCGAATCCCTCGCCTCCCGATACGAAATTGCTAAACTTGAGGGAGTTACGAACAGGAATTTTGCGAAAATTTTGCTCTTAAATCACGCGAAGTTTCGCAGTAAATTTTTCAATGTCGTTATCGCCGGGAAGTCTTCGGATACCCACGGGTTACTCTTGTCGGCGGGGATTTTAGAACCTGTTTTATCGAAATTTCCGTTGATAAGAAAGATTAGGCTGATTAAGAATATTATTATATTCATATTTTATATTTATGGTTCCTTTCGTGTAGTGCTACCTGAATTTAGAGTGGGACTAAAAAGTCCCAGTACGATATAAAGGGTGTCTCTTAATGACCTGATATTTTTATTTATTAATAAAACTTTTTATTCATTTGAAAAGTACAAATATTGGGTGAAGTAAAAAGTTTTGAGCGTTTTCGGCTAGATGTCTTTAGTGAGCCATATCTCACGATGTATACATCGCATCGGGTCAAACTATACGGCGATTTAAAGGTGACATTACGCTTCAAAAAAAGTTCTTTGACAGTTTTGTGTTTGGTGAAGCCAGTTGTGTGTTACGGCGTTCCAAAATGGAGATAAAAAAAGAGAAAACTCGATACATTCTTCAGTACCACTACGACCAAAGTTAAAAAGCGGAGCAGGCGGCCAAAAAAATTTGTGCTGTTTATGGACCCAATACAGTATCGAATGCAACAGCAAAGCGGTGGTTCCAACGATTCCGTTCTGGTAATATGGACGTCGAAGATGAGACACGCTCTGGTAGGCCAATCGTCGAAAATGTCGATAAAATCATGGAAATCGTCGAGTCGGACCGGCATGTGAGCACTTATTCCATTGCCCAGGAACTGAAGATTAGTCAGAAAATCGTTTGGAACCATTTGCACAAGGCTGGTCTCAAGAAGAAGCTTGATGTATGGGTGCCACACGAATTGACGCAAAAGAACCTTTTGGACCGAATTGATGCCTGCGATTCTTTGCTGAAACGTAACGAAATCGACCCATTTTTTAAGCGGATGGTGACTGGCGATGAAAAATGGGTCACGTACGAGAACAACAGCGGAAAAAGATCGTGGTCCAATCGCGGTGAGCCGGCCCAAACGATCGCCAAGCCCGGATTAACGGCCAAAAAAGTTTTGCTGTGTGTTTGGTGGGATTGGAAGGGAATCATCCACTACGAGCTGCTCCCATCGGGCCAAACACTCAATTCGGACCTCTACTGTCAACAACTGATCAGATTGAAGCAGGTGATCGACCAGAAGTGGCCAGAATTGGCCAATAGGAAGGGTGTTGTGTTCCATCAAGACAACGCCAGGTCGCACACATCTTTAACGACGCGCCAGAAGCTCCGAGAGCTTGGATGGAAGGTTCTATCGCACCCGCCGTATAGTCCAGATCTGGCACCAAGCGATTATCACCATTTCAAGCATTTGCAAAATTTTCTTGATGGTACAAAACTGGCCTCAAGAGAGGCTTGTGAAAATGAGCTGATCAAGTTTTTACCAATAGGGACGAGGACTTCTTCAATCGCGGAATTATGAAATTGCCTTCATAATAGACAAAAGTTATCATACAAAACGGCGCATATTTGATCCAAATCGGATAATCCTAACTATGTTAATTTCATCGTCGAAATACAGCGAAAAAACGCTCAGAACTTTTTACTTCATCTAATATTTTTATTTTAATATAGGATACAAATACGGAGGTTAGGTGTGGAACACAATATCCGATAAATAGCCGCCTCGTCCCTTTTTGCAAACATTCACTCTTTTGACGTAATTTTGAATAACATTTCAGCATAATTGCGGACTAATTTCATTAATGGTGCGTCCAATTGCTTCCTTGAGCTCCGGAATGAGCTGTGGATCATTGGCATACACTTTTCCTTTTTGAAAACCCTAAAGAACGAAGTCCAATGGCGTCAAATCGCACGATCTTGGTGGCCAAATCACATCGCCGCGGCGCGAAATAACATGACCATGAAACTTTGTCTCCAATAACTGCATGGTTTCACATTACATTTTTACAATTTCTATGCGTTGCTCGATCGTGTAATTCTCCATGACTAAACCTCAATACTTCCTGATGCCACTTATCAAAGATCAGCACTCTATGATGTCCACAAAAAAAAAGGCGCGCAATTCTGAGATTTTGAGACATCCTTTAGTTCCTTCTAATGTTACTTCGTATATACGTGTGTGGGCTTTTACGAATCGATCCCTTTCATTCATACCCGTGCAGATATTGTCGTAGAGATCTAATTGGATTTCAATACTTGTCCCCACTTCCTGATAGAAATCCAATGGGTGCGGATCCCCGTATCAAAGTATTACGCTTGTACGTTGGATTCTAACAGGGATTTCCTATTGGAATCCAATGTACGAATCGACTTTGAATCCTAAAGGACTCCCACATTATCGAGCAGAATCCGATACGATTCTTCGCGGATCCTATCGCACCCTGTACGTTGAGTTTTCTAAACAAAATATACCGATATATAAAATAAGTGGATCTTAATAAAGTATAAATCTTATCTTGAACACTTAAAACTCGATTTGAATCACATCACTGAGAATCCACGGTAATTGTCGTTTGTTACTTATTTAACTGCACTTTGACATAATATCACCACACACGTACGCGCTCAGGAAGCGTGCGGGCAATGTTTCAATACGCCGAGGTTTTTCTCGTGACTTTTCACATATAATCCTTACAAACGTGGTAAGCATTCTCATATGGCATTTATCGGGATACAGCGCAGAATGCAATTTCATTTCCAATGAGCACTCCCTATGTGCGGTGTCCCTAACAAATCCCTATATGGATGGATCCTGGAACTCCCCAAACAAATTTGTGCACGGGATGACGAAATAAACTGCTTTTGTGAGTGATCGAACAAATTTTGGTTGAGAGTTTCAAATAAGAAATTCTTAAACGACGTGAATAGGGAAATAGCGCGAAATACACTTGGATTCCAATGTGGGCTCCAATTGGCGTGTCATCCGTATAAAATCCGTAGAGGGATGTGGTAAGATCTGAGGTCTCTTCAACAAATTTCTCCACGGATTACTTCACAATTGTCACTTCACTATTTCCAGTTCCTAATGCCCTACTGCGTTACGTTACGACGAGGGCACAGATCAACTAGGAGAAACTCGTGTTTTTTCATGCGGCTATATTTTACTAAGTTTCAAAAATCCTACAAATGGAAATTCTAGATTAAAGAATGCTTAATCATTCTTCCTCACACGATAAAATCATTTGAACTCGAGATAATTTTCGAACGGCAAAACGGAAGAGAAAAAAAAGTGCCCTCTCACATTTCGACAACGACGTAATATCATTCTCACAATTGGTATTGGAAGACCTTCTACACAAAGACCGTTTGCATCACAATGATGTGCATTGCCCACCCGAATTGGCAAGGGTATTATTCCCTATATTAGGTGGAATTGTCTCTGCATAACGAGGGCACGGAGCCAATCGCGAACCTTCGCACACCACTCCCGTTCAACTGTAACTCTGCTGATAGTAACATTGGCAGGTTGATCGATAATTTGGAAGAAAAACATTACATATAAAGTCACACAATGGTTTTTCGTTGGAAATAACGTGGTTCATACAGGATCAATAGACTGGATAAATTACGTAACGATGGAGTTCTTTCAACTGGAAGTTGCAAATTAAAATTGGAATGACACGTTGGTATCAAGTACATTAAAAGTGACATGTAAATTTGAATATTCTTAATGCGAATTGTTTTACAAATATGCACAAAACGTGCTTAATTTTACTGTAATCCGAGTGAAAATTTATAGCCTCCTCTGAACACTTGCAGGACCCATTTCTTTTGTAATGCACAAGCTGCTGGCCTCTGTTGAACCTACCAAAACCCATTTGTCGAATTCAATGCCATGAAGAGGCCTCCATTTGGTCCAGTGTAGCCTCTGTTAGTCCTCCCAAACCTTCTTTCGACCCCCAGTTTCAGTGAAATGTGCATAACACAGGCCTTCTTAACCTGCTTTCGATCTGAAGTCCGTTGCCTCGACCCCATCTAACTTGCTTTGGGCCGAAATTTAATATCTCCTCCATCAACACTCCATTGTGAAATAAATAAGTTTTCGCTGAAAAGAGGGTCCGGAGGGTCTACAGTGCGCCTAAAGTAGGCTGAATGGTGGGTCCATAGAGTCTACAGTGTGCCTACAGTAGACCGAAAGGGGGGCCAGTAGGTTTTGCGGGACACTCGAAGTAGGTCCACCTGGGGTTTCGCAGGTTCAGTTGCGCTCTGCATTGGCCTCCTTTGAGTGAAAATGTCCAGTTTCTGCCATTCGGGAGGTTCATCGGAGGCCCTAACGTATTGGTATTCTAAACATTGTACCTTAATTTAGGTACCCGATAATCCACTATCGCCGATCTCTGTTCGGGGAGGAAGGCATTTATTTTGCGGATTGAACGCGGCTCGAAAATTTTTACTCGGGAGTACACATAAATGCATTGTTCAAGAGACGTTTGATATCTAAACGTGTAAATAAAGACATTTACACGTTTTGCATGTTTCAAATAAGATAGCAATGAGGTGTCGAAATTTAATACGGTTCAAGTATTTGAAGGTACACATCGAATGTGTTTAAATTCTCTAAAACACACGTAAGAGCGTTATTTTAAGTTGTGCGTGGCATTTACACGTGCTAATTCCTAAAATTACACACCTTACGTGTAACAAGCAACAAACATGGAATTGCAGGGTACGCAATGCAATTCATTTACGTAAAATTATTATATGTGAGTTCTATTTTCATGAAGTATTTTAGATTTTAAATTGAACGATTAGAAGAATAAGAAAATTTGGAGACCACCGCAAGCGATGGAAGTGACGATTTTTTTAAGTAGCGTCAAGTAGGATTTTAAATGCCGTGTCCAACGATACCCGCCTCGACGAGGTACGCAAGTTTTGTTACCCTATTAATATTTTTCACATACCGAAAAAAAAAATGGACAAACGTTTAATAAATTAATAATTAATTGAAATTTAATCGTCAGCACAATAAATTGTTAAAATTTTTTATCGTTTCTGAAGTTCCTCCCGAGCATTGAAAATAAATCGAGAGTACTCTCCCTGACGATGGAAAACCATATGGGAAACACGTGAAAAAATACTTTTACCAAAAAGCCAGTACAGCCGGCTTACCGTCAAGCACATAGGCAAAGTGCGAGTTAAATGAGAATCGGACGTGTCTAATTAGTTTAAAGTATTCGTGTGCATCACGAGAAAGTTCGTTAGTCAATTTTGGAACTCGGTCTTGCCCGGAACACCACGGTTGCTCGTTGTTGCACCGCTTTCCTACCGCAGGTTGCACTTCCGTGGTCTACACAGTTGGATGCAAAAATATTATATATATACAAGCTTCGTTATATAGCTGTTACGGAAGCTCTGTGGCACGTCATATTGCCCGAGTGTTTTACCTCGATAATGCTTGCCAACCAAAAGCTCGTTATGCCGTTTCGCCTCCTCGAAGTGAGAACCGTATTTTGCCACGTTCTCGATGCTAGCTCGAACTGTACGCTCCATATATTCCATTGTACACGATACAAACTGATCCTAAACGTGGAGCGGTACGCGATATATGTCATGCAAACCTATACCAAGTTGCAGTATTTTCTTTGTCGATTCACCCATTTAACGGATACTTCCGCTATAACGTTTTCCATTCAAATTGGCATATTTCTTCTTTTTCGATTTTCGAGATGATTAATCAGTGTCGCCTCTATTCACGAAATATTGCACCAACGAAAGAAAGCTACGCAGAGCCCGTTTTGAAAACTGACAAGAAAAATGAAAAATTAAATGAAACGAACAATTCTAAAGAATTTGCCCATGAAAAAAATATGTGATTTCAAGATTCTTTCGTGCTTGCAGAATGAGCCAAATTGAACATCTATATCCAAAGAAATTTATTGTACATGTCTTGAAGTATTTGAAACCTTAATAAAAGATGTTTTTCCGACAAAACGGTAGCGTTGGATGTATGTGGACGCTTTTTTTGTACGAGGTGCTCGAGGGCTTGCAGCGCAAGTGCCGCAAATTTTGACGCTTAACGAAAAACCAAAAATGTTCACAATCTACGGCGTAATAGCTGGAGATACACGTGGGAGATTCTGAAAATATTGTGCTCCATAGAGAAGGGCGGAGGTTAAAAAAAAATGTTTCGTTTCCAGAAAGGAAAATCGTGAAAAATACCTAGTAGAAGCCTTGAACAAATGAACAAATTCTGTGACGTTGAACTTTGCATCGTTGCGATACAGCGTTTTTTTAACTCATAATTTTTCATCAAAAACTATGGTAGCCTCATATGTTGAATTGAATAAGTTCTCGCTGTTTTCTAACAGATGGCGTTACCAGAACTGTATGTACGTAGTTTAAGATCGTAACGCATCTACAAAGAAGTACTATAAGCAAGTTTGAAATTCGGTGTATGTAATTTCGCCGACCTCTAAACAACTTTTTTTTTCATAACGTTAAACATGTCAAATTTCATGCCAAAAAAAGAGTATTTGTGGGGAATTTCACTGCACTAATTTATTTTTAAAAAATCTGCAGTTGAATCACACAAAATTCTTTTTCCGACTTGCGGCAACCATGCTCTGTTGGAAACAACATGCACAGATTGGTTTAGACGCTTCAAAAATAATGATTGTGATATTGAAGATACAGAACACTCTGGCGTACCGAAAAAGTTTGAAGAAGAATTAGAGGCATATTACTTTATGAAGATTCATCTCAGACGCTAACTGAACTTGCAGAATCATTAGGAGTTGATATTACAACAGTTTCGAAACGTTCGAAACCAGTAGGATTGATTCAAGAGCAAGGAAATTGGATGCCGTACGAGTTGAAGCTGCGAAACGTCGAACGGCGACTTTTCATATGTGAACAGCTGCTTCAATAGCAGAAACGGAAAGCAAAAACGGAAAGCTCAAACTGAATGAAACCATCACGGGAGATCGCTATCAACTACAGTTGATGCATTTGAGCCGAGCATTGAAGGAAAAACAATCGCGTTACGAGCAGAGACATGATAAAGTGATTTTGCAGAATGACAACGCGTGGCCACATATGGCGAAACCGGTAAAAACCTACGCTTTATAAATAAAACGCTTAAATGGGAAGTCCTAAGCCACCCGCCGTATTCACCAGACATTGCCCCTCCCGATTATTACTTGTTCCGATCAATGGCACATGGCCTAGCTGAGCAGCACGTCCATTCTTATGATGATGCCAAATCAATGGGTCGAATCTTTGATAGCCTCAAAAGATGGGTTTTTTTTCGATGTGGAAATAAAATGCTGCCAGAATGGTAATGTAGTGTGAAAAAGTAGTGGCTAGCGATGGACAATACTTTCAGTGACACGTTTTTTTTACAATTTTTTAAAATAAAGCATTCATTTTCACGGAACAACAGCGAAAACTTATTCAACATCCCAATATTTGGCAGCCCACGCGTACATAAACAAGTAAGAACGGGCGACAAAAGTGTCATCCCCCGAAAAAATCTGTCCAATTGAGGGTAGTGAATTTAATAAAATGATTAAATTATATATCGATTTTAAGGGATCACAACTTTATTTTTTCAACATTATACACACAAAGCCCTGAAGGGAAGTATACACAATATTTAGCCCATTTGCGAGTCCTGGAACCTCCACCCTATGTTTATCTGTGAAGAATAATGTTCAGAAAATTCTGTGAAAGTTTGAAGTGCATCGGACGGAATTTATTCGACTGACGCTCCAAGCCAATTTTAGAAATTATGTACTTTGCGTCCCACTGTCAAAATTTAGTAGTAAAAATGGCAACTTTTCGGTATCAGACCAATCGCCATTTTTTCAATACCCCAAAGTGTGATTTAAAGTTAAAAACGATTTTTCCGAACCTCTGGATTGACATTATCTTTCAATGCAGCGATAGTTCGTTAACGACACAGCTCTGAGAAATCGCACGTTGTCCCTAAAAAAATGACCCCTTTTCACGTTCCCAATTCCCAATAAGCGTATGCGAAGAGCGAAGAATCAATCGTTCACAGGTCGCATCCCGTTGGCAACGCTCGCGGATAAGGCTTCCGGTTTATCAGCCGATGGACCGGATGGCCGTTGGGTATACATAGACCTCGTGGATATTTAGCTTGTGTGTAGCCGTTCGTGCGTGCTCTTGGATTGGCTTCGCCGCTGCGTTCGTGCTTTCTGTGCTGATTTCAGGGCAGTGCCGAACTTCCGCAGTCGCGGGAAACGACCGAGTTGTTGAATCTTTACGATCGATCTTTACCAGAGGAAGTCAAGTATTGAGAAACCTCGCCGTGCTGTTGGATTTTCTGTTAGTGATTAGTACCGAGTTTGGCCAAGGCTTTTTTCTCGAATGGGATGTCGGTTGAACTACTTTTTCTTTTTACGTGAAAGATTATTTCTCTCTCTCTCTCTCTCTCTCTCTCTCTCTCGCTCTCTCTCTCTCTGTCTCTCTCTCTTGCACGGTGCTCTTAGAGGCCCCTGCCCCAAAGCACGGAATAAATTACTCTTTCTCCCTCTCTCTACCTATTCCTACCCACATATTATCATTAATTTTTCTATTTGTATACTGATGTTTGTTTTTTCCATTGATATGCAATTTCTTTCGTGTAGCACTCAAATATGTAATAGAACGGACTACTAGGGGGAGTCGAGTATTGAGAAACCTCGCCGTTCTGTTGGATTTTCTATTAGCGATTAGTACCGAGCTTGGCCAAGGCTTTTTACTCGAATGGGATTTCGGTTGGACTACATTTCTTTTTACGTGAAAGATTCTCTCTCTCTCTCTCTGTATATATTTATACGCAGATATTATTATTCATTTTTCTATTTCTGCACTTATGTTAGTTTTTTTCCATTTATATGCAATTTCTTTCGTGTAGCACTCAAAGATTTATACGGAACGGACAACCAGGGGAATTCAAGCATTGAGAAACCTCGCCGTGCTGTTAGATTTTCTATTCGTGATTAGTGTCGAGTTTAGCTAGGGCTTTTTTCTCAAATGGGATTTCGATTGAACTACTTTTTCCACGGCGGGAAGATTCTCTCTCTCTCTCTCTCTCTCTACCTATTTCAACCCATATATTGTTATTAATTTTTCTATTCGTCTACTGATGTTTGTTCTTTCTATTTGTATTCAATTTCTTTCATGTAGCACTCGAACATTTATACGAAACGTCCAGTATAACTTTATCTCATAGGTTTTCGCTTTCAGCTCTCAATTTCGTAACTCGATTACGTTCGCGCTTCGGTCTTCTCTCTCGGTGTTACACCCGCACACAAACACTTGGCGCGTGTATATGTACAGGGTGTCCATTTTATCTCTGCCACCCGAAATAACTCGGTAATTATCGACGTCACAAAAAAATGTTCCAGACAAAAGTTGTACGGTGTGAAGGGGGCCATCAAATGCGACCATTTTTTTTTATTTCGCTGGAGGCGCTGACGCACAGTGAAGGTCACCTCCACTTTTTTAAAGGGAATGGTACATTTTTTTTTCAACCATCTTGTGGAGCACCTCAAGCCGCATAAAAAACGTTTGGGGGTCAAAGTCGTTCAAGGTCATTCAAGGTCAGTATCGATGATACAAATCTAAATATCTCGAATCACTGCCAAATATTTAGTAGTGATCCAAGATATTTAGATTTGTATTTCATTTTAATAGGTGTTCGAAATTAGCTTTCGAGACTACCGCGTCAAACGTTCGCCGGCTTGGACACTGTCGATCTGGAAATTGCTCAGCATACAACAAACGCGCTTTTGTGGAATTTTTACTTGCTTCACCGTAACACAGTATCATGTCCACTTTTTCGAATTGACGGTACATTTTCAAACTATGAATAGCTTTTATCCAAATTCGAAATCAAACTGAACGACAACCTCGATTGAGCTACATACGATACAGATTAACGCGAGCTGGTAAACAAACAGAAGGTATTCGAAGTGTTGTCGATCTCCGATATCTCTCATTTTAAGCTAATTTCGAACACCTATTAAAATGAAATACAAATCTAAATATCTTGGAACACTACTAAATATTTGGCAGTGATTCGAGATATTTAGATTTGTATCTTCGATACTGACCTTGAATGACCTTGAACGACTTTGACCCCCAAATGGTTTTTATGCGGCTTGAGATGCATCACAAGATGGTTGAAAAAAAAATGCACCATTCCCTTTAAAAAAGTGGAGGTGACCTTCACTGTGCGTCAGCGCCTCCACCGAAATAAAAAAAATGGTCGCATTTGATGGCCCCCTTCACACCGTACAACTTTTGTCTGGAACATTTTTTTGTGACGTCGATAATTACCGGGTTATTTCGGGTGGCAGAGATCAAATGGACACCCTGTATATAAATAAATATAGCGAATGAAATATCGGTAAATTGCAATGCTCGCGATGCATTACGCCCTATATTCGACTCGATAAGTCTTCCCAATTCTCCCCTATGCGGCCGATTTTCCCTTCGCTCCAATGTATTTGATATACCGGTCACGTGTACATTGTAAACGCACTTAGAGACCTGCGAGCGGTCCCTCGTTTCTCCGTCCAGCAACATCGGAAGAAAGGGAATACCCGTGACAGAGACGGAGCGGGAGTGAGAAAGAAAGAGAAAGAGAGTGAGATAGGTAGAATCGGGAGTAAGAGGGATGAAGATACGAGGCCGAGAGTACCCAGAGTCACTCAGAGGAGTCTTGTCAATAGCTCGGATTCTCGTCGAGCGCATAAAACCCTCGGAAGCATTAGATTCTCATGGGAAATAGAAAAAATACAAATAAAATAACAATGATTAAAAAAAAACGACACTTTCTTCGCCCTTTATCATCTAATCTCCGTTTACTCTCGAGCCTGTATTCTCTCTCCGGTAGCGAAAAGAGTTTGCTCGATTGTTATTTTTATTCGTGTGTTTTTTTCTCACCTTTTCTGAACTCCGCTCCAATGGCTGGTGTATATAGCGCCGAGCTGATAAATTGGCGCGGCCACTACGTACATGGCTGCAGACTGAGCCTCGACCGGTGTAAAAGGGGCACGTGCTGTCGAAAGGATCAGACCGAGAGCGTCGAGACATCGCCCTCATCCTAATTGAACCGATATCGTTGTTTTCTCGACATTGTTCTCTCTCTCTCTCTCTCTCTCTCTCTCTCACTCTCTCTCTCTCTTCTGCCTCTCTCACGAGAAATTACGAGGGTTAATTTAAACTCCTCGGAGCTGCGTCGCAACCCGAATTTTCTACGATACGTGACTGAACGTATATTATGTATATATGTATGCATATACAAGGTGGTCTAAGAGTCGTGGATCGACCGAAGTGGCGAGGTAGCCGAGATCATTTCCAACCGAAAAGGTCATATACAGGTTGGTTCGTTTCTCAACGATTCCAAAGCAATGATTAGGTTTTCGATATTTTTGAAACATCGGTTGTCCCATCTGTACAGAAGAATGAATTTTTAAAAAAGTACTTATTATATGCGGATTATTATTTTTTCTTTGAAGATGTAGCCTGATGATGATGTGACTTTCGCATAAAAATGTAGTCTTCATAATTGTCATCATGAGTTCTTAAAATAAACTGAATTCGTAACACATTTTTGGGTCATAATTTTTTTCCTAAGTTTTCATCATTGATTTGGAAAGAAAAATATTCGAACGAAAACTTGTTCCTGTTGTAGGAAAATTGGTCGATCTTGTGAAGATTCTAAAAAGGTACAACCCATAGCTCTGATCCTCGAAAGTTTTTTACTATCGATTTTTATTCACTGCAAGGTAGTGCTTTGGTAGAAAATCGAATTTTGCACCATACAAATTCGAACTGTTAATTTGCATTGAGAACGCATTATTTGAATGCAGAACAATTATGGCGGATACGTAGAAGGGAGGCGGTACATCATGAGGCTACATCTTTTTAAAAAAAACCCGCATATGATAAGTATTTTTTTTCTCATTCTTTTTTTTTTGTACATTCAGAAACCGATTGTACAAAAAATTTTTTTTTTTAAATCATAACATTGGAATAGTTGCGAAACGACCAACCTGTATATGACCTTTTTGGTTGGAAATGATTTTGACTTCGTTTGATCCCCACTTCGTTGGATTCACGATTTTTGGACCACCCTGTATATGTAAGTGTGTATATACTTTATAGAGCTCTGCAGGCTAAATTGACAGAGCCATGACTCTCGGAGCTTTTTTCCCCTAGTTTCGGTCTGCGGTATGTTGAAGGGTGAGCTAAAAACCATCAGATAAATGGCTTTTTTGGATGGGAATTTGTTTAATTGTTGTCAAACGACGTATGATAATCGTCAGTTTCAAGGAAAATGCCTTTCTTTTTAATCGCTTAATTTTTTCCCGCAAATTGGAGCCACGAAGATCGCTCAAACTATTTGAGGATCTTTATTAGAGACCGGGAACCTGAGTCCGTAACCTAAAAAAAATCTGGATAATGATAAAAATATAATATTACGATGAACATAAGGTGATAAAAAATAAGCGAAAAAATTTCGTCACATTCCAACGATGCGAACCTCATCACAGTTGCAGGACGTCATCGATACCTTTGCCACTTAGAAATTCGCAACGCAATTGTTTCATCAATTTTTCTAGTTGAACCCGCCCATTTTGCCAAAGAGTTTACTCGCATTTAAGATTCGTCTTTGGAAGGAAATGTTTTATATAACTTCGTTACACGACAGAAAAAAAGATTCTTGGAGGAATTAAGGACGATCCGTGGGTGCAGCCTCCGTATAAGCGAAAAAAAGTCTATACATGGAGTGCCAGAGACGGAGAAAAGTGGAGAAAAAAAAGCGACAAAAAACTAGAACACGAAACAGCTGGAGCAATTTACGTCGAAGGAGAATAAAAGACGGGGAGATGAAACGTTTGAAGTAGTGCGAGAAAGCTCTCTTGTCGCTATTTTTTTTTTTTACACATGTGAGACAGAGCGTATTTAATGCGATTTAATACACCGATGCACACATAAAACGTAAACGAGATACAGCCGTAAAATGCATCGGAGCCACATACCAGTACATAAATATTTAATGTACTTCCTTAACAATTGTCGGCCGACTAAACGTAAGTCTATACTACTGTGCGATGTGATTTTTAACCCTCTCGCTGTGACGAATTTTTACACTTACCGCAATCTAGTTGATTCCTCCATCAGCGACAACGAATATTATTTCCAACCATATTTTCTTATTTAAGCCGGTCCCGTATTTTTTCAGACAGACCGTATATTTATGACGGTAAGTGTTTATGCCATGACACGAACACCTTACGCGTGCAAACCTGATGAAACGAGTGCAGAATTAATCAACGGATACATCTTATCCAAATGGTCGAATAAAAAAGCTGGACACGTTTTCTGACGAGCAGTACGACCAAACGTATGCCTCTACCACTCGAAAATACTTCAATCTTAATTAAAGCGATACTTTGATACGCTGTGAAATGTTAATTGAATCAGTAATTATGCATGTATATGCAAAAGTATTTAAAACCTAACGTGATAATATTCGATGTTGGAATGTCAACGGAAAAATATTTAACTCGGCACACCTATATCAATTGGGGAATATGTAATCTGTGTGATTTTTTATAAATGTCATAATGACTAAAATAAGCTTAAGGCAGTATTCTAGGCGAGAGGCCTAAATTTCAAGCGTTTTCTTAGGCTTGATAAAAAAGAACGTATAAATAATGTTTAGTGTCCATTTTTTACAGTCTTTTTATTGGAGCCCGTGCAAAAATTTCTTGGGGAGTCCCCAGATCCTACATCCTTATAAGCATTTAATAGAGACACCGCGCGTAGAAAGATTTGGAATCCAAGCGAATTGAGCGCTATATCCCGATTGACGTTGTTTGAAAAAAAAATATTTTAAATTCTCAACCGAAATTTGTTGGATCTCTCAAAAAAAAAGATCCTTTCGTGATGCCGTGCACAAATTTGTTGGGGCGTCCGAAGATGCACCGACATCTCTGTAGGTATTTATTAGGGAGATCGGACATAGAGAGTCCTCATTGGGATCCCATTAGATTCCGCACTGTTCCCCGATCGACGCCATTTAGGAATTCTTACCATGTTCCAATCGAAAATATTTGAAAAGTCATGAGAAAACACTCGGCGTGTTGAAACACAACCTGCACGTTTGGTATGACGTTGAAGTTTGCATCGTGGGAACGCAACGATTTTCTTTCTTCATTGTTCATTTCTTTAAATGCTATCATTATCCAAAGCCTTTTTTGTACGAACTGAGGTCATAGATCTCTAATAACAATACGCGAAAATGTTGGCATAATGTTTACCGCCTAAATTGACCGAAAAAACAATTGAACAATTAGAGAGGAATTCATTTTCGTTGCATTACAACGATACAAACTTCAATATCATCATTCCGTGAGTGTGCACGTGTGTAATGATATTATATCAAAGTGCAGTAAAATTAATAACAAACGATAATTAAAGTGGACTTTCAGTGATGTAATTCAAATCGATTTTCAAGATATACTTTTCTATCTAAAAACTTTATATTTTTTAGCATAAGATTTATACTTTTTAAAGATCCATTCAATTTGTGTATCTGTATATTTTGTTTAGAAAATTCAGCGTACAGAATGCGATGGGATCCATCAAGAATCGTATCGGATTCTGTTTGATAATGTGGAAATACACTGGGATTCGAATTGTATTTGAACATTGCATTCCAATGGGGAATCTCGATTAGAATCCAATGTAACAGCGTGACGTTTTAGTATAGGGATCCAATGCGGTGACCCATTAGATCCCTATCAGGAAATAGGGACAAGTATGGGATTGTAATTGGATCCCTACCACAACTTGCGCACGGAAGTTTTGAGAACTTACAAAAAAAATTTGTGCAAAAAAAAATCGAAATCTTATGGGCCTCTAAATATGGCCGTGAAAAAAAAAGAGAATTTGAGGCGGTTGACATGATTTCAAAGCTCTCATTGATCGGAAACAGAAATAAAACCATTTTTCTCGATCAATAAGAATGTCATTATGGCAGGTACCAGATTTTTTTATGGCGATTGTTTGAAAAAAAAAAGTTATTTTTTCGCCCTATTTTTTCAAAGTATCGAATTTTTTTTTTCATGGTTCAATTGACAATTATTTCCCCATTAACAATGTATTGTTGTGAAAAATACATTGGTCGCTTTGACAGGCTGTACTACTGCGGTAAGTGCGAACTCCGCCTTCATCATGATCTATCATTTTATCCATTCAGGTTGTTCAATTCATCTAAGACGAACAGTCTAAAAATGTTGCTATACTTTTCATTATTTCACGAGCTTATAGAGGATTGGCCGATGGCGAAATTCAAGCGAAGCTTTCAATCGACGTATCGATAAGTACGTTTAATCTGATTGTCTTGCAGCAAGGTATCGGGAGATGCATTGGATGGAAGAATATCCTGAATAGTAGCTGGACAACTTTCCATCGATATATCCGCAATGCCCTAAATAATTCGCCAAGGGCTTTGATGTCGATCAGCGGCATACTCGATAAACGCGTACAATGCGCTCTCATTTTACCCCGACAATTGTTGACGTCGGCCTCGACGTTGTCGTTGTCGAGTACTTCGAGTTCACAGCCTCTCTGCGCTTTACTATCGCAGCTTGTATTGTATATAGAAATATATACCTACCCACAGACACACTCACGCGTATACGTGTATATTGAAACTCGAGTGAATCTGATTACTTGCGAGCCCGGTTCTCTCTTACCTTTCACGGGTGATGATAATTAAAGCCACTTTGGCGCGCACTCCCCTAATGAGAGAGCGAATAGTTTCGAAATTCTCTCACTCGCGTTTCCTCCACCTTCAACATTAAAAGGTTCTTTCATCTTAAAACTAATTGTACAGTTGTAACGCGAGTATAATGGTTGTTCGAAAATCGAAGTGCCGACACCCGTGCAGAAATTGTAATAGGAATTCCATTGGATCCCCATACTTAGCCCTATTTCTTGATCAGGATCCTATGGGTTTGGGTTCGATCGCATTGGATCCCTATCCCGTGGATTGGGGTTACTTCGATTCGTGGGATTACTTTGATAAAAACTTCGTTTTGTTTTTTTCAATTCAAATTACGAAGTTTCTGAAGGTGACCGAAAGTTTTTTTTTACCGTTGGCAAGCCTGAATGTCTCTTTATGTCATCACTCAGACGCAGCACGAATGAACGGGTTTAAGTGACCGTGGAAATATAAAAAAATGTAAGTAATGTGTTTAAACTATTTTTTATGCTCGAATAACTTTAAAAATAACAAGTTGAGTGTTACCAGATGTTCATCAAACTACATCATTATGCTTTGTTGTGTAGCATATCCTCAAAAACATATTTTATAGGCGGCAGTTGTTTCATTGGGATGTCTTTGATCGGTTGGACGAGGCAACATTGATCAATGATCAATTTCACCCCACGTATTGGAAAATGTACAAGTACATTTGCATCCGCTCATGCAAAAGATTTATTATTGTACTAAAAGTACATTTTTTTAAATTACAAATCACCATAGTTTCAAGGACTATCTACACCGATTGGCCATGTAGCGATGGCGGCACTATTTTCAAATAATAATAACGTCATTATCAATATTTTTTCAATAAAGAAAAAAACTCAATCTTGGCAAGACTATGTATTAATTGTGTTGAAATCCCAACCTCGTCGTCCCAATACTCTCACCAGAAAAAAAAATAATAAGAATCCTGTCTTTGGGGCCCCAAGCTTATGGAGACGTTAACAATCGCCTTCAACTCCAAAAGCCTTAGCCTCTTCTGGAGCTAGAAATAGTGCAGTGAGAAGTGTAGAGCAACACAAATGGCATCGTGAAAGCTCGGTCGCGTACAAACGAACAATGAAAATACAAAAATAATAATAATAATGCTTTTTTAAAAATGATGCTGCTTGTATCTACAGAAACATGCGTTCCTTCTATTTCAAGGCTATTTTTTTTATCTATTGCAAGCATTATCTATTGGTGTAAATTTCATGGAGTCTCACACAGAAGATACGATGCATTACGAGACCTTGCCTCGAACTTTATGCAATAAATAAATGGTTACTCGCCCATCCAAAGTTTTCCGAAGTTGCATAAAAAAAAATTGGCAATGTCATTCTAATATCGTAAAAATGGCAGGGCTCCTCTCGCAGTCAGTTCGTCTGAAATGACGTACGTGTATTGCTATTAAACTTTCGAACAGATTTTGCAAGAACGGTTATAAAGGGGAATAAGAGACGCGGTTTTTCGTTCTCATAAGCATGAAATTGAAGACGCGTTCCGGAGCTTCGACAGATATTGGCAATCGATTATCTGTAACGTGAACGACCTAAAGCGAATTCTACTCGCATTCTCACTCACTTGTCTCAGAGTACAGACCGATACGCCGTACATTTCCTCTTCCGATGGAAAACGTGTGAGAAAGTATTTGCTATCCGTTTCAAAGGCGTCTAGTAGAGTGTTATTCAAACGAGAGTTCTTCGAGAACAATTCAACACAAGACTGATAAATAATGTAATCAATCCCTTGGAAAGTTTACGTGTTCAGGGTAGTCGCGATGTAATATTCTTTTCAGTTTTCTCGTGTTTTTGACAAATGCTCGTACTTTTAAATAAATTGACGGTATTCAATCAAGCGTCGAGCAAACGATACGAATCGCTCACTATCGTGAGATATTCCGACAAAGATTTAAAAAATTCAATCTCCCAGCAGTATCCGAGTATCCAAAAAATTTCCACATTTCAACAATTTCACAAAAAACAAAACTAATAAGAGTCATTTTTCAATCAACCTACCTTTACAATTAAGCCGACCGAATGATGATAAAGACGTGTGATAAAACAAATTAATTTCATTAATACAATTTATTAATCACTGAGCTAAATCAATTGGTCGAACATCGTACTGTACAATTAAATTTAAATGATCATAATTTCATTGGTTTATCCAGCATCCCGACATAATAAAACACCTACGATATAATGCTCTTTTAATTGTCTGATTTCAGTCGGCAGCAATGAGCAACCGTCGCTTGACGCGTCAGGGGTAAGTGAGACACTTCGAACCGGATTTCATCTTCATTTCATTCTGTAAACTTCATTTTTTTATTCCTACTAATAATAGTAGTAGTGGTAGTTTTGAAAGTGTCTACCGACATGAACAATGATATAATATATATTGGATAATAACATTATATTGCATAATAATAATAAATAACTATTATAAATATAATAATACATATATTCTATAATAAATAATATATATAATAATTTATAATAAATAATATACATAATAATATCTAATATAATAATAAATAATATATAATAATATTTATATGATAAAAAAAACTTGAAAGACGTAGGGAAGCTGGCGTGCCCATGGACACCGGCGTAAAACGCCAACCACTTAGCACGCCGGAAACTAGATTCCGCAAAGACCTAGTCACGCCACCCACAACCGGTCGCTCTCAGATGGTGACCAAGGATCAGTTGGGAGGGGCACCCGGATAGGATCCACGGCAATGAACACGGCTCGAAATCGGTGCCTCGACTGGACGGTGGTACTCAAGGAAGACCTCATCCGCTGATGGAGGGATAATAGACCGTCGTGGCGGGGCTATATGGCGAGGTTGCAAGCCCTGTGGAGCTAAATGCACCCAAAGCTTGCACACCATGACAATAAATGTCCTGACTCGGCAGCACGTGGGCAGACCCATGCACGGTGAATTTTTTCGACACATCGAGGAGCATAGGCTGTCCGCCCAGCTGACCGTTTCCTTCTTGCGGTCAGTTGGACTGATGGTCAAGACCGAAGGGTTCATCTGCGGCTGACAAGATAGAGTCATCAACATCCTGGTGTTGATGACTCTATCAGCCGCGTTATCGGTCACCCACTGCCGACGACTTTGTGTCGTGCATGCAAACAAGTGTCGGAAACATTAACACATCCACTGTCGGCATGCCCAATATAGGCGGTCTCCGGCTATATCCATCGCATAATGCAGTCCTCGGGGTATTGTATCACTATCTACAGCACTCTTATGGGATAGACCGGGAGCCCGTACCGCCTTATTTATCAGGAGATATCGAGTCCGCTGTCGTGGGTGAAAGGTGCAAGATTTATTGTAACTTCTTGTTCACGACCACCGGGTCTCTTTAAGCGACTAAGCCTGATGTTGTTCTTTACGACTTTAACGAGAAAACGATTTGCGTCATTGAGTTCTCGGCCCCGGCCGACGTAAACATCCCGCAAAAGGAAGAAGAAAAACAGCTCAAGTATCAATCTCTCTTGGCTGAGCTACGTTGTCTGCACCAGCGATTTAGGGTAACTCTCGTTGTCCTCATCATCGGCGCGCTCGGGAGGATGGTCTTTTGGATCAATCGTTACCGGCAATACCGAATTGCAAATTCAGTTGCTGGCAGGTCGGATGCAGAAGGCGGTCATCCTTGGATCCCTCCGTTTACTCCGGCAACACGATTGTGGATTGCGATAGCCGCTCACCCTCTGGCTTGAGGAAGCGGCCATCGCAGAGCGATTTTAACGCGTTTTTTGGACTCGGCGGCAGCCGAGGTGGTGTCGAAATCCTCGCGTGTCTCCCAGCATTATTGTTCCGGTCTAGATTAAGATCGAGCCTCCGGGGGTAGGTGAATGTTTTCCAGTGCAAACTGAGAAAGTGTGTGACCGGGCAATAAGTCTATTATCACATAAGGAAAATAAAGTAAATTAAAAAAAACTCCAAAACGCTTTAATTGGTTAGAACATGTGCAAAAAAACTTGAATTGGTAAAAATGCTCGAAGCCGTTTTCAAGTGCGAACTGAGGATGTGTGTTGCCCGGAGCTATAAGCCTATTATCATAATAATAAAAATAATAATAACTTTAGTAATTACTATATAATAATTAGTAATAACAATACATTAAAAAATATATTATAAAATAAAACAAAGTAGTAATCAATATAAATCACTAGATTTTTCCCGCGACTTCGTCCGCGTGGACTTTAGGATTTTATCCAGAGAGGAGATAAACAAAGGCAGAAGAAACGTAAGAAATGAAGAAAGAAGGTAAAGGGTTATATTTGTCTGGTACGATCGTAGACTGACTGGCTGAGCTAAGGATTGGTAGTTAATGAAATAGTAGTATAAAAGTGCCAACCTTCATGCAATGTCATTGTTGTCTGCACAGAACAATATGGCTTTGCAATATAGTTCTGTAGACAACATCGTATAACTTATTGTGGTCTTCGGCAAGCACATTCAAGTTGCAGACATCCGATACTCTCGACAGCCCACATATAGTTGACCATGCGAGAAGTTGATCCTTTTCAGTGCATCACTATGCCTTTTACGGAACGTATCTTCCGAAATTCATTGGGTTAAAACGCAGGGAAATCTACTGTTCCTTACAAACTTCAACACCACATTGCATCCCTAATTAGGGGTTGTTTAAAAAAATCCTAAAATACGCCTTCTTATTTGTTTTGAAGAATGTTTATACAAATTTTCAAGTTGATACACGCAAGGAATACAATTTTCCATACAAACTTTCACACCCCATTTGGAGTTTATTTTCGAAAAAACCTTTCTTAGTACACCTCTACACCTTCAAAGAAACATATCTTCCAAACTTCCTGTTTCTATCTTCAGTTGTTTAGGCTATGCGTTGTCTATGTGCCAGTCAGTCGGTCATGAAACTGTTTTATATGTATAGAAGTTAATAGAAAATAAATGAATAAATGTAGATGACTATCTAGATGAAGATCGAGCCTAACCACCGGGGGCAAGTAAATATATCCCAATGCATACTGAGGAAAATAAAATCGAATAATACATTTTTTAAATAATAATAATAATAATAATAATAATCTTAAAAAATAATTTTCCATGCCACACATATATATCCGCGTATGACCAAGGTGACTCAGCGCTTTTTTTCTCCTATTTTCGTTACTTTATTTTTATTACTCGTTTGTTCGCTTTTATTACTTATTTACTCTCATATTTTCCACGTGTACACGAAAGTAAGCGATCATTTCAATTTTCGTTTGGCCTTCAGCAAAATCTTGCAACGTCACCGAGGATCACGTACAACAGTACTCTGAACTTGACGATTGCGAGGGCGATCGAGAGGGAACATTTATCTCCGATGGGTCGAGCAATGGAGGACGTAAAAACGAAAGATCCGTCCGGGGACAAAGCCGGCGAGGGTAATGAATACGAGGTTGAGGAGGACGAAGAGGAGGAGGAGGACAACGACTACGATGAGGCGGACGAGAGTAGCGGTAAGGTGGACGAGTACGAGGATGAATTGAGGGGAATTGCGGAGTCTCACGAGGCGATGTCAAGAGACGAGAGAAGAAATGGAATATCGAGCACGACCAGCTTGCCGAGTTCGCTCAGCAAAAATCAAAGCTCCGCCCTGAGAAACTTTCGTTTGCCCGAGAAAAGCGACGAAATTATGTCGGACGAAAGCTCTGCATCCAACGAGGCAATGCCCAATGAAGACGAGGAGGTAAAGACTTTTGGTCGTAAAATCGCGCTCATAGTAAAAAAAAATGCAAGTTTTTAAGTCCATTGTATCCTCGAGCACAAGCAAAACCGTGTGGATGATATTTTGGTTTTTTTTTTCGTCGCGAATTTGCATAAGAAAACTTCGACACTGATGTTGGTTGTCTCTGCGAGTTCTATCGTACAGTTTGGCCTGAAGGACTTTTTAAGGAGAAAAAAACTAGAGAAAAGAATGCCGGAAGTATATGGAGACGTTCAAAACTTCCTCACGAAAGTTTTCTCATACACGAAAATACACACACACACACGCATGAATATATATGTCTATATATATATATACAAAGTGATATTATACGATTTAGTGAAGTCTCAGTACCAAATTTTCGGCAACCTCAGTAGGAGAAACTTACGTCACATCCTGTCGCTTCTTCTCTCTCTCTCTCATCGCCCTCCCGCCCCCCCGCTCGCTCTTTCCCTTTGTCCAGGTCTCCCTCCCCGAAGCTTTATTCCGAAGCTCGTGATGTTAGAAAGAAACACGCTATTCGCTTGACGATGCAGGGATGCCGGGTGGATAGTGCGATATAGCTCGTATATGGAACTGGAAAAAGAGAAGATAAAGTTTCGTAACGTCGGCAGGTGGCGGAACTTCTGCGGTACAAACAAAAGTCCGCGTCGCCGCTGGTTGACGGAAATTTCAACAGCAGGAATCCGGAACTTGACGCAAAGGTTAAACGCGTACCAACTGTGAAGGAGGAGCTCAGCACGCAAAAGGAGATTCTTAATGCGAACGGGACGGAATTATCTCTACCGAAGACACTCGTCACGAGCGTGGACATTGCCAATCGTCTCGACGACGAAGGGAAACGCGAAACAAGACTCGACACTTTGATCACGTCGAGAGATCCGTACAGATACGAGGTAAAGATAGAAACGTTTTTTTTTTTCATTAATACATTTTTTAAGTACATTTTATCAAACATTTATTCGATCCATAGGGATATTTTGAGAGCAATTTATTCTATAGGTGGTTACAAACACAGTATGATATTCACTGCTAAAGATTTTTTGGTGTGGTCTTCTAGTGGAATTAATTATGGACACTTTAATAATAAAATTTAATTCGTACTTTATAATGTTTTATAGAAAAAATAAAAACATTTATATAACTAATCATGTGCGAATATTGAGTAAAAATATTATAGGTTAAAATAAAAACATTACAGTATAATTTCGACGTAGCCGAATATGATTTTTTTTGCGTAAATATGAGAAGAAACCTAATTTCTATTAGAAGTGTCCAGAATTAATTCCACTAGTGTATAGGTCATTAAGCGTTTCTCTCCAGGAAACGTATATATGCGTTTAGCCTAAAATAACGTAAACTGGCGGCCACCTTGTGAATTTCGTAAACATTTCTGACGTTATACGTCAAATAGCGTCTAGTAGGTCTACTTGGAAACGCTTAAATGAGACGTCCTACCCCACCCGCTGTATTCACCAGACATTCCATTTCTTATGAAGTTGCCAAAAAATGGGTTGACACTTGGATAGCCTTCAAAGACGCGATGGACAATACTTTCAGTGACATGTTTTTTTTTACTATTTTTTTAAAATCAAACATTAATTTTCACGAAAAAACAGCGAAAACTTATTCAACATTCCAATATAATTTATGTTTGGAAAACCAAACAATCCCAAACATATACAAATAAACCCGGACAAATTAAACAAACACAAACTTTTAGTTAGTTCAGTCAGAACGAGTTTTTATTAAGAAGAGCGCGTTTAAACTAAAAACGTCTTTTTTACTGTAACATATATATATATATATATATATATATATATATATATATATATATATATATATATTTATATATACATTTTGAAAAATAATCAAACCGTCCGGATATAAATTTCCAGAAGAACGAGTTTCTTGTTCAAATATTAACAAAGTTTAACAGTTTTTTATGAATTAAGTATATATGTATATATATGTAGAAGTAGTTTGACAGAGAAGCGCAGAGAAGTCTCATTCGGTGGACCATTCCCAAATTTATGTCGTTCAAGTTAACGGTTTTAGTTGAGGCAAATATGCGAGAGCGGATCGAATTTGTTTAAGCATCTCGTGCGTGACGATACGAACCTCATCCAGGACTATTCGGACTTCAAGACATCCGGTGATATACTCCGAAAGCTAGACAAGAGGCAGCCGTCCGAACTTAACGTCCCGAGATCATATTACCTCGATGGTTACAATTCCGAGCAGCAATTGCGCCGTGAACTTCAAGCACTTGGGGTAAGTTTTTGAAGCGATGATTCTGAAGCACCGACGATGATCGCTCGAAATCCGTATATGCGTCATATAGATGGATAGTTCAGGTTTCCTTTGAGGTTAGTCTCAAGCTATGTAATCGTATGGAAAAGGAAGGGAAAATTCGATATTTACGAATGTACATGTGCAGAAATTATCGTAGAGATCCAATTGGATTTCTACACTAGCTCTACATCCTTATAGGATTCCAATGGATATTGCATTGGATCTCTATATTAGAACGTATCGCTCTTACATTGGATTCTCGTCGGCATTCCCCATTGATTGTACGAATCCAACTTGAATGTTAGAGGATTGCCATATTATCGAACAGAATCCGATACGATTATTCATGAATCCTATCGCATTCTGTACGTTAAATTTTCTTGACGAAACATATAGATATACAAAACGAGTGGATCTTAAAAAAGTATTGGGAGTACAAATTAATTCAGTCCGTTTTCAAGAGATGGCTCTGGCTGTTATGAATGTTTCATAGTGACAGCTGATTTCGGTGGTTTCAGAGAGGTTAGACATCTGTCAATAACATTCAGTTTATATCGCTTTGAGTTCCATTAAAAACCTTGTTTTTTACTGTGTTGAATATGTCAAATTTTGTGTTAACTAAGCAGCATTTGCGGGAAGTTTTACTTTTCTGCTTTAATTGAACGAAAAGTGCAGCTGAAGCGCGTCAAATGCTTGTTGAAGTTTATGGTGATGATGCTCCAACTGATAAATCATGTAGGTAATGGTTTCGACGCTTTAAGAACGGTCATTTCAGCGTTGAAGACAAGCCTCGCCCTGGACAGCCAGAAAAATTCGAAGACAATGAATGGAGGCATTACTGGATGGATTCCATTACGGGCGATCGGTATACACTAAAATTGATTCGTTTGAGCCGTGCATTACGAGAAAAACGGCCGGAATACGAACAAAGACATGAAAAAGTTATTCTTCTGCATGACAACGCTCGGCCTCATGTCGCAAAAGTCGTAAAAAAATATTTGGAAACGCTCAAATGGGATATTTTACCGCACCCGCCGTATTCTCCGGACATTGCTCCTTCTGATTATTGGTTGTTCCGACGGATGTAGCAGGATTTAGCAGGTCACCGGTTCACTTCTTTTGCAGAAATCGAAAATTGGCTCAAAACTTGGATCGCCTCAAAAGACGAGACTTTTTGTTCGAGATGAAATTCGAAAATTGCCTGAGAGGTGGGAAAAAGTAGTAGCCAGCGATGGACAATACTTTGCTTAATCTATTCATACCTTTTATTTTGAAATAAATAGATTTTTTACCACAAAAAAACGGACCGAATAAATTTGTACTCCCAATATAAATAGTTCAAAAAAGTGTACACTGCAACCTCTCCGAACGGCACCTCCATAAATGAAATCAGCCCCCCACTGGGTGTCGAATATCTGTCGGTGTAGCACATGATGGAAGAAGCGCCAGGCCAAGCGTCAGGCTCGAAGGATGCTAGACAATAAGAGTGGGATTGAAGGAGTACTGCTATCCGCTATGCCGGCTGCGTGGAGTTGGCTTGAGTGGATGGTACACGACCTCTATGTTTGTAAGAACCACATCACTTAAAGCCCACTGTAATTATCGTTCCTTATTTATTTTACTGTACTTTGGGGCCGTCTATATGTTACGTCGTCGATTTTTTGCTGGTTTTTATCCCCCTCCCCAAATCATTCTATCATCATAATCCAATAGACCCCCCCCCCCCCAGAAAATGACTTCATTTCTTACTGAATTTAGGGAGTGATTACTTGGACAATAAAAACCTAGAATTGTTATTTTTATTATTTATTTAATATTTCCTCATGGGGACGCTACGCATTCCTCTAAGCTGTGCATTCCTTTAACCGGCTGCAAGTCTACAGTCATCGCATTGATGTAAGTGCATCTTGGGACTCTCAAACAAATTTGTGCACAGGATAACGAAAGAGTATTTTTTTGGGAGATCCAGTAAATTCCCGTTAAGAATTTTAAATAAACAATTCTCCAACGACGTCAATGGGAAAATACCGTGACATCCACTTCGATTCCAATGTGGACTCCCGACGTGCGGTGTCCTTATTAAATCCCTATACGGTTGTGGTAGGATTTGGGGACTCGCCAACAAATTTCTGCACGGGTAATTACAAAAGTACTGAGTTTCAATACTCCCCGGTAGTGAGAGCAGGTTCGATATTAGAGGCCTGTTTAATTTTTTTCAACGTTAAAATAATGCACAATTAACGGCTGTTTAGGCTAAATAAATAAGTCGGGAGGTTTAGCGTGGTTTTCTATCAATAAGCCGTCATGACGTTGTCTTATTCAGTGTTAATTCGTATTATGCAATTGGGGGAATGTAGGAAAAAGAAATGCCCCGTGTTCCAGATATTTCATGGATTACAATAATATTGGAAAAAAAGCTGGTGCTTAATGTTACACTGAGAATTAACGGGAGCGCAGTTAACGACATTACACTGCGAGCATAGGACCCTCGCTGCACCAGGATAGTGACGCTATGGATTCGAGACCACTGATTTATTAGCCGTGATAAGTCGTTACGTGAGAACAGGCGGCAAGCACAGTAAAATTCATAAAATTTATAGGAGAATAAGTCATTTAAAAATGTATATTCAATCGTGAAATTGTAGCAAGTGAATATGTTCAATTTTTTTCTCTCAGTCCGTAACAACTGGTCGCGTTTCAATATTTTACGGATTGCAAAGCATATAATTCAGTAATGCAATGCATATGTGAAATTATACTTTATCATATTACATTTTTGTTATTATTGAAATAGGAATATATGAACAATTAGTACTGCACACGTCAACCTTTGAATTTCTTCTCACTTTTGTTTTTCTTTGTCTGTCTCCATTGTTCCGAGCGTGAAGATGACAATTGGATTTATGTTTCTTTATATGAAAAAAAACCATAAAATTCTATGAATAACTATATAACAAATATAATTCTTAGTGATTGGTATATAGATACTCACATAATTCCATGGCTAATTCTATGAACAGCAATATAACAATACTAAACATAGCGTTTGTTATCTAGTGATTAACAGACTTCCATGGCTTTTTTTAATCGCGCAATTTTGTCGCTTAACCCGAATTATAGCTCTCAACTCGTTGTCTCTCTCTCTCTCTCTCTCTTTGTCTCTGCGTTTTTCTTTTACTCTTATTCTTCTTTTCCCTCCTACCGAATTTATCGCTCTTTTACCTATCCCCTCTTTTTTTTTAACAACTATGGAACACGCGATTCAATGCTATGCTGTGTGCAACTTTCCCCTTCCATCACACAACTTATCTCATTAACCGTGGAATTCCGGGTTAAACGGTCGCTCTGGTTCGTATGGGTACCGGCTAGTGATTTAAGGGATCGAAAAAAAAACAGTAATATATGTATGTATATATCGTGCAGATATATCTAGAATATATATCAGGTTTACTACCAGTGACCATGTCGAGGCCCAATAGAATAACCTGGTTAAAGTTTGTGAAATTGAATCCGGTTTAGCAACCAAGTCAGGAATTATAGAGCTATGCAGTCGTATGTTGCATACGATCCTGCACGAAACGTTTGCCACACGGGATTTTCTCAGTAAAATTGTCAGGTCTCAGAACCGTATGTAGAGTTATAATATAAAGTATATCAAGTAAAAAACGACCCTTGATGGCATTTGTGACAGGCCTGTTCAAACGGTTGAACTAATTGGACTACAGTCTGTTTGACAAGAGTATGTACGGTGAAACTCAAAAACTATGTGGAAGAAGGCATTGAAAAAAAATACACACACTACATTATATAAACCATGACACGTGCAGAAATTTCTTAGGGATACCTAAGTTCCGATCGGATCCCGATCGGGATATGATACGAATTCCCCAGAGGCGGTATCCTTATTAGAATCGAGATGGTGCTCACTACCTAGCACAAGGCGGAGACGTGGTGGCAAGAATTGGAAATACGTATACATTTTTCTTAGCAAATTAAATACATATTTTCTTAGTTCAAACGACTTCGATTTAATGCAAATATAATTATTTAGAATAAATAATTATATGACTTTTCTCCAGGAAATATAAGTCTTTCAAAGTCTAGATATTTTTTTTCGAAATTTTTTGTTTAATGTAGAGAATTTTGTTCGAAATTCTGTTATTAGAATATATAAGTTTTGACAGTTATGCTGTAGCACCAATTTTCACCTAATCTTTTTCAGATCCTTGAATAAACGACTTCAGAAAATGTCCAGCGTCTCCAGCGGATTCGGATCGGTATCTTCTGGTGATTTTTACATTCATCCTTGGAATCCGATTCGATATCGAATTAGATCTTGTTCTAGAAGTTCGGGATTCTAGCCTGGATCCTATGCAAAGTTTCTCTTAGGATTCTGACTAGAGTCCTTAATAGTTCCAGAGTAGGATCCTGGCTGGAACCCGATTTGCGAGTGTGACATTTCGCTCCCGGATCCGATGTCCGACTTGATCTCGAGCGTCATCGTGCTGGAAAATCATTTTGTCGTGTCTTTTCGCGTAATCTCGCAGGTTTTGCTTCAATTCTTGGCTCAATTGCATCAACCGTTTTTGTTAATATATGATGTTGATCAGCATTTAATGATTCTGTAAGTTCTTCTTGCGTGCGACCTGGGTCTTCATCGAGTAAAGCTTCCACTTCCTCATCTTCAAACTATTTCGACTGGTCTGGACGTTTCTCATCTTCCGTGTCAAAATCACCTTTTTATAACGCCGGAATCAGTACTCACATGTGAAATTGATAGAGCATAATCACCAGAAACTTCCGACAACATTCGTTGACATTCAGCAGCACTTTTCTTCAAATGGAAGCAAAAGAGCAAAGTTTCCCACAAATTGCGTTTTGTTGGCACTAAATTCGACGTATTGAACGTTGGACGACAACTGACGCTTTCTGGACAAAGTATCTTGGTGGAAGGGTCTCGCTATCTGCTCGCGTTCGAATCTACCCTCTAACGGTTCCTAGGAAAAATTGTAGCCGTACACGCTCTGTCAAACGGAATGTATTCGTCTGCGCGACATTTCTAAGTTATTGAATAAAACAATTGGGAATTTTAGCAACTAGTTTGACTCAAGTCTAAGGCGGACAACCACTTTAGGAAACTGAAAATTATATGATTTTTTGGATTTTTTTATTGTGAAAAAAAAGGAAATTTCCGCAACTCTGACAATAATTTATTCGTATTTTCATACATCTCTGGTAATTTTTTCCAGTTATTTCATGCATTAATTAAGGTGTAATCCGTTGTGTCCCTTGGCGTGTCCTCATCGTCGTTGTCGATTTGCGGGAATTGTGCAGCTCGCAGTTCGCATCTGAAATAGTCCAACAAATTTTTATACATTCTTGAGATGTTTTTTAAGAACATGAACCTAAATTTTGAAAAAAAAATCGAGAATTGAATGTTGGAACGTGTTTGAAAAAAAATGATCGATTTTTAGCATTTTTTTCCCGGCATTTTGCAATAATAAAAATGTTTTGAACAATCTAATCTTTCCACCATTAGGTTCATATTTTTGTTCAATTAGTTTTTGAGTTCTGATTCCTGCAAATTGAAAAAATGTCATTTCGAGAAAGACAGATTTAAAGTTTCACAAACGAAAAACTCAAAGTCAAATGTGTTTAATCAAATGATAAAGTGTCTTACCGATTAATCAGCGATTCCAGCACCATACAGCAGTCCTTCCTCTTCCTCATGCAACTTATTTAAAGCTTGCATTTCCTCTTTACGAGCTTTTCGCGCTTCTTTGGTCTCTAATAAACTTTTTTTATTTTGCCGAGCCACGCGCATCTGATCCATTTGCTCGAGACATCCGTAGCTCTGCCTGCCAACTACGATTTGTAGTTCGTTCATAACCATGAGCAGGTCTGAATTTCCTTCATTGAATAAAATGCAAGAAATGCCGCTAACTCGATTATTTTGTACTCAAAATGGAGATGTTTTGGAGCTAATCCCCAAACGGTCGAGTTTGGGTTTGTTTGGGTTGTGAAAACCCAAACAAACTACCTAACTGAGCGCTCGTAGATACCTGAGCGCGCTTGGGAGTCGGGCGGAGAGTCTTTATCATTTATATAAATACATACCGTTAGAAGGAATCCGAATATCGTTTTGAAATTTTCAGGGTGTATTCTTAAGATATTTTGCTAACGATTTATGAAATTTAAAGAAAAATTGATTTTTTGAAGCATCTAAAGTGGTTGCCCGGCTCAAAGCTTGATAATGAGAAGGCGTAAAGACACGCTGATGGAAATGACAGCTTCAACTACCATTGAACAGATGCGAAAAAAATGCATATAACATTGCATGGTTCGATGCGTAGAAATTCTTGCCGGTCGATTACCTGAAGAGCGAGAGCTAAGAAAGAGTGAAATGGTGGGCCAAGCGAGTCGTGCAGTAAAATCGAAATGGCTCGACGAAAGTTGCCACGACGAATGAAATGAACCATTTCGTATGTCTCAGGCTGTCTAACCACGCGTTAACTATATTTATCACAACTCGACAAACTAAATTTGCCCTGTCCTAAAACTTTGTCGAGTTGCGAGCATTGCTGGTGTGAGGATGTCTATTGGAACATTCCACTGGTACCTCGTGTATGTCAATAAATCATTGTAACTCGAATACGAGATTTCAAGCGGATATTCGAGGCTTCCGAATTATCCATAAGTGTCGCAATTTGCTGATCAAGGTGCAATTCAGCGCGCCAGAAGGGTCCCTTTTATCTCGTATTGATCTGTCCCACTTTCGGAAGATTGAAAGGTCGATAATTTCGCGTGTGGTGAAGTTGTTCAACGTCCAAGGTACCGAAATGTCTCAATGAATGTCAATCCTAGTATCGACTTGCTCGAGTCCTGGCGAAAAAAGCAACGTCACTATCGAATCCCGGACGAATGTCGCAATCGTTGCCCAAAGTTTTTATTCGGAATTGCCAATAAGTATTTATAACTTAAAGGCGGCAAATTTTCGCCCGTTTTTTTTGTTGTACTAAAGTGAGACTTCTGAGGTGTAAAAATGTATGTTTTCAGTATGACTACAACATATACGTGCTCCTTTTAGTGTTACTTTTACGCAAATATAATTATTTTTCCGTTGTATCTCTAAATATAAATTTTTCCGCGGTTCTATCCCTCAATAAACTGTGGATTTTTATCCACAATAAAAATGCTGAGACACTACACCCGTTTTTGCGAAACCATTGCAGCGAAAACGCACGGCCTTTCTCGGCGTTGGTATTGTACGATCGCCCAAAGATGAATTACAGCCGAGACTGCGCGATTCATCAGCGCGTCTCGTCTGGTCGCACAGCGAGTTTCCCGTTACTCCCAATTTCACATTTATTTCCCGAGCAACGTCGAATGATGCCGTCCCGCAGTGATCTAAGATTTATTAATTCATGAAAACTCGAACGAAACTATCGTAATAAAAGGAGCTTTCCGGTCTCTTTGTCTCTCGTTTCGCTCGGAGTATTTCAGGCGCCATACGTATATCCACATATACGTGTGTGCATAGCTATGATAGTGAAACGCGAAGAATAATGGGAAACTATAGCGAGACTTATACTTCCGCTCGATTTCACGGGGGTCTTTGCCGCCTACGGAACTGGCCATTCGGCGATCCGACGCGCGAAGCACCTTGCGCTAATACTATAACGTCGTTAATCTTCGGGGTACGATTCGTGTCGAGGGATACGGCTCGACGTCGTCAGCACTTCCGACTTGCGGCGCGACGACGGTCACGGAACGGAAAACTCCTCCGGCCGAGTTAAGACTTCCGGTCGAACGAACGTAATAAAAGGACTACCGGGACTTTGTATATATCTGTATATATAGACTATTCGGGTGCACTATTCATTCTCTTCCTCGTATAGAGAGCGAGAGAGAGAGAGAGAGAGAGAGAGAGAGAGAGAGAGAGAGAGAGAGAGAGAGAGAGAGATAAGCAGAGATAGAGACGAAGGCACATCGAAATATATATAAAGGCGAGAAAAGAAAGAGCTTTTTCTTCGCCTCACAGTTACAGAGAATTCGATAGTGAAAAAAATGAAAGAGAAAGGAAGTAATACAAAGTAAAAGGAGAGGAGCGAATAAGAGAGAGGAGAGACAGCGAGGAAGAGAAAAAGAGCGAGTTATACTTCCGGTAGTGTCTTACGAGTGATATGACGAAGCGATGCGATTTCTCCGGGCGCTTCGGCGCAATAAATTTTCTGGCCAAGTGCCGAATCGAGGTCGAGTAGTGTGAGGTGATGGAAGTCATCGAGCGCGATAGGAGTCCTCGTTCTCATTTTCACGCACGAGACATTTCACGCCAAATCGATCCTTTTCCACCCTCATTCTCGCGAATTTGATGCACGTTTTTGCTCTTCTTGCTTCATTGAAGACCATTTCATCTATACATATAAAACAGTTCCGTGATTGACTGACTAAATGATTGACTGACATGTAGACAACGCAAAGCCTAAACCGCTGAAGATAGAAACATGACAATTGGAAGATATGTTCCTTAGAAGGTGTATAGATACCTATACAGAGAAAGGATCTTTACGAAAATCAACCCCTAAGGGGGTGAAATGGCATGTAAAAGTTTGTATAGAAAATTGTATTCCTAACGTGTATCAACATGAAACTTGATATAAGTATTCTTCAAAACAAATAATAAAACGTATATTTTAGGATGTTGTTGAAACAACCCCTAATTAGGGTGCAACGAGGTGTTGAAGTGCTCAACCCAAACACCTAATATCCGTGCGGAAATATTGTCATGCATACAGTCCGATTCGAACTAGGATCCGGATTTCTTAATCGGGATCCAGTCGAATATCGGGTCGGATCCGGGAGCGAAATGTAATGCTCGCAAATCGGATTCCAGCCAGGTTCCTAATCCGAAACTATTAAGGACTCTGGTCAGAATCCAAATAGAAACTTTGCATAGGATCCAGACTAGAATCCCGAACTTCTAGAACAAGATCTAGTTCGATATCGAATCGGATCCCAGGGATTAATGTAAAAATCACCAGGAGATACCGATCCGTATGAGCTGGAGACGCTGGACGTATTCTGAAATAATTTATTCACGGATCTGAAAAAGATAAGGTAAAAATTAGTGATACAGTATAACTGTCAAAATATTTTAATAATAGAATTTCGAACAAAATGCTTTATATTTAATAAAAAATTTCGAAAAAACAATATATAGACCTTGAAAGACGTATATTTCCTGAAGAAAAGTGATATAGGTTACTTATTCTAAGTAATTATATTTATTGGTGTATGACTTAATTTTTACAGATTTTTCAGCAAATTTATTTAATATAAAAAAATAGAGAACAACGAACTTAATCTTGGAAATATTGTCCATCGTTTTCTATGACCTTGCGCTATCTCTCAGGTAACATACGAATGCCGTCGCGAAAGAAACTTGCAGGCTTCGAGGCGATAAAGTCATCGACGAATTTACGCACATCGTCCAGCGTTTTGAACTGTTTATCCACTAAGGCGTGCTGCATTGACCGGGACAATATGCCGCGTGCGGGAGAACTTCCCATTCCAAGTTCAAGAGGGTCTTTCGAGTCGCGCGAGCAACGTGAGGTCGAGCGTTGTCATGCAGCAGTATGACTTGCCTGCTTCCTTGCCCAGTAAATAGCCTTTTCTGATCAAGTTCTTCGCTCAGTTTGTTCAATTGTGGGCTGTAGCGTTCCGCACCCATCGCCTGACCAGTTTCCAGGAGTTCGTAATAAAGCACACCCTTCATGTCCCACCAGATACACAGGAGAACCTTCTTTAAGTGGATGTTCTGTTTCGGCGTCGATGTGCTGGGTTGTCGGGATCTACCCATGACTTTTTACGTTTGGGATTCTCGTAAAAAATATACTTTTCATCGTCCGTCACAACTTTCCACAAAAAGTCCTTTTTTTGTTGCCGGACAAGCTGTGAAAGGCACGGGTTCATACGTTGACCTAGGTTGTGTTCGGTCAACACGTGTGGGTCCCACCTTCCGAGTTTTTGAATTTTTCCCATTTGGTGCAAACGCTTGGAAATAGCTGTTTGGGTGACTTCTAACTGAGCTGCAAGCTCTTGTTGCGTTTGCGTTGAGTCTTCATCCAGTAGAGCTTGCAATTCCGCATCTTCAAACTGTCGAGGCTGTCCAGGGCGTGGCTGGTTACTAAGATCGAAATCACCACTTCTAAAACGTTTGTACCAATAATTACACGTTTCATAAAACACAACGTCGGTACCAAGAACACTACAAATTGATTCCTGTGCTTTAGAAGCACATTCGTATAAAATGCAGTGCCGAATGTGCTGTTTATCAGTTGCCATCGTAAACTCTGCTATTCTGAAAGGTTATGTAACTCACGTAGACTTGTCGTTCGGTGTTCTGAAACCTTGCGTCCGATCCTTTCAAAACCACAAAAGACCGCGAAAATATTTCTATTTTAAATATAATTTTAAGCTCGAAGAAAAAATCTGTAAAAATTAAGTCATACACCTAATAAATTAAATGTAAATCCTTCGAACTAAGATAACATGTATCTAATTTGCTAAGAAAAATGGATGTAATACGTATCTGAAATATGTATTTTAAATTCTTGCCACCACGTTTCCGCCTTGTGCTACGTAGTAGGCGCCATCTGGATTCCGATGAGGATATCCCTTCTAGGGAATCCGTATCATATCCCGATCAGGATCTGATCGGAACTTAGATATCCCTAACAATAAGAAATTTCGGCACGGGTAGCTTGAAGCCAAATTCCTCGCGGGCGAAAGCTGGTAGTGAATAAGACAAATCCTGTAGGTTACTCCGAAGGCCGGATCCTTTTTGAAAAGAGTCCTGCTTTCAATGTAATTGGGAAAGAATACGCGCATTTTCTATGCAACGATAAGTGAGAAAGGATTGTAGTTAGTTGACCCGAACGGTCTTGATCCGCGCTCAGAGGGGCAAAGAATTTTTCATCGAGTCACAGTTTTGCAATAGTTTTGCTTGTGTCCTTGGGGAACGGTGTTCTTCTCTCAGATGTAATGAGATGGAAAGAAATATGGTATGTATAATACCGTACAGAATGCTTATGAAAATATGGTACACAATGTTTTAGACTTTTTGTATCATCAATTTAGGTATGAAAAAAACTTTGGAAAATGTCACACCCATTCACTCGATAATTCCCGTGTATCAATTTGTCGGAGAGTCCCCATAACCTACCACAACCCGATCAGGATTTTATCGGGGCGCCGCACGTAGGGAGTCCTCATTGGTATCCAAGTAAATTCGGCGCTATTTCCCGATTGGCATCTTTTGAGAATTTTTTATTTCAAGCTCTCAAACGGAATTTGTTGGATCTCCAAAGAAAAAAAAATCTTTTCGTGATCCTGTGTACAAGTTTGTTACGGAGTGCCAAGATGCATCCACATCTCTATAGGGATTTGTTATGGACACCACACATAGGGAGTCCTTGTTGGGATCCAATTGGATTACGCACTCCATTGGATTCACTTCCAATTGGATTCCCCGATGAACGCCGCTTGAGAATTTTTACCACGTTCGAATCGAAAATATCTGAAAAGTCACGAGGAAAAACTCGGCGTATTGAAGCATAGGTTGTACGCTTCGTGAGCGTGTACGTGGGTGGTGATATTATGTCAAAGTACAGTAAAATAAATAACAAACGATAATTCCAGTGGATTTTCAGCAATGTGAGTCAAATCGATTTTTGAGATATACTTTTTTTAAGCGACTTATACGTTTTTAAGATAATATTTTTTCAAGATCCACTCATTTTGAATATCTATATATTTTTTAAAGCAAATTCAACGTAAAAATGGAATCCATCAAGAATCGTATCGGATTCTGTTTGATAATGGGGGAATCCTTTAGGATACAAATTAGATTCGTACCTTCCAATAGGGAATCACTATGCGAATCCTATATATGAGCATGACGTTTCAATATAGGCATCCAATGCGATGACTCATTGGATGCCTATCAGGAAGTAGGGACAAGTATTAGAAGCCAGTTCGATCTCTACGACAATTTATGCACGGGTTGTAGCGTAATTATAATTGCAACTTGAATTCAGCTCATTTTCTTGTTTGTCTCCGCTAAAGTTGAATATCAACACATACACTTGAGTGTTTTAAATTTTAAAAAAACACTCTTAAGGAGTTTCCAGAGAATTAGTGAAGTGTTACCATTTGATTAAAATTTGTACAGTATTTTCCTTCTCATATAATGAATGTACCTTCCAAATTTTAAATCGATCGTCTACACCGTTCCTATAAAATGTACAATTAAAAAAACCCCTTTCAATATAAGGAGATATTTTAACTGCCTACGCTCATCGCTGAATGGCAGTTTTACGCACGAAATAGTGTAAAAAAATGTTTAAAATGTTATGAAAAACTATCAAATCATTCAATACATTATAACGAATTCGTCATCACTGTCATAATGTTAAATGCTCCAAGTTAAAAAGTGTTTCTTCAATTGTAAATTGTATAGGAACGGTGTAGACAATCGATTAAAAATTTCGCACTTACATTGAGAATATGACAAAGAATTAATTGTATAAATTTGAATCAAATGGTGTAATTTTGTTGTGTCCCAAAACTCCAACTCGAAATTTGCAGTTGCATGTAAATATTATGATGACGACTGATTTTACTTTAAATCTAGGACATACGTTTGATAATTTCAATCATTTGTCTACTCTTGTCTGAAAGCCTATCTCCCATACGTTCTTAATATGAAAACGTATGTATGATAAGATGCGGGTGCGGCAAAAGTGAACTGTTAAAGTACGAGAAGGAGTTAGGCCTGTTACAGCGAGAGTCTTTGTCAGCCTTGACAGAAACGTCCGATCCATCGGTCGGAATAAATTGACTCGCTCCGTTCCCGCGGGGAATCGTGGGAAAATATTGGTCATCGATCGCGGAGACCCGTGTGTCGCACCGCTGTGGATTATCGAAGTCACGACTTTCAGGCACGGCATACTCCCTTTTCTTCCTCTTTTTATATGCCTCGAAGCACGCGAATCCCTAGCCGCCCGTTTGTCGATGTAAATTGCCTCCGGATTTGAAAAAAAAAAATCGATATCACGCTTCCATATACATTACGCTTTGTTTTCGGGCCGCAAATAATCCATCGAGGAAGCTGTGCATCACAAGCCCGCGAGAAGAAGATTTGATTCATATCTAGGCCGAACGAACGAATGAAAGTTCGACAAATTTCACGTACCTTCGTGTAGACGCGCGGCAGAGTTGCTGATCCTCGTCACTTGTAAAAAGCGCGTATGCATTTTTAACGCAGCAATGAAACAACTTTATTTTTATTCTTTCTCGAGCAGCTTTATTCAACCGCGGAATTCAACACTGCAGGATCGTTCTTTTTTGCAATTGGCTTTTTTTTTTCGTGTTGCGCCGCGCGAGCAAATTTAACGTTGTCTCGCAAAGAACGAAGTGGATTATAACTATGAAATAATTTCTGCTGGCTTGTACCTTTGGACGATAAGACAAGAAATAGGGCGTATAAATATAACTTTTGGTGGTCTAAATGTACGTTTGTCTCGTTTTATCCATTCAATATACTTAACTATAGTTTGTATATATTAAAGTAGCTTTTACCCGCGACTTCTTCCGTGGGGAATTTAGGATTTGTTCCAGAGAGGAGATAAAGAAAGGGAGAAAAAGATAAGAAATAAAGAAAGAAGGTTGAGTGTCATATTTCTCAGGTACGGTGGCAGACTGGCTGACTGAGGTAAGGGTTGGTAATTAATAAAATAGTGGTATAAAAACGCCAACCTTCAAATCCAGTATCATACGATGTCATTATTGTCTATAGAACTATATGACTTTGCAATATAGTTCTGTAGACAACATTGTGTGATTGCTGGTCTTCGACAAGCACATTCAAGTTTTGGCCACTCGATACTCTCGAACATTCCACATACAGTTGACGATATGAGAAGCTAATCCTTTCTCAGTGCACCTCCCCGCCCTTTAAGGAGGTTGGAGCGTTACCTACAATCCAAGATTAAGAAAAAAAAAGTATGTATGTTATTCACCAGACTATACTGTCTTTATGAATTTTTAAAAATGTTTCTACCATAAAACACCAGAGCTAAAAAATAGTTTAATGTATGTAATTTTACGTGGGCGGCTAGATGAGCAAGACGTTCACGCTATGGGTGACATAATTTTTCTGGCTATTTAGCACCGAGATAAACCATTTCTAACAATGGATTAACGTAAACTGAATCTTTGTAAACATTTAGAAAAAAAATCCATCTTGCGCATCGAAAACCATATACAGTACTGGACAAAAAAAAAAGTACGCACTAGTCGAAATTTCTTACCGCACTAGAATTTACATAGCGGATTCAAAAATAAACTTAATTGAATTTTCTAGGTGGCATCTTAAACAGGACAAGTTGACCTTTATTTTGCTTTTTTAGAAAATTCTCTACGATTCTTTTTCGCCTCGGTGCGCAGTTTTGAACGTGGCCATTTTTCGGCTATTTTTTGGCCGTCGAAAATTAACTGCAAAGTTTGTAGAACTTTTTTTTCCTCGGTTTTTTTTCATGGCAAACTCAAAAAGCAGATCGAAACCTACATTTTTGTTTTCTAGAAAGTCTCGTACGATTTTTTTCACCCCAGTATTGCATTTTTAGCTAAAAAAGACATGTTTCAGAAAAAAGGCGTTAACGAAGAACTGTAGAGTTTCAGAGGAAATGTCAAGAGGGTAAAACGTTGCATGGGTTCACACTGGAGTGGCTAGAATTTTTTCAGAATTTTTTTTTTACATTTTTTTTTACCATTTTTGGTTGTAACTTTGATGAGTGGAGAGGCTCCACTTGGGAATTATGGGATCTAGGACAATATATTGAGAAAGGAAATTTGTTTACATATTCATTTTTAATTAACAACAATTCTTTTTTCATTTTTTTATTTTAATTTTCAAAAATAAAGAAAAACATCTAGAAAAATTGTTGTCCTCTTTAAAAGCGTTTTAAAGAGAACAACCTCTTTAAAACGCCACTTGGGAAATTCAATTACCTTTATTTTTGAGTCCGCTTTGTGAATTTTAGTGAGGTAAGAAATTTCGACTAGTGCGTACTTTTTTTATGTCCAGTACTGTATATTCAGTATTGAACGATCAAGGTTTGATAAAAGATTACGATTTTTTTAAATCTTTTTTAACCATTTTAATATTTCAAATCTTTAAAATCTTTTTGATCTGAAAAAAGATTTCGACTCTTTCATAATAATCATCAATAATATTATACTTTTTCAAGTGGGTAGTAAAATAACAGTTTTTCCTTTTCTCGTAATAAAAGCATAAAAATGCATACTTTTGCCCCTTTAATTAAATATTTTATGAAAACTTAGCATGTACAGAATAAATATATACTCGGTATACATTTTTTTTTGAGGTTTGCTGAAAAAAAACCCATGAACCGTCATTTGACTCAACTGGACCGCTCCAACCTCCTTAAGGAACATTTCTTTTCAATTTCATTGAGATAAAAGCAGGTAATTCGATTTTTCCCATACAAACTTCAACGCCTCGTTGCATCCTTAATTAGGTGTTGTTTTTTAAAATCCTAAAACATGCGTTTTATTATTTGTTTTAAAGAATATTTATACCAAGTTTCAAGTCGATACACGCAAAGAATATAATTTTCCATAGAAACTTTTATATCCCGTTTCACCCCCTTGAGAGTTGCATTGTGAAAAATCCTTTTTTAGTCCACCTCTACACTTTCTAAAGAACGTATCTTCCAAATTTCATGTTTCTATCTTCAGCGATTTAGGCTACGCGTTGTCTATGTATGTAAGTCCGCCAGTCATTCAGTTAGTCACGGAACTGTTTTATGTGTATGGATAGGTTTTTATATTTTCGATAACAGAAATATTTTAATGGTATAAAAAAAAAACGATACACGCCAGACTAGTTTCGACTCTTTCGGTAATTCTTCAGCGATTAAATTAAAAAGAGAAAATGACAAACAACGTGATAATGTGAACTTTTTCATTCGAAGAAAACAAAATATTTTAGGACAAATAACTCTCAGGATCGCTTTTTCAACGAGAAAATCGTTTTGGGAGTTTCAATATTGTTTTATTCGGTGATTACCCCCAGCGGGCACGTTTCAGCCCTAGTTTCGAGTCATAAATTTTACGTGATAATCAGATTTCGAGGGAGACGCGTTTAAAGCTATTGTTTATTGCACCCCCTCGTTTCTAAAGGTCGCGAGAACGCAGGGTTAACCGAGATAATTATGAAAAAGAGACTTGAGTTTAATTTTTCTTTCCCGAGAAGGTAAAATTTAGGTCCCGTTCGTATGCCCGTGCTCATTCGAGGCACGCGAAGACCGAGGCTTTTTCTTTATCAGGCGTTGATCTCCACTCGTGTAGGCACCAGTTGCAGCGAAAATCTAAGCCAGCCCTTTAATGTAGCTCAGAAAAAATCCTCGGTAATTGCAGGCCTTTTCACCTTTCCCCGAACCTTTCACAATAATTTTTATGCGTTCCTCACTCGGGAGTACACTCTATCAGGTAAGTTCCAGAGATGTTGGCCATGAATATTATGGCCTTCCAAAAAATGTCAAGATCGAAATATTTTCCCAATAACTTGTGTACTTGACTGTTGAGAGGAAGAGTGAGATTCAGGAGCAAAGGGAATGAAAAAAATTACCTTTTGCCTAGACTGTACCTATATATGGCGAATTTCTTTAAAAAGTGTATTTGTTTCACATTGTTTTCGAGTTATGGATCCACCATATTGCACTGAGAGGTGTATGGTGTTTTAAACCATATTTTAACTGTATTTGATATCTCTCTGAAGGGACATTTTATAGCCATAGTCACTGCCAAAAATATAGTACTGCTAATTGATATTTTAGCAGTGGCATAAATAATGAACATTCGTTAACTGCAACCACCAATCTTACAAGCTTGATTATTCGATGCTATATAATAGAATGAGTTTTCATGAAATGAATATTCCCTTACACTATCCAAAATTAACTCCCAACTAACGTTGACATTTTCATCGGTTCTTGAAAATGAAGGCCTTCTGCTGCATGGTGCATCTTCAATTGACTTTCTTCCTTCTGAAAATGCCCAAGTCTGAAAGCACAACCTGATAGCACAACGTTGCTCAAAATTGATGACACTCATTTTAAAAAAGGAACTAGAAAAACTGTTTCACGAAAAAAATTACTACGGACAACCAAATGACTCCAGCAAGTTCAAACTCGTACTGGAGGCGTATCACATATATTCACCTGCCGCCCCTCCAAGTCTCGTGTCACAAGTATTGCTAGATCGAACGCTACGTTGCCAGTCTCATTACCTAATTTACACACCTCATGTATCGCAATAGTTTTGACCTGCAAGATGTATAGCAATGTGTGTTCTACAAGAACAGAAGGTGGACTACAAGAAGAAGTGCTAACTGATATCTTATTTTTGCAATGTGACGAACATACTATGTGACAGTTTGTGAGAAATGCGTGGTTCTTAAAACTACTAAGCCGTGATTGCTCCAACTGCAAATGAATTACGTCTTCGCTATAAGTAAAGATTCTCATAGTTTTTTTTTCCGAATAGTCCCTTTCCTTTAAGGTCTTTTAACAGATTAAACTCGACAAACGTTAATGTTAATCATATGATTTGTACAAACTTAAATAGAATAGTAGAAGTTTGATTTGAACAAAACCCAACGTATAGTATACAACGTATATTATACAACATTACTATCTATAGTGTCAAGCCTTTTACAATGGTAAATAATTATTTTAGGGATAATTGATAGTCGAAAACGCCACCAAAATCGCATGTTTAGTAATACTTTTCGCTTATAATTGTGTTAACCATAGTATGATTGCCGCGTCAATAAATTATGGTGAATTTTACTATACCCTCTTTTTTACCATGAGCGTTTTTTTGGAAATATCATGGACTTTTGTTTCTGTGTAGATCTGTACCATCTGTACAGGGTCCTTCTCCTTTAAGTGCCTACCACGTGATCTTCTTCACATTATTTGTCGTAAACAATTGCCAAGCATTTATCAAGGGCCCGAAATGCTTTTCGCCTTCAAAGAGGCCATAATCCTTTCACAGATCAAGTATTTGAAAAGAAATATACATATATGACATTGAGAGGCGATAGAGCTAATTATATTACTCTCTCGGATCACGTATCTCGTGTGTCAAACCCGAACGGTTCTTACCTTCTCTCTCTCTCTCTCTCTCTCTCTCTCTCTCTCTGTTTCTCTATATACGTATATTAGCACCCCCGAGGGTTTCGATAAAATTGAGGGATATTTTTTCTTCGACGAAATGGGAAAAGTACGGAGACGATGGGATTTTTGTGCCAGGAGACTTTTCAAGGAAATCATAACAATTTTCTTTGATCCCCCTTCAGAAATTCGTGAAAGAATCCACTCAAAGGGCCGCCCACGTAAACACTATTACCCCCGAAGGTTTTTCGAACACCTACGCGCGTTTTTTTTTCCTCCTAAGATAGGAAGAAAATGAGTTTCTCTCCATCTTTCTCTCGCTTGCTCTTTCATCGGAAACCCTGCTCAAATTCGTCGCGAGGCTCACCTTTGACCTTTCATCCCTCTCCACGTCCAATTATTGTGTAACCTTATACATCTCCCAAAATTCCATGGAGGTGCGTGTTAATGTCCCTCACGAGCAAGATCAATGGATACGAATGTCGAATACGATTTTTTTTTTCCCTCGTATGTATGCTTTTGTATGTTGGGATGATTCATCGATGTAGAAAAAAATTGCGTGGTCATTGAATCGCGTGGATAATATAGGATAGAGATCGATCCTAAGGAACCAAGAACGACGTTAATTACGTCGAATGAATTTTAAAAGCATGCGTAAGTAATTTTTCCAGCAGAATAATAGCGGGGAAAATATGGGACCGTCCGTTCGATGCTTTTTAATTATGTCGAAATGCTCGGACTTATTTTACCGACGATTTTAAGAGCGAAAGTAATGACGAAACACTGCGGCATTACTAACAAAATCTCATTATAACGAAGGGAACTGAGTCTCTATACTCTCATTAAATATTAACGCACGAAAAAACTCAAAGAATTTACAATGCGACGATTGTGAGGAATGTTGTTTTTTTTTTCTTCACATGCTTCTCGTTAACCAATTCTACTGCATGTCTCCTCTCTTTCTCTCTCTCTCAGTTGGAAACCGTGGCCGATAATTTGATGGAACTACTTACGAGATTGTCCGAGGATCCTCGGCTCTGGGCAAGAGCGCATCGGATACTCGGTGAGTATTTCTGCCGTCGACGAGGTCGAGAAAAGAAAAAAATAAAATAAAAATAGCCGTTGAATAATTGAGTTATGAATTTCGCCTTTAGTTTGATTGACGAAGAAAGGCGGCGCTTGCTTGCCATTTGGTATTCCACCGGGGTATTGATAAGAAATTAATCCGGCTATTGGCTCATTTGGTATAACGAGAAAGCTAACGTATATAGACGATTTATGTATACGCGTCTACACATGCTCTCTATACGGAGCTTTTCGTGTCGAATCGATCCTTCCCTCGCCATACACATTCAACAGTTTTTTTTATCTGTCGTGTAATATAGCACTTGATAGCTTTACAAAATTTTCAGAAAGAATTTCGGAAAAGCTAACAAATGCAGAAAGAAAGATAAAAGTGAGTGACTTTTTCGATCTTTTGCCTCCGAAACTGTAAACTGTTATTTTTTCATCGTCAAAGCCTGATAGGCTCCTTCGGGGAAAAAATAATTAAAAAATAAAGTTGTTAAAACAGTTTAAGGTATTATTTTTGTGGAGGGCCTTATCTTGTGGGCGCATAAGCCAAGGCCCCTTTAAATCATTAGTAGATTACAGTGGTGCTTAATAAAAATAAGTTACAATCAATCATTATATCCAACAATAAAATGGAATGAAAATTTTTGCGTATATTTCTCAGATTTAGACATTTTTACATATTCTTTGAAAAGTCGCGTTTACGAAAATTCTTCTGCTAGTCATATTTTTCTAAGTTTTATCATTAATATTTTCTTTAAATATTCGGTGGCCCCCTGTTTTTATTGGCGTTACGGAATCGTCAGATTTTTTTGTATGCTTAGCGCAGTTTTCATCGAACATCTAGAGTTATTTAGTACATGATAGGAATTTGGCCGGCATGTCATTTCCATAAAGTGCTGCAGAAATTAAACGATTTTTAAAGTCGTGATTTTTCGTTAAAAGTTTGTCATCTTGGCTTGAAATTTTACCAGGATACTAGGATATATTTTTACTTAATTGTAGATGAAAATCAGTTAATTGTTAAATATTTGGGTTCGTGAAAGGAATACCTTGGACCGAATTGCCAATAGTTTTGCAAAACTCTGATTTTTTATTGGACCTTTTAGCTGCTAATTGCAGATTTTTTTATGCCTGGAGTATTGCTGTTTAGTATTAAACATAACATAAATCGTTATACAAAGAGGTGACGATCGATTAAACAAGCTTGCCGGAACAGGAGCGATCTAGATTGTAGCATAGTGTTACTTCGGGAAACAAGAAATAAGGACGTGTGTGCGTGAAGTCCCAGGAGCGCATGTTACGCGGAATAGCCCTGGAGGAGGAGAGGTTAAGGGTGGAGAGCACGAATTCACGAGTGCCTCTGGAGAACACTGGTTAGGAACGGGAAGCATGAGAATTTGCATAGCCCCTTCGAGGAGCTACTACAAGAGTATTCCCAATGGTTCGAGCTCTCCGGAATATCGGGATGCTCTGCGTTAAAGCGGAAGCCCTTATGAACCCATATTCAATTGCGCTGACAGTGGAACGGATACCCGAAGAAATTATGTATGAAATTATTACGAAACAGGTTACCGCGTAATACACCAAATAAAAAAAGGCGAGTGATCAAGTGCCTGGATCGATGTAATTTCTCGTAAAAACTTAATGACTATTAAAAGATTTGCAACTTGATCGATTCTTCATTGAATAAGAGTATTCATTATCATACTCATGATCATTATCAATTTGCAGAAAATGTTTCAAATAACGTTGAAAAATTGTATAAAGTCATATGCCTTTTTCAGGGTTTACCGAGAACTAACGAAGTTACAGTCAAATCGAACATTTCGAGGCAGTCTTGGTCAATGCTTGGCGGAACGGCTCATAGCATATGATTCGTATATATCGACTCTTTACCTCTCATCCTCCGTGTCACGTTGGTGGATAGCACGGCTACAAACCGAAGAACGGCGACACGTTCCCCATCTCTCTCTCTCTCTCCCTCTCCCTCTCTCTCTCTCTCTCTCTCGGTCGCAAACGTCCCATTATTACCAGTAGAGTAATTGTTCCTCGGGCCAATTTAACGCCACGCCTTTCTCTCATTCGTTTGTAATTATACCTGAGAGCGTGAGGGGGGGGGGGGGGGGGCGGGGAGGAGATGAAAACAGTAGGGATATCTCATTTCGTAGATTATGGTATATGGGAACCCAGGATAGTACGAAGAAATAAAGACCGGATTGACCCCTCTACCCCCATATTCGAGTAATTCGTCGAAACTTTGACCGGAATTACGACCTTTGCGGAGCCTTTGGCAATTCCTCGTTAACGATTTCGCATCAATTTTCCCCAATTATTCGCCATTCCGTTCATCCGTTTTATGAGAAAATGGCAGGAAATTTCCTGCGTCGGATTTCTCTTTATTGCTCGCTTATATTATTAATTATTCCGACATGCGTAATTGCGGAAGCGTGCAGCTAATGATCGTGAAATTATCGCGTTTCGTCTGCCTTTGTCCGTCAATCGTCGTCTGTGCGCGTTCGTAATTGAAAATTACGTAAACGGTACACCGCAATATATTAGGTGTACGATAAGTTCTCGGCCTTTTTTAATGAAAATAATCATTTATTTACTTCAAATCAAAGTTCATTTTAATCGAAAATGTAATCTCCGTTTGCTTTCACACATTTCCCTCATTGGTCAGGCAAAATGCGAATTTCTTTGTGGTGAAACGTTGGTGGTTTTGAGTCGATAAAGTCAGTAATGGAATTGTTGACTTGATCGAACGTTTTGAAGTGCCTATCAGCCAAATGATGTTGGAGCGATCGGAACAAGTAAAAATCCGATGGAGTCAAGTCTAGTGGACATGCTCGGTGTGACAAAACTTGCTACACCGAGCATTGCGGCATTATGATGCAGCAATATCACCGGTCTAGGACCTTTGCCGGTGTAAGGCCGCTAGCACTCGATTTCATCACTTAAGGAGGCTGGAGTGGTCCGGTTGAGTCAAATGCCGGTTTATGAGTTTTTTTTCAATAAACACCAGAAAAAATGCACACGGGGTATAAATTTATTCTGTAGATGCTAAGGTTGCATAAGATTCGTAATCTTTTATCAAACCTTGATGGTTCAATATTGAGTATATATGGTTCTCGATGGGCAAGATGGGTTTTTTTTTTCTAAATGCTTACAAAGGTTTGGTTTACGTTAATACGTTATTAAAAATAGTTTATCTTGGTGCTAAAGAGCCAAAAAAATTTCGACACCCCTAGCATGAACGTCTTTCCCATCTAAGCGCACGTAAAATAACAGACATTAAACTATTTTTTATCGCTGGTGTTTTGTGGCAAAAACATTCCAAAAAATTCGTAAAGACTCAGTATAGTCTGAACAACTATATATATATATATATATATATATACAGGGTGTCCGATGGCAGATTTCAAACTTTAAAAATTCGTAGAAAAATGAATAAACAACGTAATTTAAAAATATTTATTAAAATGAAAAGAAATCAAATGCGGATTTCAATTTTTGAAAATAACATTGTTTAAATGACGACCTTCAAGGCGCAAGCACTCTTCTAATCTATGTCGCATATTTTCAAAAACGCGCGCACAGAGATCGCTCGAAATCCTCGAAAGTTCAGTACGGATATTTTTTTTCAGCTGAGTTGTGGTGGCAGGTTGGTTTTGGTAAATGCTACCCTTAAGGTAGCCCCACAAAAAAAAGTCACAAGCACTCAGGTCAAGTGATCGTGCTGGCCAGGCGATGTCACCGAATCGAGAGATCGTTTTTCCAGGGAACAATTCTTTCACAGTATTCATGGACGCTTGAGAAGTGTGCGCAGTGGCGTCATCTTGTTGAAACCAGCTGTGTTTGTTGAAGAGAGGACTGTTGCGAAGTTCTTCCATAAAAAAAGTTGTTGATCATCTCACAATATCTCTCGGAGTTGACCGTCACCATCTGGCCACGATTATTTAAAAAAAAATAGGGCCCGATGATTCCGTTCCCCGAAATAGCGCAACAAACAGTGACCTTTTCAATATGCAGTGGCTGCTCATGCACTTCTCTTGGATTTTGGAGACTCCAGTAACGAAAATTTTGCTTGTTGACATAACCTCCAAGATGGAAATGTGCTTCGTCGCTATAAAGAAAGTTTCTTAGTCGTGTTTCGGTGGAAAAAGTCTCCAGCATCTTTTAAGCATAAGTTATTCTTGTTGGGTAGTCACGGTCGTTCAATTTTTGAATTATTTGGATTTTATAGGGATGAAATTTTCTTTTTTTCTTTTCTTTCTTTTGAGCATAAGTTATTCTTGTTGGGTAGTCACGGTCGTTCAATTTTTGAATTATTTGGATTTTATAGAGATGAAATTTTCTTTTTTTCTTCATAATTTCATGCAGTGTCGATTTTGGAATACCCAAAACAGACGAACGCACTCTCAATGACATTCGTGGATTTTCTGTCGAAGTAAGCGAAAAACGACTAGTTAAATATACCTCCACAGCGAAAGCACATTGCCCTTCAGAATAACGCTCCATGGCGACTAAAAAATCTGCAACGCACGCGACCTCAGCTACCCGCCCCGCACTCCTTTTGCACCTCGCGTTTTAAAGGTGTGATCATTTAAAGTTTGAAATCTGCCATCAGACACCCTGTATATATATATATATATTTTTTTATTTAATCTTGGATTGTGGGTAACGCTCCAACCTTCTTGAACGCTGCCGTTGGTGTTCGAAGCGCTCAGCCGTGATGGTCTTACCAGGCTTGAGCAGCTCAAAGTACAGCATACCCTTGAAATCCCACTATATGCATAGAAGGAGTTTCTTAGCATGAATATTGGGTTTATTGGTCGATCTGCATAGTTCACCCGGGTTAACCCACAATCTACTTTTTTTTTGGATTTTCATACAACACCCACTTTTCATCACCAGTCACTATTTTATGCAAAAAGTCTTTCGAAGTTTTTTTCGTTCAAATATTCAATACAGCTGTTTTTATTCTCCGGTCGACAACTTATTTGTACACCTAATAATTATCAAATTTCGTAATAACTGTTGGGTGCGATATTTATCGACAGGTAGCGAGTGTTCATTCGCCGTTAATATTTTCAGCGGATCTCGTAGGTGTCCCCGTTCTCCAGGAGTCATTTCCCGATTCCAAAAAGCGCGGATACCCGCTGGATTCTCTCATGGAGATGCCGATGTCATTGGAGTCGTCCGAGGCGCCGAGTGACCCAGCCACGACAAAGAAGCCAAAGAAGAAGAAAAAAAAGAAGAAGAAGCTCCGACAACGTTTGATAAATGTAACGTCAACGTACAAACCTCCAACGACCGCAAGCCCGATTCCACCAATTCTGTCGACCACAGCTTCAAATTGGCCCGCAACGACTCAGGCTCAATGGCGTCTCGTTGCCGAGAGATTGTTCGCTTCACCTTGGTCCGAGGAGCATCGTGAAACATCACCGAGTACGACGAAGGTTCTTTCCATCAAGAATCGCCTGGCTACGATCGACGACAAGCAGCGGGTCAACTTAAAAGCTCTCAATGACGAGCGTCAAGCCCTCATGCTGCAAAGTGCTCGCGAGTATTCTCAGCCTCGTCGTTTGCACTACGGCAAAGTGAATACCCACGAGAAAGATTCGTCGGGTTCGAGTCGGGACAACAACGTGAAAAGTTACGGTTCCGGGATGGATACACCCGCGATCGATTACAATTTGGCCGAGGCACATCCGTATCAGCAGAATCCGATCACGCTCGATCGTTATGATCGGTATGGTCATTACGCTCGTCAGAGAGTACGCGACTACGACACGAGTCCCGTTGAACATGAGCGAGAAAACGATTACGACGAGATTTATCAAGCTCCTGCGGATGTGACGAATCGTCGACCATTCGCCAGGACCCAACAGTTCCGGCCATCGGGAAGTGAGTACGCGTCCGCCAAAACTTGGCAAGATTCTCGCTACGATTATACGAGGCCCTGGAAAGACAAGACCCGCACGGGCCTGGACAGTATCATCGGTACCACCGGCAATTGGCCATGGAAAAGCGCATCTCGAGAGTACAAAACTTGGACGCCTCGTTATCAGCAACCTTGGCCACGTGATAGAAATTACTGGCAACGCTTCGACAACGTGGAGGACGAATTGGAGGAAATGATGAATGACGACGGCAATGAGAATGATCTACCACCGAGAAATCGGCAACGACAAGCCCCGGAACAACGCTGGCGCACGCGCCACGACGACACTGGCAGATGGCAGATTCAGAGAAACATCGATACCCCGTCTTGGCAGATGCATGAAAAATCGAAGACTCCCGATCGCGAGGTGATCCCATCGAGAAGCCTAGATGAAAATAAAAATCACTCGGAATTGAGCAACGAGGTGATCGTAAAACCGCTCGTCAAGGAGAAACCGATTGTGCCGAAAATCACGATGAAAACGTGGAACAGTCTTACCTCGGATCCGGCTACCTGGCCTTTCAAGCTGACTGGTGCCAAGCCCTGGCCAAAGGACAAAAACGGCAAGTCGTACAATCCTAATGCCGAACTAGTGAGGAAACTCGGCCTCGACAAGCAAGACCGCCCGTCCACCAAAGATACCGGCAAAGTTATCGGCAAACCGGTTCAATTGCAGTTACCGGATAAGAACAAGATCGGCGAAAGTAGCGAGGTCGATGACAAGCGACGCAACGAGCTGGATACGATGATAACTTCGGTGAAGAATCCGATCAACTGGCCCGAAAAGCTGGCTGGCATAGAGGAGTGGAGGAGCAAAACAAGGCAGGAAAATGATCGAGTACCGCAGAAAGAAATGACTGGGCAAATGTGGCAGACGAGCATGGACAACGACGAAAAAATATGGTCCGGCCAATCCCCGGTATCACCGAAGATATCATCCGTTGGCGCTTGGGTTATGCCGGCCGATCAATCCACCTGGAAACCGTACGATCTCAAGCACAAGGTCTACGGACAAGTATCCGCGGAGCACAGAGGTAGATGGAACAACCCAGTAACTCCCGAGGAAACGGACAGGAGCTTTTGGTCCTCGAAGAATGAAGGTATCTCGGGTATATGGCCCCAGAAGAGTAACGATTGGAACGTCATCGGATCGGTCTACACGCCTGAAAAATCAGCTTCCACCGATCAATCGGCTAACTGGCCCTCCAAGTGGCGACAGTTCACCTATCACAAAGTCATCGCGGCACCGTTAACCAAAACCGGCTCTTTGAACACCGTCGACGGCTCAAACAGACCGAGAAATTCTTACATCGCTGTTTCCGCTGTTTCCCCGCCGAAATATCCGAACAACGTGTGGCGCAAAAACGACATCGAGGAGACCCAGCTGGATCGCAACTCCGGGGATAATCGCCTCGATGCTGGTCTCGATCGCGACGAGCTCAGTAGTCAATTACGTAAAAACACCGGGATCACGAACAAACGGTGGAACGATCGGGCGATAACGAGCCACGCGAAGGCCAAGGATCGTAACGGAATTAAAAATGATCCTTTGGAACACCAATTGGAGGAACTGAGACGAGGGCCCCACTGGAAACACGAATTGCGCGAGCAGAGTCAAGTTAGTATACTCATTGGCGTAGCCAGCATTTTTCTGAGGGGGGGACTATAGTAGTCGATAATCACGTAACACACATGAAATATAAAACTTCCTTTAATCACACGTTTATGTTAACATTAATATCAAACTCTTGTAATACCTTAAAAAATAATCAAATTATTTTTCATCATTCCTTAATCCAGTTACCAGTTTTTAAACTTCACTTTTAGTCGGTACTCAATTAAATAACTTTTCTATTTTTTTCTGCATATCGGGTGAAAAAATTCTCTCACAATCAGCGGAGCTCACTGTATAAGGGAAGTACTCCTTATCGATATGCTTTCCTAAATTTTCAGCATATATTTTATCATTTTTTAATTAAAGTATGTTTTTTCATGACCATCGCTTCAGCTTCCAAGACTGACGTATTAGGATTTTTCTATAATTTTGGATGAAATCCTCTCTGTTCTTCATATTCAATTTCAAGAATGCATCAACTGTATAAGCTAACGGTAGATTCTCAAATCAGCGTTTTAGATTTACAATGATATTATCCACTACTTGGTAGTAAACGTTGATCTTCCAGTATTCGTCCGGTTGTGTATCGGTCGGCAAATCTTGGTTGCACAGTAGACTTAATTGCGAAATTCGAATATCTAGGATTCACGTAATGAAATAGCTACTTTTTATACAAATTACGAAATTGCCACGAAGGAAATAATTCAAGTTTTATTAAATGATTTCTTGATACTTGCTGGGGTGAAACTTACATAAAATAATGAATTACTTGACTTCATTTATTTTGCGTCGTTTTTTTCTAAGTGGGTCACCGGGCTTTCTAGAGGAGTCCGTGACCCCCCCCCCCCCCCCTTGGCTACGCCAATGTTCCTTTACCTGTATCACTTCATCTTCATCACAATATCAACTTCTCCCTACACTTCATGGAGGCGAACACTCTAATTTTATTGTTTGCAATATTCATTCGCGCGAATTGCTATTATAACTCTATTGCAGTCAACCGAGACAATTCTACTGTGTCAATTGGGCTCGTTAATCTGTATTTAATCCTGGCGGTTCGTCTCGTGGTTGCGGTCAACCGCCCAGTCCCACTTTCGTTCATATACCTTACCGCAATTGAAATTTATGTAACACACTTATTATTATCAAACTTTTATATGATCAATTTTGACAATTGTAAATTAACGGTTGGGTTACGGGTCGACGCCACTTGCATGTAGGACCCAGAAACCACAGACTATACCGTTTTTGGGGATCTCTCGGTATCCAGGAATTCATGAGCTCATCGATCTAGGATTTTTCATTCAACTGGAGAAAGGCATAGTTTTTTTTTAATGTTGGGGAAAATAATGGTCTGTTTCCGGAACTCACACCGGGAGCTAGTTTGTACCAGCTGGACGATGGAACCAAGGAGGATAGAGCGTCAAAATTGGAAGAAAATAGAGTCATAAAGTCACGAAACATGATTAATTCGAAGGGATGAAAAAGATGTCGGCTACAAAATGTTTTGGCAATCCCTCTGATACGAGAGCGCCAAAAAATTAAATGAGGAACTTTGGGCATAAATTAGTAGGATATAAATTAGTTTAGATATAAATTAGTAGGCAAAATCGTTCGGACCGACCAAAAGAGCTGGTGGACTTAGATTTCGTTATGGAAACACGAGACAAAACGAAACAACGATAATACAAGTTATTCTAATTCGGAATGAAAGAAAAACAAAGGCTCGAAGAAGAATAATCCCATTGTACAGGAAACATACAACGATTGGTAGACGTTGATGTTGGCTCGTTAGAAAAGTGTTAAACCTGCGACGATGAGATTGGAAACTTTTTTTCCAAAGGGGTTTCGAAGACAAACGTACGAACGAATGGAGGAACTGAAAGTCTGGTATTCCCCGGCGGTTCACTGTGAGATGTCTGCGCGGCAAAGCGGATGTAGTTAAAAAGAGTGGAGTACCGGGAGCCCGAAACCTCTCGCTATTCCGTTCTCCCTTTCCCTCTCTTTTTCTCTATCCCCCCCCCCCCCCGGTTGAAGCTCCCTTTCCGCTCTTCTCGCACGGAATAGACATTGAGGAACAAATGCCACTCTCCGCACCTTCTGCCGGGAAGATATTGCAAATAAAACTTTGTTGAAACTGAGGTACGGCGAGAGTTGTGGAAGTTGTTGGAGACCGGTTGAAGTACAAAAGCAACGACTAAGATCACGCTCGGAGGGAAAAAGGGATGCGGCTAATGCGATGGAGCTCCCTTTTGCTTCGTCCTTCTTGCTTTTCGCGAATCACGAAGAACAAAGTTTTACGCGCTGGATGGACTTGGCAGTCGTTAATTAAATTTGGAATAGGATAAAGAGAAGAAGAAGAAGAAGAGAGAGAGAGAGAGAGAGAGAGAGAGAGAGAGAGAGAGAGAGAGAGAGAGAGGGAGAGAGAAAGAAAACCATCTCAAAGGCAAGAAAGACGAACGGAGAACGATGAAGAAAGCGAGACAGATGCGAAAGGATGCTGGGAAGAAACGACCTAGTCATTACGAGGGTCCATACAACTCGGCACTTCGCAATCATCAATAATGTTCCCAGCATTTGAGAAAATAGTGAATCACGGAAGTGAATGATTTGAGCGACTTGAGAAACGAGAATACCGCACGAGAAAGCACGTCGTAATGAAAGAGTCAATTTTCTGCTACATTAAACATCGGAACATCATCTAAACCCACTAAACCCCCATCATATCGATGAAGAACGAAAGCGATAAATTTGAGTTGAACAAAAAGTACACTGTTTTCTGATTTTAGTATTAAAATTATTCGCAAGCATTCTAGATCGTAAGGGCCTCCTTTATTTTTCTCAATGCTACCATCTTGCTTTCGATGTTTGTTTCTTTCGTACGAGTCGCCAACAACTTCCTGTTTCCGATGACTATAACAACCGCTTCAGTCTGCCCACCCCGTTTCTCGTACGCGGCAATACAGTCCCACCGCGATGTCTATGGAACGTTGAAGAAAGTTGAACCAAGCCCATATCGTGATAAGAAAAAAGAGCACGGTGGAATAAAAACAAGCCCGAATAAATGGAAAAAAAAAGTAAAATATTGTTCGATATGAACGTGTCGTTAAAAAAAAATGGGCGACGAAACGAGGCCGGATGTGAAAAACGAAAGAAAAGAAAGTTTAAGAAGCTGAAACAAAGGCTACTCTAGTCGTCCAGGGTGAGTTGAATTCCTCGCAGCCTATAGAGCGAGAACTATACATTTTTCATCGAACAAAAGGAAGCAAGAGAGCTGCTCGAGGAAAAGTTTGGCGAACGATAAAATAGCTAATTAGTCATGACCGCAAGTCTTGTGGGTCTTTGGATAGAAAGTATTTGAAAAATGAAATGAAAAAATGCGTGGACCCGACTCGAGCCCCATGAGAGCACAAGTACATGTATATATGTGTATATATATATATATATATATATCATGAAGGAGCAATTTCCGGATGCTCGTGGACCGTGCTTCTGCTTGAACGAGAACGTGCACGGACTCGGGTATAAAACCTACCTAACGTGCTCAAGCTGAAGTCCTCTTTTCTCTCGCTCTTCTTTACTTTCTCGTCCTCGCTGCTCTCTCGCCGTTACTGCGGTCGGTCGACCGCCTGAGTGGGATCTAGCCGGATCGGAAGTGAGCGATGATCTTCGCCGACAGAGCGCGTTGCAGCTGGCTCGATCTCGCCTCTGATTGCAAAAGTTGTGAGGCCACAACGAGGAAACGAGATCTCTCGCTCGTGGTCTGCATGCTTTTCCACTAGGGTTTTCATCGGATGAAGTATAGCGTCATGCCCTTTTCTTAGAGACACGACGTGAAAGAGACAGAGAACAAGTAAGAGAGAGAGAGAGAGAGAGAGAGAGAGAGAGAGAGAGAGAGAGGAAAGTAAAATGGCAGAAAGAGTAGAAGGAAACGGGACGGCAGACGGAGGAAAGTAGAGAAACAGCGAGACGAAGTAATAGCGAAGAAAGAGAAACATGAAGACGAAGAGCAAGAAAAGATAGAAAGAGCGAGAGAAAGACAGAGATGACAGCGGCAACGTTGGGAAGACGAAGATAGAGAGCAAGAGTGAGGGAGAGAGAGGACGGAGAAGTATGACAAAGTATTCGTAGAAAGGTGGATTCGTGTATGTGACGTGTCAATGGCAAATATGAGACTGGTCGATTTTTTTCCCTTGCACTCGTTTATAGCCGGCGCATTGAAGAACCGCTTATAAAAGCGAGCAGTGAAGCGTGGAACAAAAAAGTTGGCCGAAAGTTCTCGCCGCTATATTTCGTCGCGGCAAGCACAAGGAGGAACTTTTATTTCTCCACCTCAATCGTGTTAGTGTCCTTCATAGTTTTAATAGAAAATCGGTGTAAAACACCGCAGCCTCGCAAAGATTCGTGAAACGAATTTTCAATCGGCCCACTTACTCCAGAAAAGAAAGAGGGAGAAAGAAAGAGAAGGGAGAATCATTTTTTTTCTGAGGATACGTAGCACCCTCAGAGAAATATGCTATTTAATAAAATTGCTTTACAATATTAATTTTATTTAATAGTGCACGGTAGTAGCAAACAGCGCGAAGTTCGACCATGAAATATGTTAACAATACAGCACGGATGTAACAGTGATATTTGTGGAACGAATGCTTGCGAATTTTACCTATTAAAAAAATGTAAGGTAGTTCTCACATATATAAATGTCTCTTACCACGGAATCTATTCAAATTTATAGGTGTACTTCCAAAAAGCGGAAAACGAATTTCGATCTGAAATTTGGCATACACCTTCATTTTGATGCTATAAGACTTTCCTGAAAACGATTTTTGGTGACGCCCCATAGTTTTCGAGATATCGATATTTCGAATTTTAAATAAATGAGATCAAAATATTTCGAGGAAAACAGAAAAAAAGAAAGAGTAAGTGAGGTGGTTCGCCGTAGTGCAGTGGGCATTTTGACCCTTCACGAAAACCATCATAACTCGGTCAATTTTTTCAATTTTACAAAATATTCGTTACAAATTAAAGTTAAGATCCTAGATTATAAAACTATGCGGTAAAAAATTACTTGTTTAACATATAACGCTGATAGAGACCCCTCAAACCCGCAAACCCACATCAAAGAAAACGCTATCTCAATTGCATTCTGATCAATCAATTATTCGAACCCTCGGTTAAGGTCCCAATTCATCACTGGGAAATCGCTCAAACCTCGTTAGCGCAGCCCCATTACGTAATGTCTGCCGGTTACTAAAATTCTTTCGTGAAATCACGTAACACGATATTGCTTTTCCGTTGCATGCGTTACAGAAACGATCGGTGACGAGCGGAAATTCATCGAGCACGCTTGTTACAACCGAGCCGTCACGAGGCTTCGCAAAAACGACGAGCGTCGATAACGAGATTTTGATAAATCACACGGGAAACGTGACGCTCACGGAAAATCAGACGCACGGAAATAAGAACGTGACGAAGTAGACCGGGGCACATTTGCAAATGGAAGAACAGCAGAACAATGGAAAAAGACGACTCCAACAGAGTTAGCAACTCGAATGAAAATTCATGCGGAAGCTCGTCGGTGCGATATGTAACAAAAATATTCATTACAGAGTCACATAAAGATGTATATGTACACACTCATATACACACAAACACACACGTATATCTTGAGAATTCTTCGGACCAGTTAAAACACACAGAGAAAGAGAATCACTTGGATCGACGAGACTGATTATTGCGGGAGCCCAACGAAATATTGAGATGAAACACTAAAATATTTAATTTTTTGGAGTACTCGTTAGTTCGATCGGATAAATAGTTTTTGAAATAACATTTCATTTTTTTCAATAAATAATTCGTTGGCATCTCGCAATGACGGTTCTAGTTAGGCCACATCGTCTTTTTTGTGCAGTGAAAATGGACTCTAACAATAAGAACCATTCCCTATCCAATGTCCCTCCGAACATGTGCAACGGCCACCTGACTTCAACTTTGTCATCAATTACCATCGTATGTAATATATATATATATACACACATGAAGAAACAAAACGCTGCTATCGGAAATTGGTGTTTCAAAGCATATCGTTGTCCTCCTCGGTGTCTAGAAATTTAAAATTTATTTTTCAATTTTGTTCCTCGTATCGCGCGATAGCATCGCGAATCATGAAAAATCACGCGTTGCACATACACGATACGATGATACATATGAGAGCTGCAATTTGTGAGGAGAAAAAAGATAATATTAAGGGATTACTGTGAAAGACATGGTGCGCGGTTTTCGAAATAATCCGATAGAAGGATGCGAAGCTGCGCGACACATATTTTCGCCTCTTTTTGACGGTATACAAAAATGTGGTGGTCAATTTACGTGTTTTGCCGCAGGTATATTTTCTTGGTAAATCGACGCCATGCTTCTGGTATCGGAACACCATTTTTTTTGTATTATATAATATGATGATACATTAGCATCAGTCTGTAGAACGTATCGAAACTTTATTCAATCTCTGTATATATATATATATATATTGTTTTTTTTCGTCCCCGTTTTTTCCGGTCCCTCCGAAGCAAGGATTAATAATGCAAAAATGATGTTTAAAACTGCGTGATGATATCGTATTAGGACGAAAAAAAGCGAGGTACTGTTTTATTTTTATTTATATTCAGTATCGAGCATAACTAGTTAGGGATGTACAACAGTGAGGCGAAATTTAACGATGTTCAACACAACATTGAATTTCGACATCCTACATGATATGGATCGTATTAATAATGTCGTAATCGCACTAGAACGCGTTCATGCGAATATCGTACTGCACCAAAGTTAATTTTCGAGTAACAAAGGATGCGTTCATCCCGTAACAGCTGATGTTTCCCGAAGTTCAATCTAACTTTCTGCAATTTTAGATGAATTCGACGGACGAATGGTAAAAAAAAAAGAATAGTCACGATTTACAGAATAAACGGAGTAATTACTGTGTTGGTGAGAAAAAAAAGAAGTCATTCAGAGGGGCTGTACAATTTTCTCGAGACATTGAAACGTTCACTTTTTACTTTTTATTTTGTTACTATGTAACACCAAAACAATTTGGTTCATGAGTACGTCATGACTGATTGGAACAACGTTACACATAGTGTAGATAAAAATATTATTTTTCTCGCATTGTCGTACCTTCTTGTTAATTTTTATCTTCAACGTTTCTGATAAGCCCCAATCGCGATTATCGAGTAATCAGCGCGTATGTAATAATTATAGATTTTTCGATCAACAGCAGAAAGAAACGCACATGGAAAGGAAGAAAAACAAAACGCACCACTTCGCGCATAACAGAGCGAAAAAAAAATCAATTCCACCAAAACCCGAGCAGCGTGATATTACGTATATATATATATATATATATATATATATATATATATATATAAGCTATATGTATGTGTTATGTAATGAAAACATCGTTTTAATTGAAATGTCTCTCTATGCCTGTAATCCCAATCTCCAATATTCTCAGTCCTCCTCTTCTCGCTGTCCGCGCGTCCGTTAACTGATTACCGAATTATTATTGTAACAATGATCAGCGATAGAGAGATAATGTCATGGCTATGGTGTAGGATGTTTGAGGAAGAACAGAAAAAAAAACAATTAATGAATAAATGTAATACGTTATGTAATATAAACCTGTGTCCGTTCGCTGGCCAAGTGGCTGTTCGTGCTCTTATGCAATATCCAAGCAAACTTTACACTTTCAAAAGCCCTCGTTCACTTTTGCGACGACGATTGAAAGCCCAAAAGTACTGTAGAATGATTCCGAGTTAATACGAATGACGTGTTTTTTTTTTAATGGAAAGAAGAATCATTGTCTCGTATTTAACTGCAATTTACGATATCCTTTTGGACATTGAGACGGAGAAAAAAGTAACTTGGACCTAGCCAGCCAGCCTATTAGTCAGCCTAAGGTCTCTATGACCTGTCAGCTAAGATTCCCGCAACGACAGTGTCGCCACCATAGGCAATTGTCATCATGGCCAACGATTTAAAAAAATCGAAACGAGCACGATCGGAGAAGGACTTGAAAATGTCGAGTTCGAGAAGTTTTTCGATGACAGTGTGAGCGCAATCTTGGAACAACTGATCTGGTTCTGGGGTGAAGTCTTCGAAGAGATGAAGACGAGCCAAGCCGAGGCCGGGATATGTGGGATCAGCTGCCGGAGCTGATACTAACGCAATTATTTGGCTATCTTGGTCGAGCCGATCTCGCATCCGTCGGTCAGGTTTGTCAATCATGGAATCGCGCACTCTCGTCTCCCGTTCTATGGCGCTCTGTCACGGTCCTCATAGATCGTGATCTCCGTGGCGAGCTCCCCCTCGTCGGTGAATTAGCGGTTCGTAGATCTTTTCAATTTCCTAGCGATGTGCCAAAATCACTATACTAAATAATCATGAAAAAGAAAACCTCGGACATTTCTACCAGCAGTCTCTCAAAAAATGTTGAAGAACAAGCCACCGTAATTCTAAGTGTAAATTCGTTTATTCTTTAATTTATACATATAAAAGATTTCCGTGATTGACTCACTGACTGACTGACATATCGACAACATACAACCTAAACCGCTGAAGATAGAAACATGAAATTTGGACGATATGTTCCTTAGAAGGTGCACGGAGCAAGGATTTTTCGGAAATAAACTTTTAAGAAGGTGAAATAGGATGTAGAAGTTTGTATAGAAAATTATATTCCTTGCGTGTATCAACTTGAAACTTGGTATAAATATTCTTCAAAACAAACAATAAAACGCATATTTTAGGATTTTTCAAAACAGCCCCTGATTAAGAGTTCAAAGAGATGTTGAAGTTTGTATGGGAAAATCGAATTCCTTGCTTTTATCTCAATATTATTCGGAAGATATATTCCTTATAGGGCGTAAATGTGGACGAAGAAAGGATTTTCCGAAAATCAACTCTTAAGCGGGTGAAATGGGGTGTAAAAATTTGTATGGAAAATTGTATTCATTGCGTTCATCAACTTGAAACTTGGTATGAATATTTTTCAATACGAAAAACCCATGATTTAGGATTTTTTTAAACAACTCCTAATATGGGGTGCAACTGGTAATGAAGCCTGAATGCAGTAAAATTCAGGTTTTCAAGAAAAATCTCGTCAATTCGATGTCTGGCAGACTTTTCGATTATTACTAGCTTGTTAAAATGTTTTTTTTTTTTACGGAAAAGGCATCAACGTCATTTTTATAGAACAAGTATGGACAACACATGAGAAGCCTCGAGCTCGCATGGTCCAGGCCCTACGTACTTCCAATCGAGACTCGATTAGCTCGCAACGTCCAGGCAGAGGCGGGTGTTGATTTTCTATCAATCGTCAGGGACAAGGACGTACAGCTGAAGAAACTCATTTTAACCGATTGGGTATTCAGCAGCAAGTGGGGCAATCGTGGAAAGCTACTCTATGCACTCGCCAATTTTCTCGGGTAGGTCAAGACTCTTGGGCTACGTGACGTTCGTTCTGTCTATATAGTTATACGCTCTTCTATTCCCGGACAATTGTCGAGTTCAAACGTTCTCGAATGAATCGATAGTACGCGTTCGAATATACCTGGGTTATTTAACCTTTACCGTCAAATGTGTGCATAAAGAAAACAATATTAAGGTGGGGTATTTTGGTCGCAGAGGTCATTTTAAAAATCGTGTTAAATTTTCACTAGAAAGAGTCCTTGGAATTTTTTTATTGGCAATATTCTATCATAATGTTGAGCATCCTTTGCAATGCTGTCACGGAAGCATTTAAAAAATCGCGAAATAGGGTAAAACGACCAGTGAATGGACGAACAATGAGACCGTAGAATGCATATCGACTGTAAAATGAAAATATGAAACAAATTTTTCAATTGCTATAGCTAACAAAAGATATTATTCTCATTGAAGAAAAAGAAAATTCGAAGTAATTGCGACAAATAATAATGGAGTAATCGATAAATGAGTAGCGAAATGACTAAATCGCCAGTGAATGGACGAAATTACCAGTAAATGGACACTCGACCACCAGTAAATGCATGTGCAGTATAGATGAAAACTGTAAAAGATAATGATTTATTATTTATTTTTATTAAATACTAGATTTGGAGGTCACTGTGTTACTAAAAAAATGATAAAAATCTTATACATATGAGTATTATACTTTTCCTATTACGATTTCGTAAAAAATGCACAAAGTTTTTTTGCATCTTAACGTGACATTCTCAAAAAAAACTACTAGAGTTTGTTTTGCCAGAGAAATAGGATATTAAATGTCGTCAAAACAAAAAAAAACGAATGAAATGATTTTTTGCCAATATTTGATGAAACGCACATTGTCGATTCTTAACAGCAATTCATTTTGGAATTTTTTCAGCAGATGAGTTAAATTTGTCACTTTGCTTTAGGAATTATCAGAACCGAGCCCATGTGTCCATTCACTGGAAAGAGGTTAAAATACAACACCAGTGAATCAACATGTCTAATTCTGACCTGTTATTACGAATTTATTTTTAAAAATTGCAAAAAATCAATGATTGATTCTGTCTTAAATGATAAAAGTAATACTTACCCTCAAAATTCATAAAAACATTTGTATTCGCCTTTAGAACTTTAGGTTTTTTTGCAAAATTATAGTGATTCGAGTTTTTATCGGCAATTCATATTCTTTATTTGTTTCAATGTAAATAAACTCCGTCCATTCACTGGTCGGTCTACTCTATGAGCATTCGAAAAATAGATTTTTTCACGAATTTTTTGGACCCTAAAAAATGATTCAGAATTTCTGAACTATAGCTGAACTGTTTTTGAAACGGGATCAGTTATGTGTCGAATGCTAGTATTCTAGAATACTTCTAGAATATTCTAATATTCACGAATTTCTAGTATGCCATTATAATTAAATTTCTCAGCAGCGACGTAACAGTATTAATCTTTTTACTGATGAAATATGCCCCGTTGTTACTTCAGATCCCAGAAAAATCTGAAGACTCTGAGTCTCCTGAACGCTAACCTCAGCGTCAGCGATGTTTTACGTTTGCTGGGTGCGGTTGCCAGATCATGCGGCGAACGTCTCGGATGTCTCGATATTCGCGGAGCTTTTCGCGAGTGGCAGGCACCTCACAGCAATTCAAGGTTACTTCCCGAATAACAATTCCTTGTTCTACTCTTAGGTCTTTCGATCCGATTGTTTCGGCGCACGTTTCCGGTCTATTTTTTTTCATCTCAAATGTAGATCAAATTGTCCAGCATTTTTTAATCGTTATTTTCTTCAACACGAGTTGGGTGGCGGGAGCACGAGACAAGTGATGTAGGTCCAATATGAAATTTTTAGATATCTACGTTTGCTTGGACGACTTCATGCTTTGACCACCATAAGTCTTGACTATCCGGCGCTATCCGATCAGGCGTTAAACGCTTTGGCAAGGGCGGCCTCGGGGGTCTTGAAAACGCTGCATATATCTGTGAGGGATTCGGATTCTCGTCAGCACACACTCGACGATGCAGCTTGGCACAATCTCGCAATATCTTGCCCCCATCTCACGGTCTCTTACAGCATAGGTGAATATACCCGTATGACCATAATCTCTTTTAGAGATTGAGAAAATGAACAAAACTTACATGAAATTTTCGTTGATTTATCTATACCATTTAAGGTATTACTGGATGGACCGTCGGGCAAAAAGTTATTCCAAAATGGGCAAATCGTGAATTTACAAGTTTAGATAATGTCGTACATGTTTAGCCTTATAAATACCTAATTTAATAATAAATGAACACTTAGAAATGTTAATTTTCCACTTTTAATAATAATTGAAGTCAAATTCGACGATATTGGCGTGTGCTTGACTAAGGTTTTGTTAGTGACTGTACATCTGTTTCAACTGTCCATCAAAAAAATTTCTCAATTCTTAAATTTAATTAATACGTTCAGATCACCTTATTATTATCAATAATTACTCAAAAAGTCAATATATATTGAGTTTTCTAATGTTTGCTATTAATTCGTCGTTAAAAAAGCTGGCACTCCTCATTACTTTAATTAATTTATCCACAATTACTCAGTCGATTTATTTTAAACTTATTAGCATAATCAATTGCTTGATCCTAAATCTTGAAGATATAATATTTTAGGAATTTACCGCGATTTAGTTCCATTCGTTCTGCAACCATTGACGTTTGCAATAGCTGTTTTCCCATAAGCGACTACTAAATTATTTAGTGAACAATTCTAAAATAATTCATGTATTATTCTTTTATCAAGAACTATCATTTCTCACATTTTCAAGCATTTTGGCGTTTTTTTTAAATATTCATCCAGTAATACCTTAAATTTGTGAATCGATGGTCATGCTTTAAAAAAGAAGCAATATCCAAGAGTCATTTGTTAGTAAATGTGACTACGTGTGTCATTGTTTTTATTCGTATATATAAATATATTAGGGTGATTAGAAAAAAATCGACTTTTTTTCTCTATTCGATATCTCTATTCTCAAATTTCCCTATTCAGTAGTTGCTGCAAGGTGAAATAAGACGGCAGTTAAATTATGAGCCATTAATATTAATATTTAGAGGTTCCTTATCACTACATTATATTTCCCATACTCATCGGCTGTAATTGTTCGAAACAAATGAATTAAACATTTCTTCAAAGTTTACATCCATATGTCGTTGGTCAACGAAAAGAATAAAAATATATGAAGCATTCGTAAGATGGTAACTTAAAAAAGTCAATGTAGTAATTTTTTAATGAAATTTCCGCTACATTTTGAGAAAAAACGATATTTTATTATTCGAATTTCATATAAATTTTTTTGGTTCACCGATAAATTAATAGTATAAAGAAGATGTGTGCCAAATTTCGTCAATATCGGTTAATTCGTTTTTGAGAAATCAAGCTAACAGTTTAGAAAAATGCACTTTTGAGAAAAACGTGCTTGACGTTTCTACAAGTGGGAACTGAATTATTTTGACGTCTTACCGGCTAATCAGAGATTCCAGGTATTGGCTAAATGTAAAAGTGACAAAAAACGCACTATTAATATTATCGATACAAATAAGAATTTGTTATCGGAATCCACATACGTTCCAAGTTTACCGTTTTCATTGAGATATCCTGAATTAACGCATTACGTGAATTATGGCGAAATTCTCAAACATTTTGCTCATGACATAAGATGTATTTGCTCATTATTTCTTACGTGTAGATTCATATACGTGATACTTAAAAAAAAACGTGGTTATTACTTGCCTGTCTATTCCCGTTCACGGTGTGGCTTGCCAAAAAAAAAGATTGCCTTTCCACTCCTCGTTCTACTTTCCAGTAAATATCTCTCATTACGAGGATATGTGCTATCTACTGCTGCCCAGCGTGCCCCTGGCGAGTTTCCAGATGTTCAGCGGCCACGTGTGGGATCAGAGTCGATCAAGGAACTTCCGGAGTACCGTCGGTCTGCTCATAGACCATTACACGAATACTCTCGGTACATATCCACCGCTACATATCCTTCGCTCACCCATAAAATTCTTTTTCAACGTTAAGGATTGTGAGAGAGGAAAGAGCCAATTCTCTTCGCAACAGTCGGATGTTTTGTCCTTTTGCGATGTTCTCACACGAAAATTCGAGTGTCCGAATTATCATTTCGTAAATTTCAGTAATTGTAGGTGAAAATGAAATTAGAAATGCATCTGTAAATAGCATTCAGAAAACGGTGCTATGAGGGACAAAATATTCCTGATTGAGACAATATCTGTATATGTTAAAGTATACAATTTTATTATTTTTTTTATAGCTATAAAATATATACATACTTATATGTCTATATATATATATATATATATATATATATATATATATATATATATATTGGGTGAAGTAAAAAGTTCTGAGCGTATCTCACGATGTATACATCGCATCGGGTCATACTATACGGCCATTTAAAGGTGACATTCCGCTCCAACAAAAGTTCTTTGACAGTTTTGTGTTTGGTGAAGCCAGTTGTGTGTTACAGCGTTCCAAAATGGAGGTAAAAAAAGAGAAAATTCGATACATTCTTCAGTACCACTACGACCAAGGTGAAAAAGCGGAGCAGGCGGCCAAAAAAATTTGTGCTGTTTATGGAGCCAATACTGTATCGAATGCAACAGCAAAACGGTGGTTCCAACGATTCCGTTCTGGTAATATGGACGCCGAAGATGAGGCACGCTCGGGTAGGCCAATCGTCGAAAATGTCGATAAAATCATGGAAATCGTCGAGTCGGACCGGCATGTGAATACTTATTCCATTGCCCAGGAACTGAAGATTAGCCAGAAAACCGTTTGGAACCATTTGCATAAGGCTGGTCTCAATAAGAAGCTCGATGTATGGGTGCCACACGAATTGACGCAAAAGAACCTTTTGGACCGAATTGATGCCTGCGATTCTTTGCTGAAACGTAACGAAATCGACCCATTTTTGAAGTGGATGGTGACTGGCGATGAAATATGGGTCACATACGAGAACAACAACCGAAAACGATCGTGGTCCAATCGTGGTGAGCTGGCCCAAACGATCGCCAAGCCCGGATTAACGGCCAAGAAGGTTTTGCTGTGTGTTTGATGGGATTGGAAGGGAATCATCCACTATGAGCTGCTCCCATCGGGCCAAACACTTAATTCGGACCTCTACTATCAAAAACTGACCAAATTGAAGCAAGCGATCGACCAGAAGCGGCCAGAATTGGCCAATAGGAAGGGTGTTGTGTTCCATCAAGACAACGCCAGACCACACTCATCTTTAACGACGCGCCAGGAACTCCGAGAGCTTGGATGAAAAGTTCTATCGCACCCGCCGTACAGTCTAGACTTGGCACCAAGCGATTATCACATTTTCAAGCATTTGCAAAATTTTCTTGATGGTACAAAACTGGCCTCAAGAGAGGCTTGTGAAAATGAGCTGGTCAAGTTTTTTACCAATAGGGACGAGGACTTCTTCAATCGCGAAATTATGAAATTGCCTTCAAAATGGACAAAAGTTATCGAAAAAACGGCGCATATTTGATCTAAATCGGATAATCCTAACTATGTTAATTTCATCGTCGAAATAAAGCGAAAAAACGCTCAGAACTTTTTACTACATCTAATATATTATATATATATATATTAGGGTGATTTAAAAAAATCGACTATTTTTTCTCTTCAAATTCCCATATTCTGTAGTTGCAGTGAGGTGGGATAAGACGCCTGTTAAAATATGAGTGCTTAATACTAATATTTAGAGGTTGCCCATCGCGATTTTCTATTTCCCATGCTAATAACACGAAGACAACTTTTCTTGTTACTTTTTTATTTTATAACTCGCTGACGGGTAAACGTACAACAATGCTCAAGACATATTTTTGTAGGGAATTGAACGTTCTGTATAAAAGGTCTCCTATCGTTGCATGATAAATCTACTCTTTCAAAAGTTATACAAGGTCAGTGTAGAGTTTATAGTAAATTTCAAGCTTTTTTCATTTTGCGGCAAAACTATTACACTTATCACAAAACGTCATAGGACCTTTTTGGTAGGTCATTTTCTATAAAATCATGTCATTAAATAATTAAAAAATTTAATAGTTCCATAGTTAACGGCTTTACAAATTCATGTTTTGGAGAAAAGTTGCTATTTCCGTGAAATTCATTGTTATATTAACCAAAAATATAAACAAAAAGACGCCAATTTTAATAAAGCTACTTGTTAATGTGTAGGGGAGAGTGGTCCTGAGTCGGCCCACTAAGCTTTTTGTCCGAAAACAGAAGGTAAATCGGATTTCATAGCGCTACTAAGTGTTTAGTTGCGTACAGCGATCGCTTGCCTACAATTCAATGTCATTTAGGAAGGTGTAGTGTGGCTTTTGGAGTCGCAATGCAGTGCGGAGTGAAAAAGTACATCTTGACCATTTCTCAAAATAGTGTTCCTGAGTCGGCACCCCCCTGGTCTTGAGCCGGCACCCCATTTTTTTCGCTCGAATGCAGGAAAAAGCGCAGATTCTCTAAATTACGACAGGAAATGGATGAATTTGAACGATTTAGAAGAATAAAACATGCATTTTTTGTCCAATTTTATATGGAAACATTTTTCGAGTACAATGTTGAAAATAAAAAAATATGAATTTTGAATTGAATGAAAAAAAAAATAATTGAAAAGGGGATGATCACTAGCTACCGTCATCAGATTCGCAGTACGTGGGGCGTACTGAACTCTGTAGCGAACGCGAACGCAAGTGCAATCCACTTGTGGCGGGCTGCGAAAACTGGCGTTCTTAGAGTCGTATTTTATCTTTTGTGTCTTGTATTTGAAATTGCGTCCCATGACTATAGAGCAAAAACACCGAAAATGCAAAAAAAAAAAAAATAACAGAAACAATACAAAAAAGCAACAAGATCAAAAAAATTGGTGCCGACTCAGGACCATCTGTTTGGTGCTGACGCAAGACCACTACGACTTTCTATCCGTTTCACGTGATTACGCACGCGAACAAACCCGAATGGAAAATCGATAAAACCAATCCATTAGAACATTGAATAAAGAAACCAATGCACTCACTCATTTTAATTTTTGAAATATTTACATACCTGTAGCTGCTTCAGAATGAATGACGAAAATAAAATTATGTCACAAACAAAAATATAAACGCGCTCACGCTGCGCAGAACAATCTAAACTGACAATTGTAAGCATAATTTACGTCAGTGTTTACCAACATGTCATACGACAAAATAATTGAGCCGACACGCACGCCATCTCTGAGGAACACCATGGTGCCGGCTCAACCCGCAGTGCCGACTCAGGACCACTCTCCCCTACTATTGATGAATATTGCAAAATACATGAGTATTGTTTGCGTCAGGTTTGTATTTTCGTTATTTTAATTTACATAAAAATATGGTTTACCTGGATAGCAAAGTAGACACTTTTGCTATCCAGGCACCAATTAATGATCTTGATTTGCTTAAAAAGTTAATTCTTTATAAAAAATATTCATTTACCAATCTCACAAAAAGCTTTTTAAAAAATAGGTGATTATTAATGGTATTGATTAAAAAATGAATTTGTAAAGCCGTTAACTGTTAAACTGCTGATTTTTTAAATTATTTAATGACATGATTTTATAGAAAATGAAATGATCTATAAAAAAGGTCGTATGCTATTTTGTGGTAAGTTGGATAGTTTGGCCGGAAAAGTGAAAAGATCTTGAAATTCACTATAAATCAAACTTTGATCTTGAATAACTTTTGAAAGAGTAGATTTATCATAAAATGACAAGAGACCTTTTTTATAGAGTCTAATTCTCTACGAAAATATCTATTGGGCATCGTTATGCGTTTACCCGTTGGCGAGTTATAAAATTCAAAAGTAGCAGGCAACGCTTTCTTCATGTTGTTAGCATGGGAACTAGAAAATCGCGATGGGCAACCGTTTAATATTAATATTAAGGGCTCATATTTTAACAGTCGTCTTATTTCACCTTTTGCAACTACGAAATAGAGGAATTTGAGGAAAAAAAACGTTGATTTTCTTTAATTACCCTCATATATATGTGTATATTTAATATTCAACGATTACAGCCGAGGTCATGCTCCAATTGCGAAACAATCGCGAGCTTCTCGACGATCTCTTAATATCGATGGTAACGCGATGCAAGCACCTCGAAAGACTCCAATACGACGGAATTTTACGAAGCCTCGATACATTGAAAGACATTCTGCAGCTTCAATCAAAATCGAAAACGCGTAAGCCGAAACATCCGTCTCTACGCTCAAAGAAGTCGAAAAAATATTACTTTTGCGAAACTCCTCCATCGCACAATAATTTCATTGCCTTCAAACTTTCCCTCGCCATCTCGAACTCTTTGACAAATCGTATTTTTCGTTTTCCTTCAACTCTTAATAGCTGCTCGTGACTTGTTATTGGTTTTTTTTTTCTCTAGCCGTACAAACTTTGATCTAGACTTGCTACGTGGTTTTTTTTACTCAGGTTTCCGAACGATACACGTCAAGCCGAGGAACGTGAATGCCCTGAATCGGGCGATGCTGCGAGAAATAAGCTGCCGATACGACAACAAGATGCTGGAGCAGGGTGTCGACTTTCGAATCGAGGATCCAGCTTCGTTCTTCGTTTTTTATTAATCTACACACATCCAAACGTGTATGATCTCGATATGTGAAATTGATATTTAATATGAGGCTTCCCTGCCGCCGCCTTCTTCTTCACCATCCGCGTGTCACAATAACAAGAAGTGGCTTGAAAAGATGTGCGAAATTTCCAAACGTTGCTCATTTTCGTGTACGTATGTACTGGAACGAGCTTAATGCAATCGAATTATAAAAATGACTTGATTTCGTAAAAATCTCTATTGATTAGACGACGTGTTTTTCTTTTACGGATACTTTTTCTAAATGAAGTATCTCAACTAAAGGTCTAACTGCTTGGAAAGTAGGTGGCGACGTTTTCAACGCTTCAAAGTATTTTTTTTATTCGGCGTTCAGATTCTGCCAGGTCATATTATATATATATATATATATATATATATATATATATATATATATATATATATATGGTATTCCACGCCAAATCGACCACTTTCCGACTCGACCCCTTTGGATTTGGCTAAAACTTTAATATGTCATTGTTTTCATCTTAAAACGCTTGTGTGATTTTCTTCAATTTTTTTTACATAATCACAAATATGTAGTGAACTTTTGAAAAAAAAACCCATTTTCTTTTCAAATGCTCATAACTTTCTGAAAAATGGACCGATAAAGATTTCATTTTAATTCTTCGTTTTGAAATGTTCTTTATGAAAAAAAATATTTGAAAGATATTTAAACTCATCTGCGACATGATTTTTCAGTTTTTTTTGAAAAAAAAAACGCGATTTTTTCAAAGAACGCCACTTTAGTTTTTTTTATTTTTTTTTTGTAAAAAAAATATGATAAATTTAGCATTTTTTGCTGCCAGACCCATCGTGGTAAGATTTTTTTTTCTATTTTTTTCGAAGATAAAAAATTGTAATTCTTAATTTTTTCCACATATAGCCGTTTCCTATAGTGCAATAATGTCCATTAATGAGTTATATGGTTTTCCAAAAAAATGCAGTATACTATTTACTTTAGTTTTGCTGGTAAAATATTAAACGACAAGCATCTGTCAATGTTAAAAAACGTTGAAGTTGAATAGTTTTCGTTTGATATGCACTGACTCTTTTCATCGTCGGAAGACCATAATAATGCTGTGAACACTCTCGGTGAGTGATTTTCGAAAACCAAAACCATTTCAGGAACTCAGCAGTTGCACTGTGCGATATCTGACACAAATGATCTTATCGTTAAAAATGTCTTCAACTCAAGAGATCACAAATTATGTAAATTATTCAAACGCCACAGAGTTGAATAAATTCATCATTAATTACTATTAAACAATTAATTGAATACCTATTTACTTCATTCCCCATTAAATAATCCTTACAAATAATTTGACATAATTGGAAAACTTTTTAAGTGAGTTAATATTATATACAAAGTATTGAGTATGATAGAATTAACAGCTATATTTGGAAAAAATTTAAAATAAAAATTTTTCAATTTAGAAAAAAAATAGAAAGAAAAATCTTACCATGATGGTTCTAGCGGAAAAAATTGCTAAATTTTTTATATTTTTTTTATAAAAAAAAATAAAAAATCAAAAGTGGCGTTCTTGAAAAAATCGCGTTTTTTTTAAACTAAAAAATCATGTCGAAGATGACTGAATATTTTTAAAATATTTTTTTTTTTATAAAGAACATTTTAAAACAAAGTATTTTTCAAAAAATATCTTAATCGCTCCATTTTTCAGAAAGTTATGAGCATTAAAAAAAAACGTGTGATTTTTTCAAAAATTCACTATGTATTTATGATTATGTAAAAAAATTTGAAAAAAATCATACAAGCGTTTTAAGATGAAAACAATAACATATTAAAGTTTTAGCCGAATCGAAAGGGGTCAAGCCGGAAAGTGGTCGATTTGACGTGGAATGCCCCATATATATGGATATATACAAGGTGTCCTAGAACTGAATTTAGTCCCTGAAATGGGCGGTTTCGAGTGAAATTCTGAGTCGATTGATATAGTGTGTAGGGTAGAGGGGCATGTTGAGCAAATTTGGAATTATCGCTGTGTAATACCTCAACGGTGTGCTGTACAATAATGAAACCTACTTTCGTCAATAGGAAATTTATCTGGGAAAAAAGTCTGTATACGAAATTCCTGTTATCCTTACTGTTTCACAGATAATCGTTCTCAAATGACTAAGGCCATATTTGCTCGACCTGCCCCGATAGTAGGGTAAGTTGAGCATGGGTATGAGGTAAATTGGGCAAAGTAAGAAGTGCATAAAAAAATCAGACGTATGCAACATGATTTGGTACAATGCAGTAATAAACCAACAGTTGCTTGTTAATTAGTTAGATTTTGAAACATTAATATTAATTGCAATGAAATTTTTTTTTTCAAATCTTTGAAATATTTTTTCTCATACAATAACAGAAGAAAATCTTTCAATCACTTATTTTTTACTTTTGGGTGCAAAAACAATAAAACGTGCCGTGTTACCGTCTCGTGCGCCGCATGCCAATGGGCGATGGCTTGATGTGTTCTCCTCTTCCGTACCTCTCTTTCCGCCATTTGATGCATTCGTCTGCGGTGCTTAGTTTTCAACATATTTCGATTGACCAACTTACCCGACTGCTCAACATGCCCCTTCCTACTCTATAGATCTCAGTTCAACCCCTGAATGATTATTAATTTTTGTGTAAAAGGCACCAATACACGCGCGTATCGCTCACCGACGTACGCTGGCCCATCGGGCGCACCTGATTGGCCCGCCTTAAAAAATTAATAATAATTCGGGGTTGATCTGAATTGTGAAATTGTAATAGTGATTTCTGGAGGGTTTGAGCTCATGAATGGCTGGCTCTCCAGCCCATTAACCCTTCGTGGTCACACTGGGTAGAATCGACCCGTCGATCAACTTTTGGCGTAAATATATAATTGTTCCCGGCTTCGAATTGGACTGTATTCACCATCTTACCTGGAATTTGAAGTATCCTCATACCATAAAATCGACCCTCTTCACATGTCGAAATAAATACCTCTTTTGAAATGCGCACTATGCTACTGTTTTTCTCAAAAGTAGCATATCTAAGGAGTATCACGTCCAAATTTTAGGTAAAAATGTTGAAAATTCACGGGACTATGATTTTTTGAGTGGAAAAGTGTCTTTTTTGTGTTTTCACCTCTTTATGATTTTGTTTTTAACATGTCACCATTTTATTTCTTATTAATAAATTTTTCGTATATCGTCTAGAAAGTTCAAAGCATGTTCCGTAATTTTTTGAACCACTTCGGACGGATAGTTTTTTGCTCACAATACTTTTTTTGAAAACTGACTGGGTAGAATCGACCCAGTGTGACCACCGTGATTAAATTTGGAAGTGTGACCACGAAGGGTTAACAACACTATAAGGTAGTACTGCAATCACGCGTCGCCCCATCTCCAACTGCATTTCCCAAATGTGGCCCTCCCCTTGTAAGATTGGTCTTGCCTCGTTCCACGATACAATGTATCGAAACGGTTTTTCACTGTGTTTCTTACAAAGATTTCAAGTGTTTCGTCTCGCACACACGTGCCCACCGTCATTGGCATTACACTTAGACTATAGACGGCAAGACTTCATGTGAGTCTTGAGTACGGTGCGGGTTACGAAGCCCTTGCCGCATCGCGTACAAACGTAGGGTCTTTCACCCGAGTGATAACGTTTATGAACGACGAGGGTGGAGCGTTGAGTGAAAGATTTGCCGCATTGATCGCACGAGTACTTGCGTTCACCGGTATGAGTGACATTGTGAGTGCGTAGTAGGGTCTCGCAAGCGAAACACTTGCCGCATATCTCGCAGGTATAGGGTTTCTCGCCGGTATGCGATCTGTTATGAATCTCTAGGCCTTTTGCAGTTTTGAGCTCTTTGCCACAGAGGGCGCACAAATAGCGACGTTTCTCATAGACCGTTGACGATTCACCGTGGCTCCTCGATCGATGTTGCTTCAATATTGATCGGTATTTGAAAGTTTTGTCGCATATGTCGCAACGATTCATCGAGTTCTCCTCGCCCTTGACGCGAGTTTCGATTTCGGTCGCGGGATTGTAATGATACAGGCGATTGTGATCCCTCAGAGTGATCGCGTCATCGAACGTACTGCCGCACGCTTGGCACTGCTGGTATTCCATGTAATCGTGCATCCGGGTGTGATCAACCAGCAAAGTCTCGTCGCTAAACCTCTGGCTGCATATCTCGCAGACGTAACTTATCGCCGTTCGGTGATTGCGCTTTCGATGCCTCTCCACGTCACCCAACGAGACACCCATGAAGCCACAATCGACGCAGGCCACCGTCTTCGGCGTGTGGATCTTCTTCACGTGGGCGTTGAGCAAAAACTGATGAGGATACGTCTTGTCGCAATCGTCACACTTGAACGGACGTAATATACCGTGGACTATGCGCAAATGCGCGACCAAACGAGTCACGAAGTGAAACTTCTCGCCGCAGTAGTTGCACAACTTTTGGCTACCCTCGTATCTGAAAGTAGGAAATAAAGAAGTGCGTAAAAAAGAGGGGGAGATACATTTATTTATCCTCGACAATCGCTGTAACTGTCCAATTTCTAGTTTCTTTTTTCGTTTTTTTTTTAAGTTCATAGACGCTAGTTCTTCCGTCCAACACAGCAGACTGCTCCACTCCTCGTATTCTTCTAATCCTCTGATTAAGGACTTCGCAATAACGGAAGTAACATTCAATTAATTCTTTCAAGCAGCATCATTGCGGTTGCTGATTCTATAAGAGCAAAGCTCGAAAAAAAGATAAGTAAAAACGGTTTTTAAAGGTAAGCGTTGTCAGGTCGACATCGAACACATGGTACCCCATGCAGATTTTTTTTTTGGGAATCCCCAGATTCTACCACATCCCGATAGGGATTTAATGGGGATGCCGCATGTAGGGAGTCTACTCAAATACAAATTTACAGATACAAATTCTTATCTTCAATTACAAATTTGAACTACGTATTAAATACATTTCTCTTAGGAAATTGAATACATATTTTCTTAGTGCGAACGATCTCCATTTAATTTAAATATAATTACTTAGAATAAATAACCTATATTACTTTTCTCCAGGAAATATAAGTCTTGTAAGGTCTATATATTGTTTTTTCGAAAATTTTTATTAAATATAAAAAATTTTGTTTGGAGTTCTGTTATTAAAATATATAAGTTTTGACAGTTATACTATAGCACTACACTACTTTTTACCTAATCCTTTACAGATCCTTGAATAAATTATTTCAGAAAACGTCAAGCGTCTCCAGCTGATACGGATCGGTATCTCTTGGTGATTTTTACGTTCATCCCTGGGATCCGATTCGATATCCGACTAGATTATGTTCTAGAAGTTCGGGATTCTAGCCTGGATCCTATGCAAAATTTCCATTTGGATTCTGACTAGAGTTATTAATAATTCCGGATTAGGATCGTGGCTGGAATTTGATTTGCGAGCGTTACATTTCGCTCCCGGATCCGGTCTGATATCCGACTGGATCCCGATTGTGAAACCAGGATCTAGTCCGAATCGGAATTTATCCATGACAATATTTCTGTACGGATAGGATCCCTATAGGAAAGGGGGGGCAAGTATTAGATTAAGTAAAAAGTTCTGAGCATCTTTTCGCTTATTTCGACGATGAAATTAACGTAGTTAGGGTTATCCGATTTAGATCAAATATGCGCCGTTTTGTTCGATAACTTTTGTTCATTTTAAAGGCAATTTAATAATTCCGCGATTGAAGAAGTCCTCGTCCCTATTGGTAAAAAACTTGACCAGCTCATTTTCACAACCCTCTCTTGAGGCCAGTTTTGTACCATCAAGAAAATTTTGCAAATGCTTGAAAAGGTGATAATCGCCAGGTCTGGACTATACGGCGGGTGCAATAGAACCTCCCATCCAAGCTCTCGGAGCTTCTGGCGCATCGTTAAAGATGTATGCGGCCTGGCGTTGCTTGATGGAACACAACACCCTTCCTATTGGCCAATTCTGGCCGCTTCTGGTCTATCGCCTGCTCCAATCTGGTCAGTTGTTGACAGTAGAGGTCCGAATTGAGTGTTTGGCCCGATGGGAGCAGCTCATAGTGGATGATTCCCTTCCAATCCCACCGAACACACAGCAAAACCTTCTTGGCCGTTAATCCGGGCTTGGCGATAGTTTGGGCCGGCTCACCGCGATTGGACCACGATCTTTTTCGGCTGTTGTTCTCGTATGTGACCCATTTTTCATCGCCAGTCACCGTCCGCTTCAAGAATGGGTCGATTTCGTTACGTTTCAGCAAAGAATCGTTGGCATCAATTCGGTCCAAAAGGATCTTTTGCGTCAATTCGTGTGACACCCATACATCGAGCTTCTTCTTGAGACCAGCCTTATGCAAATGGTTCCAAACGGTTTTCTGGCTAATCTTCAGTTCCTGGGCAATAGAATAAGTGCTCACATGCCGGTCCGACTCAACGATTTCCATGATTTTATCGATATTTTCGACGATTGGCCTACCAGAGCGTGCCCCATCTTCGACGTCCATATTACAAGAACGGAATCGTTGGAACCACCGCTTTGCTATTGCATTCGATACTGTATTGGGTCCATAAACAGCACAAATTTTTTTGGCCGCCTGCTCCGCCTTTTCACCTTGGTCGTAGTGGTACTGAAGAATGTATCGAATTTTCTCTTTTTTTACCTCCATTTTGGAACGCTGTAACACACAACTGGCTTCACCAAACACAAAACTGTCAAAGAACTTTTTTTGAAGCGTAATGTCACCTTTAAATCGCCGTATAGTATGACCCGATGCGATGTACACATCCTGAGATATGGCTGACTCAAGACATCTAGCGGAAAACGCTCAGAACTTTTTACTTCACCCAATATATGAGAATCCAATTGGATCCGTATGACAATTTCTGTGAGGGACGAACTTCATCAAACGGATTTTAGTATTCTTTGTATAGCTAGTCATACAAGTGCGTCCACTGATCCGTACCGGACGGACCGCACGCATCGAACCGTCGGTAATGCCGAAGCGATTTCTCGGAAGGGCAACTTTTTCGATGCGTGCCGATTACGTCATACGGATTGCCGATGAGTGGCTGCACTCGTAAATAAATGAGTTATCAAGATGTCAAGAAGAGCAGCAAACTTGGAATGAGATATACGAAAATACTGGAAAAATGTTACGCCGTCGTTGACCAAGTTAGGAAATAGGATATGATACTCTCCATACTGCGATCTCTTCTTGAATATGTCATGCATCCATATTTTCCGTTCATCCTTTTTCTTTCTTCTTTTTCTGCCAACAAGCATGCAACCACGACAAGCTCTTCATCACTTTTCACTTTCCCATGTTGAAAATCTGATCTCTAATGGCCGTGACGTCAGCAATCTGAATGCTGCGAATACAGTAGACGCAATACTCGGTATTACGTCTAATAAATTCGTTTGATGCTATATGTACGATGTTTACGATGCCGACCTGTGGACGCTTACCTTAATGAGACAATGTTTTCGTTGGAATTCTTTCAGCATGGCTCGAAAAAAATTACACGTCAAATATTGATAATTATCGGTATTTTTTAAAATACTGCTGTTTGATAAAGAATATATCGATTCAATATTACAATCAGCACACCTCATCATTTTTTTCTACTCACTCAATGTTCGGGGACGCTTCTATACCGTTGACTACAATCACCCGATCCTCGGATTTGATACTCGGCTCCGGATTCGTGGAACGATGCCGATTCGTCAACCAGTCGCTGCAACACGTGTTAATGTTCATTCTTATGCGTGCGATTTGTATTGTCTGTATCGTTGATGATGTATACGTTAATAATTTTTCTTAGCAAAAGTTTTGCATTACGTTAGCGTTTTGTCGTCGTGCTCGATGAATTTATCTTCCATAGGGCCGAGGAGAGACATTGTTCGACGGTGTTCCCTCATCGTACGAGTCTTACAGGAGCAGAAAAGAATTGGACGACGAAAAATACACCGACGTACTCATACACCAGGAGATGCACTTCTTCGAGACTCACTTCTCCTTTATGCAAAATTTGTCTCATGATAACTCGTCACGGCGACAGATTGCTCGTGTGAATGGGAATTTGCTGTTTCACTATTTTTTTTCTCACACGTAGGGGGTTTTTTTACCCTTTATCGAATTTTTATTCATTTTTTAATACAATATATTTTTTATTTACATTCCTGAAGGGCTAAGGCGTTCACGAATGATCGAGGAACGATGGCGTCGGCCTCAATATATATTATGCCTGAAGATTTTTTGCCTACAATATAAGAATGAGCTTTGTTATCGAATAAGTAACTTAAAAAAAAATTTTGCTGACAATTTCATTCGCTCGAATCGGCGAAATTGGAGCCACGTTCATGTACAATCATGCGTCACATTTCAGTAATAGGTAAAAAATATTTAGTGATAGTTTTATGAAAGATAACGATCGATAAAATCCTTTTTTTCCATTTAGAAACCTTTTCTCCAAACTGGTTACGGATTTTTTTGTTTTTAATTGGCGTCGATTGTTTTTTTTCTGTCACCGCTTCGCAAAAATCGAATGGAGAGGAAAGATTTTTGCGTTTAAGGGTTGCAACCAATTTCAATCGATAAAAAACATTCTTGTGCAATTCATATGATCGTTGAGGCCTCAGTTGCTGTATAGTATAAAAAAATAATCGTCTCTTTTATTCGCCAATGTGTCTTTCGTTGATGAAAACATTTTGTCTGCTCCCAATTAACTCGAATCCGTAAACGTCTCGTGTAGGTATTCCTTTCACGAACCCGAATATTTAACAACTAACTGATTTTAAATGATACTGGTACAATTTCAAGCCAAGTTACCGAACTTTTAACAAAAAATTACGACTTGGGCAATCGTCTAATTTATGCAGCACTTTATGGAGATGACATGTAGGCCACATTTCTATATGATAAATTATATAGTAAATAACTCTAGATCTCTGACTATAAAATGCTCTAAGCGTGTAAAAACTTCTGTGGTTGCCGTGCGGACAATAAAAATCGAGGTTCACCGAATGTTTCAAGAAAATATTAATGATAACATTTAGAAAAATGTGACTATCAGAAGAACTTTCGTAACCGCGACTTCCCAGAGCATACGTAAAAATGTCAAAATTTACCAAATTTATGCGAATGTTTTCATTCCAGTTTATCGTTGGGTATAATAATTGATTGTAACTTATTTTCATTAAGCGCTACTGTAATCTACTAATGATTCGAAAGGGCTCTGCTGGATTATGCGCCCACAAAATTCGGCTCTCCGCGAAAGGAATATCTTAAATGATGAACAATCTTACTTTCTAACTCCCAAACGAGGTGGCCGATTTTCCATTCGGAATATTTCCTGCGACATACGAATGTTACGTTTATTCTTTATTCATGAAAAAAATTCCGTTCGCTCGCAATGAACTGAAGTACTTGAACGTCCCATTGAGTAAATGTTTGATGTCTGTACGAATCAACCAATCGTTTACAAAGTCTTGAACCGCCTAACATCGCAAAATACGAGGACCCCAAACGACTTTTATTTCTTTTTTTTTCTTTCAAAGAACGGAACTCGCAGTACAAGAAGATAATTATTCGGCAAAATGAAGCTGCGTAGTTTCCTGAGATTTCTCACTGCTGTGAGTTTTTCGATGTTTCCTGAGGAAGCTGCCCGTAACGAAGGTCTTGCCACACTCGAAACACTGATAAGGTCTCTCCTCGTTGTGATAACGCAGATGAACAACCAGCGAGGTTCTCTGCGAGAATTGTTTGCCGCACTGATTGCATCTGTAGGGCTTCTCGCCGGTATGGATGCGTCGATGAATCTTCAGATGTTCCTTCGTAGTGAAGCCCTTGTCGCAGATATCGCAATTGGCAATTTTTTCACCGGTGTGAGTTCTACGATGAGCTTGGAGTGCTTTGTTGGACGAGAGCGTTGTACCGCAAAGATCGCATAGAAACTTTCGTATCTTCGTCTGGGTCACGATACCGTGGCGTTTCTTCATGTGATCCTTCAGCAATATCGCATTCACGAAGCCACGGGTGCACAATTTGCAATTGTACTTCAAAACCGTTATTTGCTCGTCTCCTATTATGGAATGATGAAGTCTCAAGTGAGCCGTCAAATTTTTCTTGTAACCGTAGGTTCGGGTGCACAACTCGCAATTGTAGATCTTCTTTCCCGTGTGCACGTTCAACACGTGATCGTCATACTCGTTTTTCGATATGAAACCCTTTCCCGTACACATCTCGCAATTGTACGTGTAATCCTTGGTGTGACGACGCCGATGGAATTCCAAATTGCTTTTTTGATTGCACGACCAGTCGCAAATGTCACACGCGAATTTCTTCACGCCCGTGTGCATGAGCTTGTGACGTTTTATGTTCGAGGCACTACGGAACGCTTTGCCGCACTCGTCGCAGTGAAACGCTCGCTCGATACCGTGAACGTTCTTCAAGTGCTCCGAGAGCTTCGTCATGTGGGAGAAATGATCGCTGCATTTGCCACACTTGTGAGGACCACGCGACTTCTTGCCCCCTCGTGACGTTCTTATCGATCTGAAATTCATTAATTTCCCACAGTTCAAACTTCGGTTTTTTTTTCGTAATTTACACGACGAAGGTACTCGGCTATATTAATAATGAGTGCGAAGTGGCACTTCAATTCTTTGATAAGGGGAAAATCGAAAAATTACTAGTATAGTGGCACTTCAATTCTTTGATTAGGAGAAAATCGAAAAATTACTAGAGAGGTGACATTTTAGTTCATTGTTAAGGTTCTCTTTGTTGTTTGTCGAATTTCACGCGGCCTAATTTCTAATTTCATTTTTTTTTATTCCGCTATAATACAGAAACTTATATATACGTATATATATATATATATATATATACGTTTCTATATAGTAAATGACATAAAAGTATTTGCACAGCCTCCTTTTCTGAAATAACTATTTCGAAAAAAGAAAGATACATTTACATATTATTTCATTCCATAGATTACTATAAATGTAAATAATGTATTCAGTAGGAATGCCCAGAATTACACAGAAACGAATTCGAAATATGCCATGATTTTTTTTTTAATCTACTGTGGATATATATTGGGATGTTGAATAAGTGGTCGCTATTTTTTGTGAACATTAATGCTTTATTTTGAAAAATTAGTAAAAAAACATGTCACTGAAAGTATTGTCCATCGCTAGCTACTACTTTTTCCATCTTTCTGGCAGCATTTTAATTCCACGTCGGATATTCGACACGTCTTTTTGAGGCTATCCAAGAGTCGACCCATTTTTTGGCATCTTCATAAGAATGGAAGTGCTGCTCAGCCAGGCCATGTGCCATCGATCGGATAAAGTAATAATCGGAAGGAGCAATGTCTGGTGAATACAGCGGGTCGGTTAGGCCTTCTCATTTAAGCGTTTCCAAGTAGGTTTTTACCGGTTTTGCAACATCTGGCCGAGAGTTGTCATGTTGCAAAATCACTCTGTCGTGTCACTGCTCGTAAAGCGGCTGCTTTTCCTTCAATGTTCGGCTTAAGCGCATCTATTGTAGTCGATAAGGATCCCCCGTGATGGTTTCGTTCGGTTTGAGAAGCTCATGATAAAATAGACCCAGGTGATCCCACCAAATGCAGAGCAGAAGCTTGGAACTATGGATATTCGGCTTTGCCGACGATGTTGATTGACCATTGCATGGCCGGGCTTATCCCACGATTTTCTATGCTTAGGATTATCGTAGTATATCCAATTTTCATCGTCAGTCACGATACGATGCCAAAAAACTTTCCTTGTTCTGCCGTTGAAGCAGCTGTCCACACGTGAAAAGACGCCGTTCGACGTCTCTCGGCTTCTACTCGTACGAAAACCAATGTCCTTGCTTCTGAATCATTCCTAATGCTTTCAATCGTTTCGAAACTGTTATGTCATCAACTCCTAATGATTCTGCAAGTTCAGCTAGCACCTAACTCGAGTCTTCATGAAGTAATGCCTCCAGCTCTTCGTCGTCAAACTTTTTCGGTGCGCCAGAACGTTCTTCAACATCAAAATCATTATCTTTGAAGCGTTTAAACCAATCTCTGCATGTTGTTTCTGACAGAGCATGGTCGCCGTAAGTCTTAACAAGAATTCTGTGTGCCTCAGCTGCAGATTAAAAAGAAATTAAGTAGTGCAGTAAAATTCCCCGCAAATACTCTTCTTTGGCACGAAATTTGACATGTTTAACACTATTAAAAAAAAGTTGTTTACGCTTCGGCGAAATGACATACACTGAATTTCAAACTTGCTTATAGTACTTCCTTATATATGTGTTACCACTTTAAACTACACGCACGCAGTTCTGATAATGCCATCTATTGGAAAACAGCGAGAACTTATTCAACAGCCATCTATTGGAAAACAGCGAGAACAACAGCAATATTCAATATATTGTTACGTCCCATGAATTTATTTCCTGTTTTATAGGATTTAAACCGTTTATTTCGAGAGTTGTTGCTCCATGTTTGGGTCCGTGGCACGGACCGGAGAGAGGAGCTTTGTCTCTGTTTGGATGTAGCACAAAATAAAATACTTACTATTGGTTTATAATATTTATTAAGAACTTTAGTCAGGAAAGTTTTCGACCTTCTTGTGATCTCGCGAAATGAAGACTACCCGTTTTACCCGGACACTGGGCCCTCTAATCACAACTTCGTTGGTGGAACAAAAGTTCTGACCCTGTGGAAAGGACTCTGGTTGTGCTTTCTCACAGGCGCAATTGTCCCTTCCCACGACATGATCTTGCTGACGCTAATTTCTTATCTCAAAGAGTCCGGTAGCCCATGAGAATTATATCCAACGTATCGCAGTACATTCATTTATAAATAAGATTGTCGAGATGACCCAGGACGTAACAATATATCTATTATAGACTGTAGAGACTTTACTTACGCTTTATTTCTTCCTGGAGGAAGGCTCGCTGATCGTTGTCGGGGGGGGGGGGGGGTCCAAACTAAAGCAAACATATCTCTCTCTCTCTCTCTCTCTCTCTCTCTCTCTCTCTCTCTCTCTCTCTCTCTCTCTCTCTCGACGGTGGTGTCGCCATGTACGTTCATACTTCTCTGAATGCAAAGATAATTCAGGCATCTTCTGGTCTATCTTTAGATGGACCGGAATTTTTATTTCTGGAGATATCCAATTTCGAAGGCCCCAAAACCCTTGTCGCGGTAGTGCATAGAGCACCAACAACAAAAGGTTTTCCTATGTTCACAAGTTTGTGCAAAAAATTATTTCCGCTTTATAATAATGTTATAGTGATGAGAAACATAAATATTCAAATGAACGAAACCAGCCATGATAGCCAGTGTCTGAGTCAGTTCATTGCAGCGAACGATCTGTTTTTAGTGCCTTTTAACGCTACACACCACCCGAGGACGTCGGATACCCAAATCAACCACGGCTTCATTGACCCTGAAGATAAAATAATCGACTTCGGACAAGACACAGTATCTCTCTCTGGTCACCACTGTATTTGGATAATGTACAACTACAGGGCAGCTGAGATCTATTATAGAGAGACTCTTAGGAGAAATTTTAGCCATTTCAATGAACAGGCTCTTCTATCGAACTTAAACGCGTTAAACTGGTTTGCATTCTTTGATTCCAAATCAATTGGTTTTAAAGTGTCGTTTCTTAACACTGTCCTCACGGATTGCCTAGATGAGCACGCTACGCTACAGCATTATGTATACAAAAAAGTCCCTTCCCCATGGCTAACTAAAGATATCAAATATATGATGCGACAGCGTTCAAAACTTGGAAGCGGTTCGTGCAGTGTCGGAAAAACCTAAGTACCGTCCAATCTAGTGCCGACAAACTCAAAATCGAGGGTCTTTTACACCATTTCAGAGTTCTTCGAAATTCGATCCAAGCCACAGTTAGGAAAGCCAAACAAAGGTTTTGCTGGGAGGCTTTTGGCCGCGTCAGAGACACTGCATCCGCATGAAGGAGGCTGCGGCATCTGGGGATCCTCCGATCTAAAAGAGATGATCGTCCACTTGCAGTACCCATTGACGATCTTAATACGTTTTTTTCGTTTGCGTGCACTAGTAATAAAGCAGCTACCCGAGTCCATGACACTGATACTTCCCCCGACATGCTTTTAAAAGCACTAAATCCCGCTTCTTCAAATGCTATTAGTGAGGACGGTCTTTCTTTAAGACTTATTGCTTGGCTCTGCCTGTGACTTTCAATATGGTTTTGCATATTTTCAATTTTTCATGGTACGTTTCCATCCATTTGGAAAAAAGCGTTGATAAGACCTATACCTAAGGTAAAATCGCCTGGCTCCCCCGCGGACTATAGGCCAATATCAATTCTCTGTACATTGTCTAAGATGCTAGACTGTATCATTGTCGGCCAAGTCAGAGTTTCGAGCTTGTGAGCTTTCGAGCTTTTGAACCTCAAAATCGCGAAATTTAATAGCCAAGCTGAATTTAATAGCCAAAACTCCAACAAAAACGTTGCAAAAAAGAAAATGTATGTTGTTTCAATTCTTCACAAATGCCATTTGAATTTTATCGAATTTTCGGCCTATTTTCGCTGGCTAGTCCTCTTAAGTCATATACAGTTCGTTTGACAAGAGCGTGTATGACGAAATTAAAAAACTATTTGGGAAAAGGCATTAAACAAAAAAATACACACACTACGTGATATAAACCGTGATGCTTTATTATTAATAAGTGGTCTAGTCGCCTAGGCTTACTATTGATAATCGCCTAGGCATACTTTCCACTAATTTCATGGCACAATCTGGTGACAAAGACCTCCGTATGAGTCGAATCTGTCGGAATAATTGCTTGACGTTCCAGATATTTGGTTTCTATTGGTGTGGATAGATCAGGTATGATTGATAGACGAAACTACCCAAAAAGAACCTTCGTCCAAAAAAAAACAACGTTGTCCCAATAGCGGTCAACTTTCTTTCGCCCAAGTGAGTCTTTTTTCCGAGTATTTTTCGGAAAATCGCGGTTTGTCTGTGTCTATCCCCTAATCATTCCAGGCAAAAATGTAGCCGTAGACGCTTTTGTCAAACAGACTGTATTCATTCGGTAGTTCCGTTCGTCGCGTACTAAGAAATAAAATCGATCACGATACGTTTAATCGAGACTACGAGTAACGGCTGCAAAGATCCCAGGTATCTCTTCCTGTGACAAATGAGGCCGGGCTTTTGGGTGATGGACTGGCCGCAAATGTCACAACGGTAGGGTCTCTTGCCGGTGTAAATGACGTGACGCTGTTCATCCGCGATACGACGTCGAAGTTTTGCCGCAGACGGAACGGGCAAAGGGCTTAACGCTGCTGTGTACTCGCGTATATGTGACTCGAGATCGCGGAAACGTAATTTCTTGCTGCACGTAGGGCACAAAACTTTTTCCCGCGTCTGCTGCCAGTCCACTCGTCGCTCGAGTTTCTCCTCGGTGGTCATGCCCCGACTGCAAATTTCACACACGAACTGGGGCTTGTAACGTCGATACATAATGTGCCCTTTGAGAGCGTGTACATTTCTGTTAAAGTGGCTGCAAACATCGCACATTCGTCAGACTTGTACCTTGTGCTGCTTCAAATGCTTCCCAAAATTGCTCTTCTCGGCGAATTTTCTTGCTCAATGATAAAACTCGAGCGACCGCCCCACTGCGATTTTACGCGACGCGATACTTTTTCGGCAATTGCCTCGATTTGTGCATTCCTAAATATTGTTTCGTCAATTTTTCACCAGCTCTTCCATCGGCCACACAATGATCGTTGCCTAGCCCCTGTTCACTTCTTCTAATAAATTTCTCTAGCAACCGGATGAAATCTCAATTCCCGAAGGATTTGTGCTCTCGAGTGTTGAGTGTTGTTCTAAAACAAAAAATAAGAACAATCGCTAACGAATACTGCTGTTTTTTTGTTGTTGTATGGCCGTATCAGGGTGAACTTCGAAGTCGTCATTTGTGATGTGTTAGATCAATACGTTTGTTTTTCGAGTTTTTCGAATAGCAACGATCACGTATACCACGATCGAGCTTGTTTTCCTTTATCCCTTTGCGCGTTCTCTTAGGGTCGTCTGCAATTTTTTCGTCTCCGTATGGAACAAAGATTCACTTATTTCGCACAATTTCTTCGGACAGTTTGGGATCCGTTGTTACCAGGTGAAATTTAGGTGTTGAAAATATATACTGAGACTGGATTGACTGACTCACCACGCGACGTCTTATAATAGATTCATTTAAATTATTAATCCACACGTCGGTATGCGAGTATCCAAAACAAATAATTTCGTCCAATAATAGAAAATTTCATAGTGACGTATTAATATCTCACTTACCTAGAATTGGATTTAATAATTGACGCTACTCATTTTGCTCTTATTTCAATCGTCGTGCAAAAATGATCAGTCAGAGGCAAGAGGACCGCCAAGAGTTGGTCAAAATTGGGCAACCGCCAGCCGAAAACAGTAAAAGAAACATAAGAACGGTGTAATAAAAAACAATCCGAATAAAGTATAAGAAAAAACTACACCAAAAATTAATTATATACGAAACATTTGAAATATTTATTTCAAGCACGAGTAAACGTATGGAGGTTGTTTCTCGATGCTGACGGAGCTGAAATTTTATCGAATCGATGAGAATCGGCTTGAAAAAGTACGCGTTAGGAGTATAGTTTAAGACCGCTACATTTGATCAATCAATACTTGGCGTATTTTGGAAAATACACTTCGAAATATCTTAATCTCGTACATACTTCACCACCCGAAGTCATTTTCTGAACTAGCAATAACTCCTAAATACAATCGAAGCATTTCTCGAAAGCCTGAAATTAAATAATTACAGCGAAAGAAGAAACAAACTATGGTAAAGGATTTATGAACGAAAGAACTCGCAAACATCGTTTCGAAAGCTTTTAAAATTTGGAGCTCAGCCATAGTGCCCAATCATAAAACATGTTATCTATATGACAGACCTGTTGAACAACACATGGGTTATTCTTAACAGGATTGCACGTCACGAGCTTTACTTGCCGATCCGAAAACGGCAATTCGTTGTACAATCTTATAAATAATTATGTATCGGGATGACCTCCGAACGGAATCAATTAATTCGAACTTTCGCGTTTTACCCAATTGAGAAATGGAAATATTTCATATTTGAATTATTACTCATCCCAGCATTCCACGCGCCGAGAGACGATCTTGCCGTTACAACCGATGATCATTATTGCAGCGCACTAATTTTATTCCGATATACACAAAATTTCGATCCCGCTGTGACATTGGAAAGAACAAAAATCGCTCCCTCGAGTGTCACACTTCACTCAACAAGGATAAGTAAAACCATAAAAAACGCGATGCACATGAGTACGAATAATGTTGAATTTTATTACGCGCCATTATGATCGTTGTAACGCTGTAAAAGTGTCGAGTGCTTCTCGAAACCCTCGAATTTCCACTGTATCCTCATCTTCTTTCGCGAAGTGGTGCACAAGGGCAGCCATCTTGATTCGTTCAAATCGTCGCCACCAGGGTGGCGCGGCAATTGTGCAACGGTCAAACATAGCTCGATTATCGGGGTCCGTGCACGCGGATCGAAAATTCGGATGAAAAAAAAAAACAAAACAAGAGGAAGAAAGGCACGTTCATTCCAATTCGATAAAGTGACCCTGACTCTCTTCGTTCTGAGCTATGAAGTCTCTGACGAGATCGGCTATTGGCATGACCGGGAGGGGTGGATGAGGCCCCGGATGAGTTTTTCTGTGACATATGAGGCCAGGTTTTTGGGTAAAGCCTTTGCCGCAAATGTCGCATATGAAGGGGCGTTGACCGGTGTGTATGAGAACGTGTTGTCTGAGCTGTGACTGACGGGCGAACGGTTTAGTGCATATGGGGCAGGGATGAGGTTTGCTGCCCGTGTGTACCGCCATATGTCGCTTGAACGAGTCCTTTTTGGTGAAGGTTTTGCCACACTGGGCACACACGATTTTCTCCCTCTGCTCGTGTTGCGTTATAAGATGTTGGTCGAGATTCTCTTGCGTGACCATTCGCCTCTTGCATATGTGGCACTCGTATTTCGGCTTGTAGTGAGCCCATTTCCGGTGTACATAAAGGGAGCCGGTGTTCTGACAGAGCTTGCCGCACACGTCGCAATTGATGGGTTTCTCTTTGTGATGGAATCTTATGTGATTTGTAAGATCGCCCTTGACTTTGAATTTTTTAGTGCAAAATTGGCAGTCGTGTTCGTATCGATCAGTGTGCTTTCTGATGAAGTGCGACTGAAGTGAGTGCTTCGAGCGACATATGAAGCCGCAAGTCTCGCAGGGAAAGTACATACTGCTCTGTCGCTTTCTCGTCCAAGTCTCGTGTTTCCTCTCGAGATGAGCCGCAAAAAGTGACTTCTTCAGGGTTCTATAATCGCAAACGGAGCATATATAAGCACCGCCCTCTTGTATGCAAACTTTCTTCTTGTGGGTCCAGGCGACGTGTTTCCTAAATGCTATAGCAGATCCAAAGGTTTCCGAGCAAGCTTTGCACTTGAGCGGCCCAACTGTGGGGCTCGCCATTGTCATCGATTCACCAGGATAACGATCTTCTAATTCCTCTGTTGTCCCGGGTTTTACGTCGGACAATTCCAGTTGACCCTCCGGCTCTGATTCTTCTTCTATAAATTCTTCTTGTTGTTCCTCCCCCTCATCCTCGAACTCTTCCTCCATCTCATAGTAATCTTCTTCTTCGACGTGGTCCTTTTTTCGTTCCACCATGGGATCTTCACTGACGTAGTCACTCTGGAGTACTTCCATCAGTGTCTCGTTCATCTCGTAATCCGATATCTCGTGAGAGGGCTCCTGTTTCATGGTTGTCAAGCCTGACGAGGAGATAACCACGTTCTTCTTTCCCGAACTTTTCGTCACTCTCTCCAACGTGACAGTACCAGCATCAATCTTGACCTCGTAAACGTTGCCGTGTGAAATGTTCTTGGAGTCGTCGTCGTCGCGAGCCTTTGTGCTCTTTTCGTCGTCCGATTCGAGTTCATCTTCGTCAACATCGTCGTCGTCATCGTACTCGCCGTTGCTCGATGTAACGTCCTCCCCCTTGTCCACAATCTTCTTGTAAAAACAGGATTCGTTAGCGCGAGTCTGCTCGTCCTCGTAGATGTAATCGTCGGTCAATATTTCTTCCTTCGGCTGGCCGGTACTCTCCTCGTTCCTGTCCATCTCCGATGTCTCGTCGGCGGTGTCGAAAGGCTCGTCGTTCTCCGGCACGAACGCGTAATACGGCTTACCATCGAATTCCAATATCTGCCACTTCTTCATGATCACCGATTTGCGATCGTAGATGAACATACCCTGCGACTCGACGGCCCTTTTATCTTCGAGCCTGAAACATCATCGGACAAGCGTCGTTAGTGTGGATCATGATCGGCAGGCGCAATCATTTTTGCGCGAACAAAAGCAACAGCGCGACGAAGGGCGGAGATCGTTACAGTCTCGTGGCGTTTCGTGGAAAACATGAGAAATTCGATGAGAAAACAAATAATAGTCGGCAGAATTGTTGACGAGCGATTTTCACTATCTTCGCGCACTAGGCACTGCGCACTCGAGCGGCTGCGTCGTATCGGTGTGTATTTATAGGATCCTTATTGAATAACGTGAGCAACAGTGAAAAATACGAATATATCTGCAGTATTTGGTAATTCTACTGGTATGTGAGTCACCGTTACCTGAGTCTTACTGCTTTCTCATCGAGCATGCGTTCAATCAATCGCGGATCGTACGATTGATTAATGAAACTTATCAGCGTGGATCAAATATACCAGGTAGGTAAATATGAAAACGGAATTTTTGTATAGAAAATACACGTTTATTGTATGAAAATTATGAAAAAAAAATTATTCGAAGTATTGTCCATTGCTAGCTCTACATTTTTCCCACCTGTCTGGCAATTTGTGGACGCCACGCCAAAAAAACTGTTGCTCTTTTGAGGCAAACCAGTCATCGAGCCATTTTCGTACATTTTCGTGAGAAATGAAGCGCTGCTCAGCAAGTGCGTATCCCATCGATGCAAATAAGTGGTAATCGGAAGGAGCCAAGTCTGACGAGTAAGCCACATGCGAAAGTATTTCCCAACTAAACGCCTCAATCGTTTCCTTGACCAGTGTTGCTGTGTGTGATGGTGCATTATCATGAATCAAAATCACTTTGTGTTGCCGTTTTTCATATTCTAGTCGTATTTCACGCAAAGCTTGATTCGAATTGATCGGTTGTTGTCGGTAGCGTGCAGTATTAACAGTTTCGCCAGGTTTTAGCATCCAACAATACTTGCAATTCGCTGTCTTCAAACTTTTTCGGTGGCCTCCCACGTTTTTCGTTTCTCACGACAAAATCGCCACTTTTGAATTTTTTTATCCACTCAAAGCACTGTGATTTACCAAGAGCATGCTCACCGTAAGCTTCGACAAACATTCGATGAGATTCTGCAGCAGTTTTCTTCAAATGGTAACAGAAAATTAATGCTGTCCGCAAATCGTAATTCCCAGGCATAACATTCGACATTTTCAACGCTATAACAAACGATGTTGGGGTATGTAACTTGTATTGTTGTGAGTTAAAAATCGTTGTCAGATGTCAACAAAGCAAATGGCGCCAATAACGCGATTTAACGGTAACTACATTGAGAGCTAGGGCCACCTATGGGCAAATTCCGGTTTCATATTTAATAAAATAGCCTTAGTACATATTATTTTTCAACATAATCTCCTGCCTTGGAAATGCATTTTTTCCCGCGGATTGGTATTTTTTTATCCCGGCATCGTAAAATAAAGAGAGTTGTGTCGGGAACCAATTGCGCAAAAAGGCCTCCACCCCTGCGCCGTCTTCGAATCATTGCCCTTCCAGTGCTTCTTGAAGCGGTCCATAGAGATGGATCGCGTTTGTTGTGCGACGCTCATGCAAGAAATCAATTTGCAGAATGCCACGCCGGTCGACAAAAACAGTTGCAAGCACCTTGCCAGCGGACATCCGAGTCTTGGCTTTAACTGGGGCTGCCTCCTCCTTTCTCCGCCACTCCATACCGGCTTTTTGGGATTCAGGTGTGTAATGATGGACCCAAAATTCGTCGCACGTGACGATTCGAAGACGATGCAGGGGTGGAGGCCTTTGTGCGTAATTGGCTCCTTACACAACCCTCTTCATTTTACGATGCCGGGATCAAAGTCCTCATAATCCGCTGGGAAAAATGCATTTTAAAAGCCGAAGATTATGTTAAAAACTGATATGTGCTTGGAAATTTTATTACAGGAAATAAAAATTATTTAAATATAAAGTCTCGTTTATATTTGATCCACCCTTGTATTATCAACGAAATCTTGCTACCTTTGCACAACTTACTTTTCAAATGATACGCAAGGGGGGAGGGACAAGCAAGAAATCACACAGGTCACACATTGTCAAACCTTCGACAGAAATATCTCAATCCTCGTCTTGTCTTCCATTCTCCTTCTCTCTCTCTCTCTCTCTCTCTGAGCCTAAGGATGAGCGAGGAAAGCAACAGTGGCAAACGCATTGTTCACAGAAACGTGATTCCAAACCGAGCGACGTACTTCATAGCTATACTTACCTTTTGCGAGAAAAAAAAACGTAAAAATTACTTTTCGGCTATGGTAAAAAAAATCAGCAGTAATTAGCCATCATTATTTAATTATTGTCTTGTACGATACCAAAAATTATCGATTTTTTAACAACTTTATTAAGTTCACTTTTTTTGCAACGCATGTGTCGTAACAATGTAGTACATTCTATTTCTAAACATGGTAATTTCAAACTTAGATAAGTAACTTTCAGAGCAATGTCTGTAAAAACTTTGTTATACATATATATGTATGTATATATACACGCGAACAAACATGAAGAAAAATAGGGGAAAAAAGAAAAAAAATCAAACGAATGAGAATAATTATAATAAGTAATACCGTGAAAACTTTGAATGATCACTTTGAACAATCCGTTGTGTACTCCTCATAAATATATACGGTCCGAAATGAACATGAAGTCACGACGTCGCGTAATGCACACATATTTACATGATCATTTCGATCAGTTTGTTTTTCCTTGTTACTCTCCTTCTCGTTTGAGCTTTTTCTTTGTTCGTAAAGTCTCTGATGCTTGTGGTGTACAACAAGAGGCAATTTTGGACGTATGGACCAGCGGATGCGATATTACAGATCTTCGTTTTTCCGACAAGAAATTTGTCTCTCTCTCTTTCTCTCCCTCTCTATCTTTGAGCTCTGTGCCGACTTGCACCGGCAATTTTTATCTGTGAGCCGTTTATTTAACAAAAAGTTTCTGTCACGGAGATAGTAAGAACGACCTATCCCGGAGCGAAAAAACGCGCTGTCTCTAAAAACTCTTAACTCGCGGAGCTCTCAGCAGTAAGTGAGATGAGTTGTGACGAACCCAGAAACGTTTTGATGCTTAAAACAAACTTTGCCAAGAACGTCGCAAAACAAAATATTATTTTTCTCTGCCGTTTGAAAAATAATCCCTCGAATCAAATGGTTCGGTGTTCCGGTTTCATTTCATGGTGATCTTTGAAGCTGGGCTACGGTTATATCTCGGTTGATCGTTGGTCCTAACGAAAATAGCTTTAGCGCCGAGGACCTTGAAAAGTAATCAAGAAAAACGACTGTATACGTATATATATATATATATATATATATATATATATATATATATATCAGTAGTAGCTTCATGAACTTTTTACCGGTTAATCTTTATGGTAAACGATGGTCTCGCCGTGAAAATGTTTCTTTGTCGATAGGCTCATATCACATATTTGTGTATATATATGACCACCTCCGGATATTGATATTTCAACAGCAGCTGCGAAACCTTTTTTCTCATTGAACTTCTTATGATAACTGGCGATTTAGCCGCAAAACAATTTTTTTTTTCTAATTGGTTCGTATTATCTGCAGTAACAAAAAACAAGAACAATGTATAAGGAAGGGCGGAAGGCTTCTCGTAACGATGTCATATTCATAGGAAACGTTCCTTCTCAAGCGCGTACCACGTGCGGCGACCGGGAATCGAGCAAATCCGAAACCTTTGTAATCGTTCGATCACGTTAATCGTGTTTCGTGATATAATTGCTGGATTATAATAAACGACGCGCATCAACGATTGCTCCATTCAGGTGCTTGGTTAATTATTGTTCGCACTGTCGTAGCACGTCGTCGAGAATGGAATCGATGTAGACCGGTGGCAAGGGCGGATGTTTGCCCGGATGTGATCTACGATGTCCGGTGAGGCCGGGTTTCTGAGCGAAGGCCTTGCCGCATATATCGCACACGTAGGGTTTAGCACCGGTGTGCAATATCAAGTGCTGCCTCAGGGAGTTCTTTTTGGCGAAGGATTCTTTGCAAATGGCACATACGTAGGGTCTTTCGCCGTTGTGTACCCTCATGTGCATTCTTAATTTGTCGGAACGTGATAATACTTTGCCGCAAGCGTCGCAGACAAAGTTTTCCGTTTTCACCTCTTTAGGTGGTCGTTTCTCGATGTGAAGTTTCGCCACGTGAGAATCGAGATTTTTTTGGCTCGCGAGTAAACGACCGCAAACCTTGCACTCGTATTTGCCACCGAAGTGTACGAATTTACGATGATTGTGGAGAGTCTTGGCGCCCCGATATATTCTTCCGCAAACGTCGCATATGTGATTCTGCTCACGATGACTGAACCTAATGTGATAGGTGAGCTCGCGACGTATCTTGAAATTACGACCGCATGTTTTACATGCGAATTTACCATTTTCTACGTGTTTAGCGACGTGAATCGCGAGTGAACGTTTGTTCGTTGATTTGTAGTCGCACTGACTGCACGAGAGCACGTTTCCTTTCGTCTCGAAGGTCGTGATAACATGGCTCGCGTTATTGTTGCGTAGCGCATCGTGATTTCTCTTAACCCTTGTGTAGAACGAGGTACCGCGCGAGACTCGATAAAGGGTAAGCTTCTCCAAGAAATCGTCGGTACTGTCGAGACCGGTACCGTGCTCCGCAACCACGTGTGACTCAAAAGCCAACGCTTTGTTGTACACCTTGAGGCATATCTTACACTTGAAGCACTGTATCGCCTCGTGTACCGCTTTCGTGTGCCTCTTTAGCATGTTCCAAGTAGTGAAGTAGATGTTGCACTTCTGACAGGAATAATCACCGAAAACATCGTCCTCGTCGTTGTCGTCATTCAGATGAACGAGTTCATCGCCCTCGTCGGCACAGGGACCCTCTTCATCGTCGTATCTTATCTTGACCTCGCAAAATGGCAATATAGTGTCGTTCTCGTCGTCGCAAATCTCCTCGTCTTCATCTTCTTCGACCTCCTCCTCTTCCTCCTCCTCGCGCTCGACCTTGATCGGCAACGGTGTAGTCGTCGTTGTCGTCATCGTACAACTGACGTACCTGTTGCTGCTCTCTTCGCTCTTAATCGACGTCACCTCTAGATGCGGACGCGAACGCTGAATCCTCAAAGATCGCCTGATTGGTAATAATGCGCTTAAGTTATCACCGCGGGAAATCCTAAAAAAAGAGAAACAAAAAAAAAAGAAAAGTGCATGAGTACGTTTCGGGCGTTTGCGAGATAAAGATGTTAATTCGACGTTTGCCTTCTTTTTAAATTAGTTCAGAGTTCTTTCTCAATCATCGGCCGCGATCACACGTGCCTGAAAATTTCAATTTTGTCGCATGAGACAGTTACGCGTTCATAACTCGTGAGGTATTACAGCGCCAACAATTTCGTAAAAATATCGCTGCGCTCACGTGGATTTTTCGTTTTTTCTCTTTTTTTATTATTCTGATTTTTTGTCGTTTGGGATTTAGATATGAGTTTTCAGACATACACCTGGACTTTAATTATATGATCGGTGATTACCAACTCACACGTGTCACACACGCGCACAGCATCGTTCAATATCCAATTTATTCGACCAATTTTTCGGATACAAAATTGAGAAAACCCTAATAACTATTGGAAACGTTCTTTTTTTCTATCCTCTTTCGCTTATCGTTCTTCTCCCGTCCTTCAAGATACCATCTCAATCCTCGTGGCGTTTGCTCTATCTGCAAATCTAAACTACAACAAAAAAAAACCTAAAATATAAAGTTGACAGGTACTCGGTTGTGATTTTGAGACACAAATGTATTATCAACACACTTTAACGTTAACGCCGTTGCGTACTTACCTTATAAAAAGAATCTCGAACTTCATTTCGACCTATATCGTATAACTTATGTCATACATTCGAATGTAGGTGTCGTAGAAAATTTGTAGTATATGTGAGGACATTCGTGGATGAAGCACAAGAAAAATATATGGTCGAAAGGTCAGAAACGTAAATTGTAGGTGTGGACCGATAACACGATGACCTCGTTGTTCGATTAGATTTGTTCATCTTTCTTTTTTAAAAATGCGGGTCGCAACGGTCACGAGCACGTCATTCTAAACCCCATCGACCAACTTCATACCTATGCTTACCTCTCCCAAAACAAACATATAAATTAGTTTCCGGTCATGGTAAAACAATTGATAGTAATTAGCCATCGTTTATTAATTATCGTCTTGTACAATACCTGAAAATAGCAGATTTTTAACAACTTTGATAAACTTCACTTTTTTCAACGTATAACTTGTCGCCATAAGGTGGTACATTCAATTTCTAAATATTGTATTTTCAAACTTAGATAAGTAACTTTAAGAGCAGTGTCTATAAAAACTTTGTCATACCCATGAAGATAAATAGGGGACGAAGAAAAATTTCAAACGAATGAGAATAATTATAATAAATAATACCGCGAACATTTTGAATGATCACTTTGAACAATCCGGTATGAACTCTTCACAAATAAATACGAGTCCGAAATGAATACAAAATCACGACGTCGCATTCTGCACACATATTTACATGATAATTTCCATCAGTTTGTTTTCCCTTGTTACTTTTCTTCTCATTTGAACTTTTGCTTTTCTCGTAAAGTCTTTGACGCTTGAGGTGTGCGCAGGCAATGGGGGATACATGGAGCCACGGATGTGATATTGCAGAGCTTCATTTTTCCGAGAAGAGCTTTGCCTCTTTTTTTCTGAATCTTCGAGCTCTGTACCCGCTTGTACCAGCAATTTTTATCTGTGCACCGGTTATCTTACGAAAAGTTTCTGCCACGAAAATATAAAGAATAACTGGCCCCTGAGGAAAAAAAACTCAACAAATTTTTGACTTTGAGCTCTCACCAGTAACTAAAACAAGTTCTAACACGAACCCAGAGTTATATATTATTTTTTTCTGCTGACGGAAAAATCGTACCTCGTATCAAATGGTTCGTTGTCCCGTCTATTCATGAGCCTCCGATCATTACTAAATCTAAATTATTACCTAAAATACAAAAAAATAAATATAAATCCAAATTATTCTGAGCATATGCTCGTAAAGCTTGGGCCGACGTTCGGTACACGACGTTATACTCAAATGGAGCTAAGAATGTCGCGGTGATCTTTGATGTTGGGCTACGGTTATATTTCTGTTGATCGTTGATCCTAACAAGTTGGCTTTAGAGCCAAAGGTCTTGAAAAGTAACCAAGAAAAATGACTGCGTATGTATACATATCAATAGTAGCTTCATGAACTTTTTACCGGTTAATCTTCATGGTAAATGATGATCTAGCCGTGAAAATGTTTCTTTGTCGATAGGCTCATGTCACATATTTGTGTATAAATATATATGTCGACACCCAGATATTGATATTACAACCGCAGCTTGGTGATTTTTTTTCTCATAATTGACGAGGTAGCCGCAAGACCATTTTTTTGTAAATCGATTAATATTATCGGCAGGAACAAAAAACAGCAAGAATGTATAATGATTCCGTTTAGTAAGGAACCGTGGAAAGCTTCTCGTATCATTGTCATATCCGTAGGAAACGTCCCCTCGCAAGCGCGTAACGCGTGCGACGAACGCGATCGAGCCAATCCGAAGCTTTTGCAATCGTTCGATAACTCTAATCGTTTGGTGTGATACGATTGCTGGGTTATAATGAACGATATGCATTAACGATTGATCCTTTTAGCTGCTTACATAATTATTGTTCGTACTGTCGTAGCACGTCCTCGATAATCGAACTTATGTAGACCGGTGGCAAGGGCGGATGTTTACCCGGATGTGATCTACGATGTCCGGTGAGGCCGGGTTTCTGAGCGAAGGCCTTGCCGCATATATCGCACACGTAGGGTTTAGCACCGGTGTGCAATATCAAGTGCTGCCTCAGGGAGTTCTTTTTGGCGAAGGATTCTTTGCAAATGGCACATACGTAGGGTCTTTCGCCGTTGTGTACCCTCATGTGCTTTTTTAAATTGTCGGAACATGATAATACTTTGCCGCAAGCGTCGCAGACAAAGTTTTCCGTTTTCACCTCTTTAGATGGTCGTTTCTCGATGTGACGTTTCGCCACGTGAGAATCGAGATTTTTTTGGCTCGCGAGTAAACGACCGCAAACCTTGCACTCGTATTTACCACCGAAGTGTACAAATTTACGATGATTGTAGAGAGTCTTGGCGCTCCGATATATTCTTCCGCAAACGTTGCATATGTGATTCTGCTCACGATGACTGAACCTAATGTGATAGGTGAGCTCGCGACGTATCTTGAAATTACGACCGCATGTTTTACATGCGAATTTACCATTTTCTACGTGTTTAGTGACGTGAATCGCGAGTGAACGTTTGTTCGGTGATTTGTAGTCGCACTGACTGCACGAGAGCATGTCTGCTTTCGTCTCGATCGTCGTGACAACTTGGCTCGCGTTGTTGTTGGGTAGTACATCGTGAGTTCTTTGGACTCTTGTGTAGAACGAGGTACCACGCGAGATTCGATAAAGGGTAAGCTTCTCCAGGAAATCGTCGCTACTCTCGATGACGGTACTGTGCTCCGCAACCACGTGTGACTCGAAAGCCAACGCATTGTTGTACACCTTGAAGCATACCTTACACTTGAAGCACTGTATCGCCTCGTGTACCGCTTTCGTGTGCCTTTTTAGCATATTCCAAGTAGTGAAGTAAATGTTGCACTTTTGACAGGAAAAATCACCGAAAACATCGTCCTCGTCGTCGTCGTCGTTTAGATGAACGAGTTCATCGCCCTCGTCGGCACAGGGAGCTTCCTCGTCGTCGTATCTTATATTGACCTCGCAAAATGGCAATATCGTGTCGTTCTCGTCCTCGCAAATTTCCTCTTCTTCGTTTTCTTCTTCCTCGCGCTTGACTTTGATCAACGAGGACGACGTGATCGGCGTGGTTGACGTCGTCGTCGAACAACCGACGTACTTATTGCTGCTCACTTCGCTCTTAAACGACGTTACCTCTAGATGCGGACGCTCACGCTGGAGCCTCAAAGATCGCCTTACGGGTAATGCATTTGCGCGATTGCGGTGGGAAATCCTGAAAAAAAAAAAAAAAAAAAAAAAAATGTTAAGTGCGTGAATAAGTTTCACGTGCTTACGAAATAAGGATCTTAATTCAGTTTCCTTTCTTTCTTTTTTTTTTGTTTAATTTGCCTTTCAATTCTTTCTCCAAAAATCCGATTGTCTCGGGTATATATCGCTGTGTTCACGCGTATTTTTTATTTTATTTTCTCTTCCTTCTTCATTCTTTTGACTTTGTGTCTTTACCGATTCGCTTATGAACTTTCAGTACCCACTTGGCCGTCGATTATGTGACCGATGATTACAAACACACATGTTTCACATACGCGTACGTCAACCTACAATGTCAAATTTATTCGAACACTTTTTCGGATACAAATTCGAAATGACTTTTCTCTTTGCTTGTCCTTCTTCCCTCGTCATCAAGGAGAAAAAAATGCCAGGAAAAGAATACATCGATTGCAGGGACCCGGCTACGATCTCGAGACACAGACTTATTCTGGACACACTTTGACAGAATTTAACGATATTACGTTAAAGTGTGTCCATAATATTTTTTATGAGGTAACTGTGCAACTGCGTACTTACCTCACAAAAAAACTCTCAGATTTCATTTCAACCCGATGCAAATTATCAACCGTAAAATATCGTATTTAAAGTATGTAAAAATTGCACATTTTTTTCGAATACATGCAATTTTTTTTTACTGGTTTTATTATTAAGTAATTAACGCGTAGTGTGTAGTATCAAATTGGTGCGTGTCTATGAGGGTGTCGTAGAAAATGTGTATTGTGTGTGACTTTATTCGCGGATAAAGCAGAAGAAAAATGTGCTCGGCCAGATGAAAAGAATAAATTGTACGTGTAGACCGGTAGCACTTCGAATACTTGGGCAATAAGTAGCGGAATCCGAAATAAATGTGAAATATCAACGTTACGTTGTGCGCGCATATATGTTATTTACACGATCACTCCGTTCTTCGATTTATTTTGCTTTTTCTTCCAAGGATGCGGCGCCTCTTACTAAATAAAAAAATCATATTTCGCTCAATTTCTATAATCGTCAGTAATGCCACGTGGCTTTTTTTTATCCCTTTGTCAAATCAAATCACTCAATTACTCTTCGATCTAAACAATCGAGTAATTTGCGAATGACTTGATTTTTCGTTGATCAATAACATCAATATAACGGACCAATTGGACTTCAATGATTAGCCTATCAGCTATTATTGGATGATATATCGTTCGTTCGAATCCTCCATAGCCGCGCGTATTCGCAGGGAATGGGCAAGATGTGATGCCATTCTTTACGTCCTTGAACGAACTTGTTCTTGCGCGTCGGCGTCGAAGAACCTTGACGAGTTGGAATAGTCACCATCGCTATCATATACTCATAGTCATGCCTGGTGAGCTTTACCCTGCCAAGTGCTCGTGCTTAAGTCCCAATTGTAGGGCACTTATTATTAAAGTTCGTGAACGTATGGAACGCAAATAGAAATTGCTCCCGGGCAAAAGATTTCGCGTTAGGAAGATTTTTATCGTCGCGATAAGACTCCCCGAAAAGAAGGCGGATGAAAATGATCAGGTGTCTAAGGTCGTCCAACGCACTTGGCGAGATCAGCCAATTCGGATGGTCATTGGAGAAGTTTCGTTTGCCCACTCATTCCTACTCGCCCTTTTGCTTCTCTCTTTCTATAATTTCGTCGTTTCTTCTCGCGACGTCACGCCGCTGCGGGGGTAAAAGACAAGAAGAGACGTTCACGAATTGGGTCTGAGTACGTCATTGAGTATGTGATCGATGCGAACTCTGGGCAATGGTGGAAGGGGTCCCGGATGTGATTTCCGGTGGCTAATGAGGCCGGGCTTTTGCGTGAAAGCTTTGCCGCAAACGTCGCAAACGTAAGGCCTGACGCCTGTGTGTATGAGCAAGTGTTGCTTGAGTGCGTTTCCCCTTCCGAAGCTCCGATTACAAACTTTACACTCGTACGGGCGGTCACCGGTGTGTATCCTCATGTGTATCTTGAGTCGACTGTTACGTGAAAATGTTTTTCCGCATTCCTCGCAAACGACGCTCTCGCGTTTCTCGTGTTGTCGGAGCATGTGCTCATCGAGATTCTCCTGGCTGACCATTCGTCTCTTGCAAACTTGGCACTCGTACTTGGCCTTGTAATGGGCGAACTTTTGATGCACGTAGAGGGAATTACTGTTGAGGCATGTTTTGCCGCAAACTTCGCATATCACGGGCTGCTCGCGATGACTAAATCTCACGTGATTCGTCAGATCGCCTTTGACCTTGAACTTCTTCGAGCAAGTTTCGCAAGCGAATTTGAAGTCGTCCGTGTGTTTGCGAGCTACGTGTACCTTGAGCTCGTACTTGTTCTTGTTCTTGTAGTCGCATTGTCCGCAAGCGAACAATTCGACTGCGGGTTGTCGTTTTCTCCCCTCGTCGTCACCGTCGTTCTCGTCGTCGTCTTCGTCATCGTTGTAAGATGATTTTGCGTATTTGTGCTTTCTCTTGATGTGCGAATAAAGCGATGTTTTCTTGGCGGTCTTGAAGTCACACTCGTTGCAACGATAAATCTCATCGGTTGTTGGCTTGATCGAGTGTTGACGACGCTTGTGTGAGCTCATTGTTCGTTTGTTCGACGACTCAAAGCTGCAACTATTGCAGCTCAAGACATTGTGAATTTGTTTTTTGCTCGCATTCAGCTTTTCCTCGTTCTGATCATCCTTGCGATCCACTTTCCCGTCGCCGACCTCTAACAGCCTCTCCGTTTTCATCTCGCGACGATGTTTTCTGCTCACGTGGGACGTAAGGGTACTACGTTTTTTGCACGAAAAGTCACAATACTCGCAAACGTGAGTCTCCTCTTGGACATTCGTCAGGGTATTTTCACGACGACGACGACGACGACGGGTACGGGGATCGTCCGACGAGGCGCACGTTTCGTATCTCACGCTTGACGCCACATCCGGAAATATCAATATGTCATGCTCATTAGCGAGATGAGACGTCAGCTCGGCCCGACCGTCGCAACCGAATTCGCAAAAATTACACACGTGACTTCTCGGCTGTGGTGTTTCTGCGGACACCAGTGTCTCGACGAGCAACCCCGGAAGAACCATTCGTTCCTCGTCACCCCGTACTTTTTCACTGGTTTGACGTACGTTCGGTCGCTCGTTGATCGTAGACTTGATGGACGCCCACGCTCCTTTATTCCTCGTTATTCTTCTGGTCCCTGTACTATCGTACGAATGACTCATCACTCGGTGACGATTGAGCATACTCTCGAGGGGAAATTTAAAGCCGCACTTGTCACAATCGTGCCAATCGATCGCGTCGTTTGTGTCCGCGCGATTAAACGAAACCGCCATTTTTGACGAGGCGATTAACGAACTCACGATTTCCTTCGGATTCAAGGAGTTACCCTTGAATTTAATCTCTCCCGGAACCTCCCACAACGAAGAATTATTCTCGTGCGACGTTGACACGATTACGGGCACTTCGTTCGTTTCGGGTTTCGTGTTGTTGCCTGGCGATACCTCGTCCTCGCAGCTTCTAGAACAGAGAACAGATAAAAATTAGTACAGGCTCGGCGAACTTGTTGCACAGCTGGAAATCGCGGAATTTACTTACTCCCAGAATCATATTACGTAGCGACTCTTCATAAAACTTTTCATATGATTTTTCTTTCTTGTTTTTTTTTTTTTGCGAAAATGAAAAAGAATATAATAAAGTACCACCGCAATTCGCTCTTTTTCGCTTTTTCAAGAATTATTTATTTTTATCGAAAGCACTTCTTAAGTAATACATAACCAATTTTTCCTTGTGTATCGAGTGGATGGACACAAAACGCAGGCGAATCTTTCCGCGTTTCAACTTGGATGTAAAAATATATAGAATGTGCCTCAAGAATGCGTGGGCACTTCTTAAATTTTGTGGAGTTGTAAAGCCTCGATTATGAAGGGGTAAAAAAAATATAACTTTTTTTCCTCCTCGTTCAATTAAAAGAACTGTGAAGGACTTTTTTTCTTTCTCGTTCAATTGTGTCCCGGTACGGATTTTTTCCGAAGAAATATTTTTCCACGCCAAAACTGATTCTATCGAAATAAAATTTTACTCGTGTCTTTCAGTCGAAGTCCCCCGCACTTGAAGAAAAAAAATTCCATGACATGTTTCCCTTTCTTTGATATTTATATAAGCATTTGAAAAAATGTGTGCATCGTTTCAACTTTTTCCCGCTGTAATTTCTCGCCACAGTGAATATACTTTTTTTGCTCCAAGCCTCCATTAAGGGACTATTTCAGGAAAAAGTTTGATTTCACTAAAACTACCTTTGCCGTCAACAAAATATTTTTTCCGCAAGAAACCATGGCCTGACCATTGAACGAGACAGAAAAAAAGCCCTCTACAGTTTTTGTTATACGTCAAAAATAAAGAATTATAGCTCGACAAAGGTGGAGAAAAAAAAAGTTAAACGTACGCGGAAACTGAAGAAAAGAAAAAAGGTCGTGCTTTTTTTCTGCGAAGTCTCTCTGAGACAAGACACAATTTGATGTTGACAAAGTTACCTTTGCTGTGGACGAAATATATATTTCTTAAAAATGCATGCCCAGACGTTGAACGAGAAAGGAAAAAGTCGACCGCAGGTTTGCAATCGCACTATAATTAAAAGGGTACAAAAGCCTGACGGTGAGTTCCAAAAGTGCACATGTAGCATCTATGAGGGTCATATATATTTATTTTCTTCAATTAATCCATGTCTTCCGTTCCTATCGGAGCAACGCGATTTTCGAGCTTTTTTCCGTGTCGAGAGCCTCTCTCCTTTGGCACTCCTGTACGAGGAGAGATCTACCGAGTATGCGGAAAATCCATACCGGAAATGAGATACGCTTCAGCCCCGATTATCGTGCGTCAACTTCCAATGGACCAAACAGCACGATGGTAGAGTCTTTCTCGTGCGAATCGCGTAGTGTCACATAGCATCGTTCAACGTTATAGTTCTCACTTCTTGTCGCGTATCTACGAAACTTCGTGTCACCCCGTCGACTCTTCATCCTCATAGATCTGTTGCCACGACCGGATAATCGTTCCTGGACAAAACGACTCGCAACTGGCCGAAATAGTTCCGTCGAGTTTTAGTTCACATCCCCAAACTCGCCCAACGTCAGGCCAAAAATTTCTGTCGATTTTCCCCTCAACCATTCCACACTCCGACCTTCCATCGTTTTCTTCTTCGCAAAATTCAATTTTACGCGAATTAATGAGATCGCCTTTAATCCAAAGTTCTTGTCCCTAAAACACAAACAAGGATTGTTAGTGAAAACGTTTGAGGGTAAGGCCAGGGTGCCCAAACTTTCACGGAGAAAATCACGCGGGTCCGAACGAGCCGCTAAACATTGAAACAAAAAATTAATCATTAATTGAAAACGAAAAGAGAAAACGGAAAAATACTTTTCCTGCCGCACTCTGCTGTCGAAACTAACGTCCTCTTGTTCTTTCGCGATTCTCGAAAAAATTATTCCAGCCACGAAACTTTTCGTATAGACGGGCGAGGAATTTCATGATTTTTTTTATTAATTCCTTTCTTAAATATTTCGTGCATGCTCGACGAACATTAAACGGGGCGACACCACGTTGTTTCTCTTCTCTTGTCTTTAATGCGACAATGAAACTTATCTACTAGTTGTTTAAGCTAGTACACGAAATTACATATCGATGTTTATCGGCGATATTAGTTACAAAAACGAAAACATTTAAATGATACCATAATTTCACTGTTTTCTGCGACACCGCAGACTCAATATATATATATATTTATGTGGATATTCATACATGTATATGTACGAATATACAAACAAACACACGCATCCATACATATGCCTATGTGAGTATATTTCGTGTGTGTCGAAACGAAAATTTCATCTCTTACCCCTTAAAACGACAATATTGGGAACAAAAGTAATTCATGCCAAATTTAAGCCCTCTCACTCCAGTCACCACCCGAATTATTTATTTCCCCATTCGATATATACGGGTATTTCACACTTTATGTTCAAACTTAAATAACTGGAAATATTAATATTTCTCAAATCCGGTTCGATATTCTCAATGCTGGTCGTTAGGGTATCATCACTTTTACAAAAATTACAGCTCTTTGAAATATTCCATTCCTATTTTCAACTCGTATGCCTCCTTTTTTATAATTGTAATTTGTGTAAGAATAACTATATCGAATAATCGTATAGAAAAAAAAACTTTATAACGCTGTCAGCTTTAATAACTGTAACCGTATTTGAGAAATATGAATTATTTGGTGAGTTATTCAATTATGCATAAGAGAAAAGAATTTTCTGCTTGAGTCAAATGGAGAAAAAATGATGTAGCGCTACCATTTGGACTCAGAGAGCTCAAATTTAGCAGGCATTTTTCATAACCTGATAATATTGTTCAAATCGATAGGAGTTGACTTTTTTCACACACCCTAATACATCTATATGTATATGTGTATGTGCGTGCGTGTGTGTGTGTATATTCGTATATAAAGATGTCTTTGAAAAATAATATGCAGCTCTCTAGTCGGTGTTGGGTTTCAAAAAATCAGATATATTGGTGAGCGTAACGGGTGGCGGTGGTTCGGTAGCCTCCGGATGTTTCTTCCTCCAGTGTAGCATGAGGGACGATCTCTGGGTGTAACTGGAACCGCAAACGTCGCAGGAGTAAGGTCTGACGCCGGAGTGCGTGATCATATGTACTCGCTGGGTGGTCATGTTGGCGAAGGCGCGTCCGCAAACCGTACAGAGGAAAGTTTTTTCTGCGTGTATCTTGCGATGTTTGGAAAGGCCGGCCTGGCGCCCGAACTTCATCCCGCAGAGTTCGCAAACGTACGATTGATTGTGCTGCATCATGTGAGACTCGAGATTCTTCTCGGTGCATAGGCGTTTTTTGCAGATCGTACACTCGAATGGTTTGAGTTTCTCGGTATGTTTGTAATAGCGATGCGAATATAGGGACACCTTACCGGGATAAGATATACCGCATATGTCGCATATCTGCGGTCCGTCCTCGTGATTGCTCATGTGGGCCTTGTAATCGCGCTCGCTCTTGTAATGCTTGCCGCATATGTTGCACTCGTACTTGTATTCCTCGGTGTGTTTGCGTGTAAAGTGTTCTTGCAGATAATACGGTCCTTTCGTTGTGAAGTCGCACATCGTGCAATTATAAACGGGTGGACACTCGTCGTGAACGTATCTAATGTGACTCTTGAGATTCGAATTGTATTTGAATTTTTGTCCGCACTTGTCGCACTCGTAGCTCTTGGTGTTGTTGTGCTTTGCGAGATGTCGTCTGTAGCGTCGACGCTCGACGAAGGTCATCTCGCAAGTCGAACACTCGTAAAAATCGGGCTTTGGTGGTGGCGGTGGTTTCGCAGATTTGGCCGGTTTCTCATCCGTTTGGTGCCACTCCTCGTGGGAGCTCTCGCTGTCCTCGGATTCGGTGCTGGTGTCACGCGCAATCTTCTTCTTCTTCTTCCTCCTCTTCTTGGTCTTCGTTGTCTTTTTCGCCGCTGGCGTACCGCTTGCGCTGCTCTTTCGCGTCATATTGCGCTTCTTCGCTGGCGTCACTTTTTCCTCGGTTTCCGATTTAATCTGCTCGGCCTCAATGACGCTCGCTATTGCCGCGTACGTCGCTGTGCGCTTCGAACGCACAGACTTCAGATTTAACGGTTGTTCCGGCGTACTCGATGTTTCTTGCTTCACCGAAATGCCAACGGACGAGCTCTTTTTGCCACCGCTATCATCCTCATCCGATTTCCGCAATTTTCTCGCAGGCACGCTCTTCTTCCGTCGACCGCTCTTCTTTTCGTCGGTCGTGCTCCTAGAAATTACGGTACAATCGTTAGTTCAATCGAACACCACTATCGGAACTTCGTACTTTTCCTAGCTATTAGAGAGAAGCAGAGAGTGACGATGAGAGAGGGACGGAAAGAGAGCGAAGTGAAAGACAGAATATAAAAGTAGCTGCTTCGTCGCAGGGGACTGGGAGAAAAAACTGAAATTTGTTAGGCCAAGGCCCCCCATCTTCGATTTCTTTAACCTTCCCATTTCCTGATCATTTTTATATGTACACGTCGGGCGTGTTTGCGAATCTTCAATTAGATAGCAAAATTCAATAGACCTGTACAAGTTTTTTTTTTTTTGGTACTCTTGATTTTTCTTCAGGTGTGGGTTGAGTTTTAATGGGCTTGTTTACCACAGTCGTCATGTGCACGTGCAGCGAGCCAACACTAACATTAAAACTAGTAAGTATGATTCTCGGACAATTATCGGTGATGTATTACGTAATTGTATTTTATAATACTATCAAGTTGAAATGAAATACAGTTCAGGCACAGTATACTTAATTTTCGTATCGTGTTTTGCTAAATATTACCTCGCGAACTCACCCAGCATGGAAATGAAAAACGACGAGGGGAATGATCTTGACAACATATGCCAAGAACGAAGATGAGGTACTCGACCTGAACAATTAACAAAAGTACGAATTGCATGTCGTCTTGTTCTTCAGTCACGCTTGATTTGCGATATTAGTACATATCTGGAGAGGCTTCCATCCATCGGGAAGAAAATAAAAATGTCGTGAACTGCCACTGTTTGAATGTCAACGAGAAGTTTCGTTACTGCGGGACTTTGGTGATTTCGTTCCTCTCATTTCTTGGAAACGCAAACTTTACTTTATTTAGCACATAGATACACAATACTAATAATAACGATAATAATAGTAACTTGTCGGCAATCGACTTGTCTCGCTGCGAATCGTTGATCAACGGCTTATTTTCGTTCCACAATTGTTTTCCCATTTCTTCAGTAGCGCAATCCAAAAAGGAATTTTGCTTCTCTCCACGCCAATGACGATCCGTATCGATAACAGTCTCAGATTGTTGAGAAATCCATTCGCGACAATCGTTCAAACCGTATCAACCTTTGGTGTTGAATTTTTATCCATTCTCGTTGTCACGTCGATTCCGTTTTCTCGTCACTTTAATTTTTCTCATCTCCGCAACGAGACTCCGTTGGTACTCGTGATCCGGTTGCCCTAGAAATTACAAAAGAATATTAGCGAAAAAGTCGATGTGGCAACGGACAAACTTCCGAACGTCTAATTGGAGAGGTTGTATTTTTTTAACTTCGTTGTATAAAATTCTTACGTCGTACCTTGGAGTATTTTGGATGATTGGTTTCGACCTGCGGTGGCTTAGGCTCTCATTTGCAGCGTGAACATACCCTCGATTCCATGTTGATTCGATTTCGCAAAAGTTTCTGTTTTTTTTTGTTAGAATACATTAATGCGTATCCATGTATGTATATATATATATTCATATAATTTATATACATATATTGAGAATGTATACGTATTTACAAAAAGACTTTTATTTTATTCTCCCTCGACGCTTTACATATACGATCAGATATTTACATACATGTAACCATTCTCGATAATTGCAAATAAATATCCAAATCCGTTCGAGATAACACATCACAGGTTCTGTGCGCTTATATTGAACGCGGTTTTTTTGGGGCAGGGGGGATGCAAATCACGCAAAGTAAATACAAGTTTATTCGGCATGAGGAATACGCAAACGGGTGAATCTATACTCCGTATAGATTTGCGCGTTAGAGATACAGTTCCGAGGTAAATTCCTTGCCAGTCTGACCTATATACGTCGATATTGTTTTCTTTTTTCTACTCGTACGATATAAAAAAAAACAATCAGTTCTATTTCCCGCATTTGATTTTTCGAACCGCGCATTTCGATGATTACAACGAAAAAAATCTGTTAGCAAAGGCCCGTAGGAAGGTGATAAAAAATTACCGGGTAAACTTTCGGCTCAGATGTATCTCGATCTCTTTATTCCGCTGTAGGTGTAAAAATAATGAATAAAACGTTAGATACTTCGGGTTTCTCTCGAAATATTAAAAAATAATAACAAAAAAATGCGATTAGCAAGCATAAAAAAATCCAGGAAAACGACTGATCGCTTTTTTGAGTACCAAAAATATGGATCAACTGGAGGAAGATGGCAATTCAGCACGAGAGATATTGGTCGTGCGCCCAAAGAGGGGGGAGGGGGGGAAGAATTCACCGAGATTTCCGCGAGGGGATGTTTTCACACGTTCTGCTTCGCGTCGTCCTTGCGCACGTTCTTGTTAACGATTATCTTGTCTTGAACGCCGTGCAAGAGATTGGTTATCTTGATAGGTGGTGGTGGTGGATTGACGCCCGGATGTTTTCTCCTATGTAGCATCATCGGTGATCTCTGTGTGAAGCTCTGGCCGCAGATGTCGCACACGTATGGTCGCTCGCCGACGTGCGTTAGCAGATGAATTTTTTGCGAGCTCAAACAACCGAAGGTTTTACCACAGATGGCGCACAAGTAGGACTTCTCGCCGGAATGAGTGCGCAGATGTTTGGTAAGTCCGTATTTAGACTTGAACTCCATGCCGCACTGTTCGCAAACGTATTTCATTTTGTGCAATTCCGCGTGGGTGTTAAGATTCTTTTGGCTCTTGAAGCGTTTCTTGCACGTCCCGCACTCGAACTCCTTGACCTTGGGCTTGTGCTTGTAATGCTTGTGAAAGTATAGTGAGCTACGACTGGTGTATGACGAGCCGCAAATGTCACAAACGCAAGACTCCATGTCGTGATCCTTCATGTGGGTCGTGTAGTCCGACTGTACCTTGAAGCGTTTGCCGCACTCGCGACAATTGAAATTGTAATCGTCCGTGTGCTTTCTGATGTGATGTATCTTGAGATAGGGCTTCGTGCGTGCCTTGAAATCGCACAAGCCGCAGGCGTGCTCCTGCACCGTGTCAGCGTGTATCTCCATGTGTCGTGTGAGATAGGCGCTCGTTTTAAAGGCCTTCGAGCAAACGGTACACACGTGGGGCCTCGAGTTACTGTGCTTGAACATGTGACTCGTAAGTTTGCTCTTACGATCGAAGATCAAATAGCATATTTCGCATGTGAGCAATTTCTTCGAATTGCCAAATCTCGCTTTTTTCTGCCTGTAATCGAGCGGTATGTCGTCCAAATCGTCGAACTCATCGTAATTGTCGTTCACCTCGTCCTCGTGCTCGTTCGTCGCATCGTCGATCTCGTTCTTTCTAACAATCCCACGTTCGCTTCTCTTCTTCGCTCTCGCGTTTCTACTACGCGCCTGTCCTTTCGTCGACTTTTCAGGCCTGCTCTTGGCGACTTCAAGCGTACTTGCCTCGTTCTTGTTCGTCGTCGTCGGCTCGCTCGAGGTTTCCTTAACCTCGTGCTTCGGTACTTTTATATCATCGTCGGCTATCTCCAATTTGGCATTAGTCGTCTCGTCGACGTTGATCGACGTCTGCCGCTGTCGTTGTTGCTGCTTGGCGTTCAGTGGCGTTGTTTGCTTCTTCATGAACAAGGTCAGTGACTTTGGCATACGGAAGTAATCTTCGCCTAATTTTACCGTCAGAAAGGTCGAGCCTAGCGGATCTAGCGGATTGTACCTAAAAAAATTATAAAGATGTCAGTGATATCCGGGGGATGAACGAGCCGGGGGGGGGGGAGGCAGGTCGGGGGGCGAGAAAAATATTAAACGAGACTGACGATAGCTTCCGCGATATAGCACGCGGGCATCTCTCGCGTGTTCCGATCCAAGATCGTTCATCAAGATCACATGCAAATGTCACTCGCTAAAACTTCCAAGAGCTAACAAAAGTTCCAATAAACGACGTATCTGTTAATGAAGAAAAAGAGAAGATAAAAAAGAATGAAACAAAAATATTCCAAACATATTCTCCCGTTCTTCGCTTCAGTCTGTCTTTTATTGATATCGTCAGATACAATGTAGGTGATATTTACACGCTTCGAGTTTGTTTATTGAGGGAAAACCAGTGCTACTACTCTGCTTTAGAGATACTCCGCAAGAATTTTTTCGCTAAATGTGAGATGGATATGGGTTTGATGGGTGGCAGCGGTCCTGTGTGCTTCTGCTTCCAATGTTGGATAAGTGACCAGCGTTGAACGTATTCGCAACCGCAAACTTCACACTTGAAGGGTTTCACACCCGCGTGGAATAATACGTGCTGATAAAAATTTCTCGTCGCACCTGATTTTCCACAGATCGGACAGGGATGGCGTTTTTTAACATATCGATGAGCTTGACGCTTGTGTCGGTCGAGCTTTTGGGAATCCGTTGTAACGAGGCCGCATACGTTGCAAGTGCCGCTTTGCCGGTTGTGCGTGCGCATGTGATTGGCAAGGTTGGCCGGGGTGCGAAACTTATTTCCACATATCTTACAGGTGTAATCGAAAGTTGTGTCGCCGAAATGGGCACGACGTCGCAGTTCGTGTTTGTCAAGGCTAGTTACTCGTTTGCCGCAGTAACGATAGCCACGCTGACACAGATGATTGCGACGTATGTGACGAGCAATATCCATCTTCAGTTTGTAACTATTGCCGCAATAATCACACTGGAAGTCGGGCTGGTCGGCCGTGTGTACGCGCAACTTATGTTCTCTCAAACCCCTCTTGCGTAGAAACTTCATCTTGCAGTCGGAACACTCATGATACATGGTCGGTGAGACGCTCGTCTCTCGTATCCTCTCATCATCGTCAGATTCGCGCTGACTTAGAGACGAATCGTTATTCGATTCACTAGGCTTGTTCTTTCGGTTGATTGGGTTGGAGAAACTTCCCGGAGGACTACACGTCGGCTCGACTTTGAGCTGCCATTCGGTTTTAAAAGCTTCCAATGTATCCTCGTAAATATCAATGTCGTATTCGTCTTCCGAATAACACTCTAGTTTCACCTTGTCCAATTCTATCGTCGTTACGCTTGGGTGTGAGACGAACTCCTCCGTGGGACATTCGGTCTTCACGATTGTGACCCTGAAACAAGGATAAGTCTCGTTAGGTGTGAAAATGGAAAAGCTCGTCTCGGAATTGGTACTTGAAACGATAGAAACGAAACCATTGTTTCCGTTTTCGTTCGATCGCGCAAATGAGCGTTTCATTGTTTCACCTCGGAACGTGCTCTCTTCCTTTTTCGCCCTCCCTCCCTCCCTCTCTCTCTCTCCCTTTATCTCTCTCACGTTTCTCACCTAGATCACATTTTCATCGCGGTGGCATTTCGCGAATAAACGCGCACTGAACAACGCCAAGCGGCACCATAAACGCCGTCGTCGTCATTCCTTTCATCGATATAATCGATTCGTAATTTTTTTCACAATATTCCTTTGTCAAAATACCAACAAAAAAAAATGAAAACAAAAAAAATTAAAGCAAACCAGAAAGAAAATAAGCGGAGTGGAGAATCGCGCTTGGTGTTTTCCTTGATGATTACTAACAAGCCTCAACCAGTGAGGTCGTTATTATTCTGTCATCTTGATGCTGCGTTGAGTGAGTCATTGGCGCAGGGAACGCGCACGTAAAACTCTCGCTGAGAATATCGCAAACGTAACTTCACTCGCCCACGTGTGTGCGTATATCTATTGTGAAATCAAGTAACCGAAGGTTTTACTGCAGATGGTGCACAAATATTGGTGTAGGAGGAGCTGCGGGTATCGCAAAGGCAAGACTTCATGTCTTGATTCGTCGTGTGGGTTTCCGAAATGTGGCAATTAAAAAACGAGAATGTATTTTTGGAATTTTAATATGCAACATCGAGCAACCATCTCTTCATAGTAATCCGCACCGAGTCTAACGTACTCAATCCATCTTTCCTTCCACTTCTGGAAGCACTCCTGAAAATCTTTTGAAGTGAAGCTCATCAAAACCTTCATCGCCTGCTACTGGATGGCCTCATTCGACTTAAAATGCGTGTCTCGAAGTCGCACAAGCCGCATTCGTACATATTGTGCCGCCCTGTTTCCAGGTGTCGCGCGAAATAAGCGCTTGTCTCGAATCCCTTCGAGTGAACATGTGACTCGTAAGAGGAAAGCTATTTCTTCAAATTACCAAAGTCTCGCCGTTTTTGCCTTTAATCCAAGGGTATATCTTCCAAATCGTCGAACTCGTCGTTCTGATCACTCGTCGCATCATTTAATCTCGTTCTTCCTCGCCACCCGGCGTTTGCTTTCTTCATAAACACAAGTTCAGTGGCTTTCGCAGGCGGAAGTATGTAATCTTTGTCTAATTTATCCGTCAGAAATGTCGTGCCTAGCGGATCTAGCGAATCGTACCTAAACAAATTATGAAGATGTCAGTGACATCAGTAGGGAGAACGGGCCAGGGGCGAGTGAGGATTAGGATTTGCGAAAAACAAAAACGAGCTTAATGATAGTTTCTGCCGATACGATACTCGCGGAACTCACGCGTATTCCGATCCGAAATCGTTTATAAAAATCATATGGAAAAGGCACCCACTGAATCTTCTAAGAAGTAACGTTCTACGAATAAGGGCCATCATTCACCAATGCGGAGATAAGCGGAGCTAGCATGAGAACAGTCGATAGAATCGCCCCGTTCAGCTTTGATTCACATGATTGGTTGCGTCTTCCTAGCTCCACTCATCTCCGCTTTGGTTGATGATAGCCCGAAACGCCATCTATGTCAATGAAAACAAAAAAAAGAAAAGAAAGCAATGAAAATATTAAAAACTACCGTTCTACCGTTCTTTTCTTGTTTCTGTCTTTTATTGATATTTTCAAATATAATGCAGTTGATATCTATACGCTTCGAGTTAGTCTCGTGAGGAAAAAGAGCGAATGGTGCTTCTACACAGTTTTAGAGATGCTCCGCAAGAATTGTTTCGCTAGAACGGCAATCTGTACGGGTTTGATGTGTGCGAGCGGTCCCGGGTGCATCTGCTTGCGATGTTTGTCAAACGCCGCACGTCGCACGAACGTGCAACTGCACGTGTCACACTTGAATGGTCGCACGTCTGAATGTAAGATTACGTGCCGATAAAAATTGCTCCTCGCATACGTCTTTTTACAGACGGGACAGAGAAGCTTTTTAATACGTTGGTGAGCGATGTACTTGTGACGCGATAGTTTTTCGTCATTCGTGGTAACGAGGCCGCATATGTCACAAGTGCCGCCACTTTGCCGCTTGTGAACGAGCATGTGATTGACCAGATTACGCTCGATACGATATTTATTTCCACATATCGTACAGGTATAATCGCGGGCGGTGTGGTCCAACTGGGTGCGATGTCGTCTTTCGTGATTGCTCAAGCCAATTAGTCGTTTTCCGCAGTAACGACAGCCACGTTGATTAAGATGATTGCGCCACATGTGTATCGCAATATCCCTCTTCAGCTTGTAACGATTGCCGCAATGATCGCACTCGAAGTCGGGCTGCCCGACCGCGTGCATACGCCTCCGATGGTCTTTCATACCCCTTGCGCTTAAGAACTTCATCTCGCAGATGGAACACTCGAAGTACTCAGACGGTGAGACACTCTTCTTTCGCGTCCTCTCATGGTCGTTGGATTCGTGCTGACTGAGAGACCAATCGTCATTCGTTTCGTTAGCATCGTTCTTCCGATCTATCGGATTGGAGAAACTTCCTGAAGGACTATTCGACGGCACGAATTTAGGCTGCCATTCGGTTTTAAAGGCTTCCAATGTGTCTTCGTAAATATCAATCTCGTATTCGTCTTCGGAAAAACGTTCCCACTTCACCGTGGCCACTTCCATCGTCGTTAGACTTGGCTGCGAGACTACTTCGTTCGTGGGACATTCGGTCTTTACGATTGTGATCCTGAAACAAGGACAAGTCTCGTTAGCCGTGAAACGGGAAAAGCCCGTTTCGTATTTGGTACTTGGAACTTTGAAACTGAAGTCACTGTTTCCATTTTTGTTAGATCGCTCCGTTATTTCTTCTCAAAACGTCCCGGGAAACGTGCGAGTTAGGGTGAAGAGTATTCACTCTGACTCGTACGTTTCTCACCGAAGTCACATTTCAATCGTGGCAACACATCTCGAGAGTCAGGAATCAATCGCACGAAACAACGCCACGCCACAGCACGAACGCCATCGTCGCCCTTTGTCTTCTCTCGTCGATATCATCGATTCGTGTTCTCTTTTGGTGCACTTTATTCTCTTGTCGAAATTACAATGAAAGTGAAACAAACAAAGAATAAAAAACAAACGAGAAAGCAATAATAAAAAAAAACCAGCGGAGATTAGCGTTGGATGTTTTCCTCGACGATCGCGAGTGAATCTCACACACCGAGGTCGTTTTTGTTCTCAGATCGGCTGAGGAGCGTGGGCGGAGGTGGCGGATGGCTGCCCGGATGTTTCTTTCTGTGTCCCATCATACTGCTGCGTTGAGTGAAGCTCTGGCCGCAGAGATCGCACACGTAAGGGCGCTCGCCGGTGTGAGTGAGATTGTGCAGTCTCAGGGTGTTTGGCCTCGTGAACGTTTTCGAGCAGTGTTTGCACTGGAAGGGTCGTTCACCGGTGTGCAAACGGCTGTGCAACTGTAGCCCGTGATTCGTGGCGAATTCTTTGCCGCAGTGAGTACAGAGAAACTTACGCGAATGTACACCCGCGTGATTCTGCAGAATGTACTCGGAAGCAAAGCTCTTGTTGCACACGTCGCAATGGTGCTCCTTTACGAGGCTCTTCTGGACGACACCGTGGACCGTTCGCTTGTGCGCGACGAGATAAGACTTTTGTAGATAAGCCCTGCCACATATCTCGCAGATGAAGCTCTTAGTGCCCAGATGACTGGTGCGATGATCCTTTAATTCGCAATTCGACATGAAGGATTTATCGCACTCGTCGCATTTGTAACGAAAGTCACGTTGATGAACGCGCCTCACGTGCGTCCTTACCGAGACCTTGTTGGTCGTTACGAAGTTGCATTCGTCGCAGGTGAACTTGACACCGCTGTGCAATTGCATGTGGCTCTTAAGCTCGGATTTACGCTTAAACGCTTTCTCGCAAACGTCGCATTTGTGCAGTCTTACGGTACTGTGCTTGATCATGTGACGCCTGTACTGTCCCTTCTGGGCAAAGCTCAACGAGCACGTCTCGCACTCGAGTGTCGTGTCCTTTGTACGTTTCTTCTTCTTCTTCTTTTTCTTCTTTTTGGCGGTCGTTGGCGCTTTGTCGATCCGGGTAACTTCGGCTTCGCGGATGTCAAGCGGTATATCCTCAAGATCGATCACATTTCCCTCCTCGGCCACGTGTTCCACTGTGATTCGTGAAATCCCGGTTGACTCTGCCACCGACGGACTGCCACCTTTCGTATCCACGCCCAACCCGCAATTATTCGTTCTTCTCTTTCTCGGGGACGTCTCCTCGATCCACGATTCACCATCGCCCCTCGATGAATCCTCGCCGTTCGTCGCCGAGCTCGGGCTTGACGACAATTTCTTCGTCCTGGTCGAAGGCTGATCGTCTCGCCTCTTTCGGGCTTTGCGCTGAATTCTACTCTTTTCCTGGTCGCCCGATCTATCCTGGAGCGGCGGGTGTCTCATCATGAAGTAGCACAGTGACTTTGGGATTCGAAAGAAATCGTCCATTATCTTTACCGTGAGAAAATCTGGCCCTAGAGGATCAGGCGGTATGTACCTAAAAAAAAATATCAAAATATCATCAGTGCGATCTCGTAAATTGAGGGGCAAACTTCGCATACACTCGTTAATATATCTCTTGAGCATGCATTGAAAAAAAAAAGAAAAAAAAGCAACTATATATCGAACTGTCAAACTACGAGACATCGACGAAGGTATTTTATTCGAGGACGACACAAAGAAGAATAGCTTCGATATTCTTACTCTCTATTTATTAGCTTCGACATAGCTCGTCACTCTCGCCCATGATCTTTTTCTCATATTACATCGTTCAACAAACGGAACAAAGCCAGGACAGAGCTTTCCCTTGAGAATCTTGTTTACTTTCCACGCATCGCATGCTAGGAAGAAATGCGAAGAACAAAAACACTCTGGATTCCCTCAGGAATTTGAATCGATGGAATTGTTGAGTTTGCTCAAAAGCATAGGTGGTGGTGGTTGTGGATGAGTGCCTGGATGTTGTTGCTTTCTGTTTCTCGTCATGGTGCTACGCTGCCAAAGTTTTTGCCGCATAAATCGCACACGTATGGCTTTTTGCCGGTGTGAGTTGAGCTCGTGTACCGCCAGAGCGTTCGAACGTACGAACCATTTCGAGCACATTTTGCAAGAATATAGACGTTCACCGATGTGCACGCGATTACGCATCGTTAGGGATTGATTTATGGCAAATTCTTTGCCCCACTGAGGGCAGAGAAACTTTCGTGAATGTATACCGATATGATTCTGCCGTACGTGCTCGGAGACGAAGCTCTTGTCGCATATGTTGCATCGATGGTTCTTAACGAGAACTTTTTGTACGACATCGTATACCGTGTGCTTGTGAGCTCCGCCAGATAGGAATTTTGGAGATAGGCCTTGCCGCATATCTCGCATATGAAGCTTTTGGTGCTCGAGTGACTCGTGCGATGATCCTTCAATGCGTAATTTGACCTGCACGACTAGTCGCACGGTTTGTTTGTAACAACGTTACGAAATCGCACTCTTCGCAATTGTACTTCATACCGATATGCAACTGCACGTGAGACTTCAACTCGGATTTTCTCTTGAAGGCTTTATCGTAGATGTCACACTTATGCGAGCGCAGCGTACTTCGCCATGTGTATCGTGCACTCGCACTTTCGAGGAAACTTCAGAGCGCGAGTTTCGCACTCGTGAGCGACGGAATAGCGCTTCATCTCGGGCTTTTTCGCTCTCGTTGATCTCCTGCGGTACATTCATCGAATCGTTGGGTCACGATCGCCGCTGGTTACTTTGCTCCCGCCCTCCCCGACGTTTCTTTCACCATGAAGTAGCATAGTGACTTCGGTATTCGAAAGAAATCGTCCATTATCTTTACCGTGAGAAAATCTGTCCCTAGAGGGTCTAGTGCAATGTACCTAAAAATAAAAATAAAACATTGGCAGTCAATAGGATTGACAAAAAAAAACATTTTAAAAAAATTAAAAAATAACAGACATTGACAATTAATGGGGACAAAATTATGAGAGAAGGCTTGGGAATCGCTCATCGTGTTTCAAGATATACCGATCGCGTTGGGTGAGCTTTTCTCTTACACGCAAAGTATTAACAGTCTGCTAAGTTCGTACAGGACGAGGAACGTCGTTGCCAAGGTTCCATTTCTATTTTCGAAGCTCACACACGAAAAGATTCAGTCGCTATGACACAACGTGTTTTTATTACGGCTGTAACTCTGTTACATGATCTTCTAAATCATCTTTGTCGGTTCTCTTTTTTTTTCTTTCCTTGCTCTCCCTTTACGAATAAACACTTGGATATTTTGAGGGTCGACCATTCGCCGGATTATTCCACAGTCTAATTAACGAGTCTACTGAGGGCGGTTGATAGCGGTCTTGGATAATCACCTGAATGCTTCATTCTATGAGTCATCATTGTGGTGTAGTGGGCATAAGCCTCACCGCAGACGTTGCAAACTTGGGGCCTCGCACCGATGTGCTTTAGTTTGTGGAAGACGAGAGCGCTGAGATTCACGAAAGCCTTTGGAGAATTGTTACACTGAAAGGGGCGTTCACCCGTGTGCTTGCGATTGTGCAACTTTAGGCCCCTGTTGTTCACGAATTGTTTTTCGCACTTGGGGCAATAGTAATGTCTCGTGTGAGCCTCGACGTGTGCTCGCAGGGTGTACTCGAACGTCAAACTCTTATTGCACAATTGACCCTTGTGATTCTTCGGCAATGTCTTCTTGATTACACCGTGAACAAATCTCTTGTGATGCTTTACGCACGATTGTTGCATAAAACATTTGCCGCAAAACTCACAGGTAAATGACTTTACACCGAGATGAAGAGTCTTGTGGTCCTTCATGGCGAAATTCGACATAAAACTGCACCGATCGCAAGTGTAAGGTTCCCGCAGGTGTACACGCTTTATGTGACCGCTCATCCTCATTTTGCTCGATATATTGAACTTGCAATAGTCGTAAGTGTACTTTATGCCCTTGTGAAGTACCTGATGAGTCTTGAGCTCGGATTTTTTTTTTTAACATCTTGTTGCACACGTCACAGAGGAACGGCCTCACCATACTGTGCTTCACGCTGTGCATGAAGTACGAGGATTTTTGCAAAAACGTTTTGCTGCAAGTATTGCAAATCCATTTCGCGGATTTCTTTTTCATTTCCGCCATTCCGACGCAATCGCTTATCTCTTCTCCGAGTCACCCGACGGATTCTTTTTTCTTGTTGGACGACGATCGTTCCTCGATCGAGGTCGGCACGGTAACGGATTCCAAGGTCGGGATTGCCATTTTTCTGGATCTCTTCATTCGGTCGGCCCGAGACTTTTTCCTCGTTCTTTCAGGCTTCTTTGTGTTTCTCTCCTCGATCGCTCCGTCGTCCTCGAGCGTCGAAAACTTCGCGCGATGACGAGCGCTCAGAACTCTTGAGACGTCCCTTCTTATGCTTATCGTGAGACCAGCTGTCGCTAGCGCATCTCGTACGACGAACCTAAAAATAATGACAACATTTTCAGTCGATAGCGGCAAAAAAAAACGTCGTAATCGTTTTGTTCTCTTCACACCCACAATTTCGATGATTTTTCTCACATGCAAACTTCACCGAAGGTTCACCTTAGATCTAGGAGGCTTTTCGAGAGGTACGTTGAAACCAATTTCTCACGCAATACAGTCTCGGATCTCTTAGAATCTATTTATTAAATTCTACACTTTTCTTTTTCTCGCAGCTTGTAAACGCATGATTCTGGCAACCGCGAACGGTGACACTCACTCGAACAATTACGCGCCGATTGACAATCGCTCAGATCGTCGTAACCGGTGAGTTTTTTTTTTTATTTTCATTATTATGAGCGCCAAAAATATTTCCTGTTAGATCGCAGGTAGTGTTTGTTTTCACTGTCGGACTCCGCTGGCACGAAAATTTCACGACAAGCCATCTGACTGTACGGTGAATACGTTTTTAATTTATTTTTCACTAACAAAAGTTTGCGACGAAAGTCGAGTATTCAGCGAGAATTATAAGGGGTGGAAGATGAGCTGTTCGAGGCGTTTTATTTGTTCGTTGGTCGAGGCGATCAATGAACAAAGTCTAGGCTTTTTCTCTGTTATCAGGCTTGTCGGAATCATCGCTGTGATCAGTCTCGCCATCTTCCTCGCTGCGATCAGCATCCCTGTCTTCCTCGCTGCGATCGGTCTCGACGTCTTCCTCGTTGCGATCAGCCTCGACTTCTTCCACGCTACGTTTAGCCTTGTTGATTTCCTCGCTACAATAAGCAATATCGTCATCTTCGCTACGATCATCAGCCTTGTCTTCCTCACTGCGATGAACAGCAGCGTTGTCTTTGTCCCGATGATCGTCAGTCTTTTTGCCTTCTTTGCAACCACGATCGTCAGCCTTTTTGGTTTCCTCGGTACGATGGCCGGCAGTTTTGCCCGATCGCTTCGCAGTTCGATGTAGCGATCGCACGTGAGTCCTGAGCACGAGCCTGTAAGAGGTTGAGAATTCGCAAGAGTCGCAATTGTACATTGATTCGCCGTGAATGTCGCGATGCTTCCTCATTTCGTAGAGCCTCTTGAAGGCTCGACCGCAAAGATCACACTTGTGGGATCTCTCGTCACTGTGCGACAGCAAGTGTTTCTTGAACGGTGCCAAGCCGAGAACGCTTCTGCCGCATTGTTGGCACTCGTAGTATACGGGCAAACGTTTTACGCGGCTGTGGGTCTTTATGTGACGATCGTAACGCCATTTGCAGTCGAATTTCTCATCGCATAGCTCGCAATCGTAATTCATATGCTCGGAATGTTTGCCAACGTGGATAGTCATGTGCCGCTCGTATTCGGATTTGCAGGGAAAATCGTAACCGCAAGGTTTACACCTGTTGCCCGATTGATCAGACGCGTTTCTGCTGTGTATCTTCATGTGACGATCGTATTTGGATTGATATGCGGTTTGAAAGCCGCAAGGTCGACACTCGAAATTCACCGTATCCCTCGCGTCCCGACTCTTGTGTATGTTCATGTGACGATCGTATTTCGGCTTCGACGTGAACGTGAAGCCGCACGGAAGACACTTGTAATTCTTGACTCTCGGCCGTTGGCCGTTGTGTATGTACATGTGTCGAATGTACTTGGATTTATGCTTGAACTGATAACCGCATGGCTTGCACTCCCAAGGTCCTTTCGCGTTATCGTCGGATCGCGAGAAACCCGATTCGGAATTTTCGTTCGTACTGTCCGCGTATTTGTCGTATCGAGCATTCTCCCGTTCAGTGCTGCGATCGAGCTCGCGCTCGTTGAGCGGCACATCATCCAGATCCACCGATTCGTGTTTTATCGCGGCGAATTTTTCCGTCGACTCGTCTTCGCTTTTTACCGCTGAATCGTCGATCACCGATGCCGAGTTGAATTCCTCATTCGCATTCTCGCGCTCCTCATGATCCCAGAATCTTCCCCTCTTGGATGCGTCTTCGTCGTTAGGCGGCGTTATCTCCTGCGTCGATTCCACATCCGAAGGATACTCCGTCTTGACCGTTACGAATTCCAACGGCACACTGGGCACGCACCCCACTGTTTCTGTCGCCTTGTTGCGACGTCGCTTTCTTTTGGCCGGCCTTGCTCTGATTGACGCTGGCTCGTCCGAGGTCCTCGCGTCCGGCCACGGTGTACGCGTCAGTACCTTCATGCACTGGGACTTTGGCACCCGATAGAACTCGTCCAATATCTTTATTATGAGAAACTCCGACTCTAGCGGATCAGGGGCGGCGCACGACCTAAAAAAAATGCAAACATCGTCAGTCGACAAGTGGGGAAAGGCAAAAAGAAAAAAAAAAGAAGATAAATTGCGATCACCGAGATAGTTCGATCGAGACATGCACGCCGGAAGGGCGACGAGAAAATCAGCCAATTGCCTACAATTGGAAGGATATTTTCGCGAAGGTTTATTTCGACAAAGAGCTCGCACGTATAACGCTCAAATTCTCTTATCATCTATTTATTCGTAACAAATAAAATAAAACCCTTGTATCTCGTACACTTGGTTGGGCGTGCCAACCTTACAAATCAACAAGTCCTCAACTGTTCTCCGGCATATATATATAAATATAGACGCGTACACGGGATCAATCGCAACTATCGATTGTGACAAAGAAAATTAGGAATTCGAATCGCCGGCGTTCACTAGATCGATCAACGAGGTGCGTGGCGGTGGCGGATGGGAGCCCGGATGTTTACGTCTGTGCGCCATCATGGTGGTACGCTGAGTGAACGTCTTGTCGCAAATGTCGCAAACATAGGGTCGTTGTCCGGTGTGAGTAAGTTTGTGAACGGCGAGAGCGTTCGAGCGCGCGAAAGATTTTGAGCACATGTTGCACTTGTGAGGACGTTCACCGGTGTGCATACGATTGTGCATGCGAAGCGAGTAATTCGTGGCAAATTCTTTACCACACTGCGAGCACAAGAACTTCTGTGAGTGTACACCCATGTGATTTTGAAGACAGTACTTTGTGGCGAAGGTCTTTTCACACATGTCGCACTTGAGTTCCATCGGTGCGCGATTGTGCACACCGTGTACGACGCGCTTGTGATGGACGAGATAGCTTCGCTGGAGAAAGCCGTTACCACAGATCTCGCATATGAAGCTCTTCTCGCCGAGATGACAGGTGCGATGATCCTCGAGCTCGTGCTTCGACATGAACGCTTTCTCGCACTGATCGCACTTGTGACGATAAATTTTCTGATGTACGCGCTTCTTGTGGACCATCAACGAGACCTTGTAGGCTGTACTGAAGCTGCATATGTCGCATGTGTGCATCGAACCGTTGTGTATCTCACGATGCATCTTCAACTCGTACGGTCGCTTGAACGCCTTGTCGCAGTCCATGCACTTGTGGGGCTTCTCGTTGCTGTGCTTCAACATGTGCTGCTTGTAAGCGGACGGCCTCGTGAAGTTTTTCCCGCATGGCACGCACGCCAGTGTTATCGGATCGCGCCTCTTTCTCGTGTGGGTGTTCATGTGTCGCTCGTACTTCCATTTGCGCGAGAATTTGTAACCGCATGGCTCGCACTCGTAAGGCATGCCTTTCTTTCTCTTCTCCGCGGCGTGACGTGTATCGCTGATTCCTGGAACATCCTGGGAACTTGGAGATTCAGAAATGTCGATTTGGCCGGTTTCTTCATCATCGTCATTGGCACTGTTGTTAATATCGTCTTCGGTATCTTCTCGTCTCTCGATCTTTCGATCCTCCAGTGGAACATTGTCTTCCGAGTCATCACGCTCGTCCCATAAACTTTCGATTATAGCGTTAAACCTCGTTTTCTTGGTCGGTCGAGATTTCTTCCTCTTGCTCGGCATCCCATCGCGCTTCTGGTTGAGCCCTCGTTTCTGTCTGTTCTTGGTTCGTACGGGGGCCACGTTCTCGTTCTTGGAACACTCGATCTTTACCGTCGCAATCTCGTCGTGGCTCGAGGACACTCGCGTAGTCTTATCGTCGAATGACTTGTCTACGTTGACGACACTGCCTAGATCCTTGATGGACCTTCTCGCCAAGGTTGCATTGCTCTCGATCTTCGGACGTGTCAACATCATGTAGCACTTGGATTTGGGAATTCGATAGAAATCATCCATTATCTTTACCGTCAGATAGTCGGGCCCTAGCGGATCTGGCGCGATGTACCTAAAAATAATGATAAGATTGCGGGTTAATGGAAGAGAAAAGACGTGACGGACGGTATTGCGATTTGAGAGAAGGGACTCGCATCGGGAACGGAAAGTCAAAAGTTGCATGCGCCCAATAATGAATCGTCTAGGATCTGGAAGGTGAATACACGCAGGACAATATTGAGAGTCAAAATTTGCACGAGATACTCAAGTATCCTCATTACGTATTTATTGTATTCACTTGTTTCTTTTTCTTTCTTCCATCTTACATACATCTTTCGGAAAAAGACGTGATCACTTTAACGATTGGTAAGTTTCGAGCGTGGAACCACGGGATCCGCGCGACGTTACGATTCCACGTGACATCGCGAGAGTAACTACGAGCTCGTGTCCAGTGCGTTTCCGTATTTGCTCAACGAGGTAGGAGGCGGTGGAGGATGATTGCCGGGATGTTTGCGTCTGTGTATCATCATCGTCGTACGTTGGGTGAAGCTCTTGTCGCACAAGTCGCACAGATAAGGCCGCTCACCCGTGTGAGTCAGCTTGTGAATGGACAGAGCGTTCGAGCTCGTGAATGCCTTCGAGCACATGTTGCAACCGTACGGACGTTCACCGGTGTGCATACGAGTGTGCAACTTGAGCGACTGATTGTTCGCGAACTCTTTGCCGCACTGTGAGCACAAGAATTTTTGGGAATGAAGGCTCACGTGACTCTGTAGAGCGTACTCCGTGTTGAATGTTTTTTCGCAGTGTTCGCACTTAAGATTCTTCGGTGCACGATTACGTATGCCGTGTACCACACGTTTGTGATGAACCAAATGAGACTTTTGGGTGTAAGCGTTGCCACATAGGTCGCATACGAAACTCTTCGTGCCGAGATGACTCGTCACATGATCGGCCAGCTCGTATTTGGACATATATGCTTTCTCACACTTATCACACTTGTGCGGAAAATCCTTCTCGTGTACTCCCCTCGTGTGCGTCTTCAGCGACAATTTGTAAGCCGTCGTGAAGTTACATATCTCGCAGGTGTACATCACACCACTGTGTATTTGCATGTGATTCTTCAGTTCCGACGATGTCTTGTAGGCTTTGCCGCAACGGTCGCACTTGTGGGGCCGCTCGGTGCTGTGCTTAAGCATGTGACGATTGTATGCCGATTTTCTTGGAAAACTCTGCTTACAAGTGGTGCACTCGTGAATCACCGGATCGGGTTTTTTCTTGTCATGCGTGTTCATGTGTCGCTCGTACTTCCATCTGCGCGAAAATTTGTAACCGCAGGGCTTGCACTCGTAGGACAGACCTTCCTTTTTCTTCTCCGCGGCCCGAGGTGAATTGCCGATTCGTGGAACTTCCTGGGAATTCGAAGATTCAGGAATGTCGATTCTTCCGGTTTTTTCGGCGTCGTCAGCGTCGTCTTCGGTATCTTCTCGTCGATCACTCTCGCGGTCCTTCAGTGGATCATTGTCCGAATCTTCCGAATCATCAGGTTCGTCCCAGGAACTTTCGGCCGTAGCATTAACTCTCGTTTCCTTCCTTCTCTTGCTCGACGTCCCATCGCTATTCTGGTTGAGCCCTCGTTTCTCCCTGTTCCTCGTTGGTTCGGAGGCGATTTCCTCGTCCTCGGGAAATTCGATCTTCACCGTCGCAATCTCGTCGGCGCTCGAGGACACTCGCGTAGTCTTATTGTCGAATGACTTTTCTACGTTGACAACACTGCGTAGGTCGTTTGTCGGCGTTTTCTCCGAGGTCGCTTTGCTCCCGTTCTCCGGACGTGTCAATATCATGTAGCACTTGGATTTGGGAATTCGATAGAAATCATCCATTATCTTTACCGTCAGATAGTCGGGCCCTAGCGGATCTGGCGGGATGTACCTGAAAATAATGATACGATTGCGGGTTAATGGAAGAGAAAAGAAGTGACGGGCGGAATTGCGATTTGAGATGAGGAACTCGAATTAGGAATGGGAGGTCAAAAGTTGCATGCGCCTAGTTACAAATCGACTAAGATCTGGGAGGTGAATACTCGCAGGTGAATATTGAGAGTCAAAATTCGCACGAGATACTCAAGTATCCGTATTACGTATTTATTGTATTCACTTGTTTCTTTTTCTTTCTTTCATCTTATATACATCGTCCGGAAAAGAAAGGTGATCGCTTTAACGATTGTTCGAAGATAACGTTCGAGCACTGGAACCACGGGATACGTTGACGTTGCCGATTCCGCGTGACAGGATGAGGGTAGCTACGAGCTCGTGTCCTGCGCGTTCTCGAATTTGCTCAACGAGGTGGGAGGCGGTGGAGGATGATTGCCGGGATGTTTGCGTCTGTGTATCATCATCGTCGTACGTTGGGTGAAGCTCTTGTCGCACAAGTCGCACAGATAAGGCCGCTCACCCGTGTGAGTGAGCTTGTGAACGGCTAGAGCGTTCGAGCGCGCGAATGCTTTTGAGCAAATGTTGCAACTGTAAGGGCGTTCACCGGTGTGCATACGGCTGTGCATCTTGAGCGAGTGATTGGTTGCGAACTCTTTGCCGCACTGTGAGCACAAAAATTTTTGAGAATGAAGGCTCACATGACTCTGCAGACAGTATTCCGTGGCGAACGTTTTATCGCAAAAATCGCACTTGAGCTCCTTCGGTGGGCGATTCTGTACGCCGTGTATCACGCGCTTGTGATAGAGCAAATAAGTCTTTTGGGTGTAAGCGTTGCCGCATATCTCGCAAATGAAACTCTTCGTGCCGAGATGACTCGTCAGATGATCGTCCAGCTCGTATTTGGACATGAACGCCTTCTCGCACTTTTCACACTTGTGCGGATAATCCTTCTGGTGTACTCGCCTCTTGTGTGTCTTCAGCGAAACTTTGTAAGCCGTTGTAAAGTTACATATCTCGCAGGTATACATCGAACCACTGTGTATCTCCATGTGAGTCCTCACTTCCCAAGATCTCTTGAAGGTTTTGCCGCAAACGTCGCACTTGTGGGGCCGCTCGTTGCTGTGCTTAAGCATGTGACGATTGTACGCCGATTTTCTTGTGAAACTCTGCTCACAAGTGGCACACTCGTAACTCACCGGATTGGGCTTTTTCTTATTGTGCGTTTTCATGTGTCGCTCGTATTTCGACTTACGAGAGAACTTGTAACCGCAGGGTTTGCACTCGTATGTCACGGATTCGCGCTTCTTCGCGCACTTTTTCTCTTCTGCCGCTGCGGCGACAGCGACGATGCTCCTCGATCGTAATATTTTGTTCAACGAAGCCATCGGGCAATCAAATCCAATGTCCAGCGGATCGGCTTCCGTGACGTTTTCTCTTTGATTAACGTCCTCGGTATCCGGCGGTTCAGTCTTCAGCTCATGCTCGTTGGTAAAGTCTCTGCAATCACAATGGTCAATTTTAGACATGCCCTGGAGCGATTATACCGATTTTTTTTGCCGTTCTTTGCATCTCCTTTTTTTCTCTCCCATGTTTGAGCACAAACAAACAAAAAGGGGCATGCGCTCCCTCGTGTTAAAGATCCATCCAAGCCTGCGGTGATCCTTAATCTGAGGGGTTTTCGAAGTGAAGCGAGATTAATTTATTCACAGACAAATTCGAGACGTTTTACAAAAGTATTTATTATTCGTGTTGTTTTCGAACCGATACAAACATCGCGAGAATTCCAAATGAAGAACGAAAGCCCGTAAATGTTAATTAATAATGTTCATATATGTTGTTCTCTCGTTTTCCGCGTCTAATTTCGTAATTGAAAACGTACGAAACGCGACGAAACACCATACTAACGCAATTTCCATTCCTCCGCATTCGAACATACCGAGGAACGAATTCTAAATGAAAAAGAAAAAAACAGAACGTACGTAGAAGAAAAAAAAAACAAATAAATACAATTCGTTTGCGCAAAGCGACACGAGGAACAGCCCGTGTCTTCTGTCGATATGCATCTCTGCGAGAAAGTTCTCCGACGCACGCGGATTTCCGATGTGCGGTAAGAAATTCTGGTAACTCGAATCACAAGCGAATCCAGTCGAAGAAAATGATCGTGTCTTTTCGTCATTTTTTTTTTTCTTCGTTTGGCCTCAGACACAAGTGGATTTCTGATGAGCGGTGAGATTGCCCTGGCAGGAGAAGCCGCGATGGCAAATCTTGCAAACGTACGGTCTCTCGCCCGTGTGTCCGCGTCGATGAATCGTCAGTGTGGAACGTTGTGAGAATGCCTTCGGACATTGGTCGCACTTGTACGGCTTTTCCCCCGTGTGTACGCGTTGATGAAGTCGCAAATGTTCAGAATGGCTGAAACCTTTGCCGCACGAGTCGCAAACGTATGGTTTTTCACCGGTATGAATGCGCCTGTGTTTCTTGAGATTTTCGGCGCTGCTTAGGCTCTTGCCGCAGAAATCGCAGAGATAAAATTTCGTTGGATTGTGAGTCTCTTTGTGACGGGAGAGTGATCTCATGGTGGCGAGTACACGACCGCATATGTTGCACGCCGTGCTCCTCGATTTCTTTGACTTTCTCTTCGGATGTAAGCGGCGACGATGATCGGCTAATTGACGTTTAAGATGATAAGTCACGTTACACTTTTGACAGACGAAAGGCTTCTCGCCCGTGTGAACGTTGTAGTGCTCCTGAAGCTCGAACGCTTTGCGAAATTTTTTCGCGCAGTCGTTGCACTCGAACGGCATATCGGATTTGTCGGCGTGGTGCCTCGCGATGTGTATACTGAGTGTGCTGAGGGCGCCTGTCTGGTAATTACACTCGTTGCAAAAGTAACTAGGATAAGAATGAGTCTTCTCGTGCCTCTTGAGGTGGCCGTAGATGCGATATTGCTTAGGGCAGTGTTTGCACGTGAGCAGAGGCCTCGATTCTACCTCCAAATTTTCCGTGTCACGCTTGTCCGAGGATACTTCTTTCTCCTCAATCTTCACATTCGTATTTTCGCTTATTCGCGATCGCCTCTTCGTCTTTCGCTTCTTGCCGACGCCTCGTTTTCTGATGCTCTTTCTCGTCCCTGCTTTCGCGATTTCCGTCTCTGATAAACGTTCTATCTTGACCATTGGAATCTCGCCTGTGTTTCCGGAAACTGCTAGCCCAGAAGTCTTTTGTCCGTTGACAACGTTGACCTTCACGGACTCGCTCTTGTCTAACTTCGATATATTCTTGAGCGCTGCCTCTGACGTCATCAAGTAACACTTGCCTTTTGGAATTCGATAGAAATCGTCCATTATCTTTACCGTCAGATAGTCCGGGCCTAACGGATCTGGCGCGATGTATCTAAAAATAATGATAACATTGTCGATTAATGGAGTGTAAAGAAGTGACGAACAGCGGTATTGGCGATTTTGAAACGATAGCGAATCCCCAAACGTAAAATCAAAATTTGCATGCGCAGTGAACAATTTTCTACGAACTAGTGGACTGCTCCCTCTCTCTCTCTCTCTACGCCTCTCTCGCTTTCGAGGTCATATCAACTCAGATCTTCCACGAGCTATTTCAATATCCTAGTTATCGTGTATGCTTTTTTTGTGCACTTAATTTACATAAGCAATATGAAATACAGGCACTTTAACGAATGTGCGAAGTTAAAAGTCTTCGCTATGACGGAATCATGATGTTATCCGTCCATCGTCCTCGTGTCGCGTTTAAGCACAATCGGCCTTGAACTCTTCCAGATCACGTACGCCGTGTATAGCACCTTTGTAGCAAAGCTGATGAATACTCGACTAATAGGCATCGCCACATATCTCGCAAAAAAAAACTCTTCGTGCCGAGATGACTCGTCGAGTGATCGTCCAACTTGTACTTGGACAGATACGCCTTGTCGCACTTTTCACACTTGTGCGGATAATCCTTCGTGCGTCACCAGCGATACTTTGTAAGCCGTCGTGAAGTTACATATCTTGCAGGTGTGTTTCACTTGCACTTTTTTCGTCCGCCACAGTGATGTCCCACGATCCCTGGAAATTGTCATGGAAAAAGTGTCTGCAATGATGATTGCCGATCGTAGTCACGTCCTAATAGTTTACACCATTCTTCTTTCGCAGGAGATAGTCATTTTTTTATTGTCGAACAGATCCACCGCAGTTTGACGAGCCTAAGCATCTGGGAAGTGTCTGTGCGACGCGACCAATCATTTACGCAGGAATAGTCGTGAAATATATAAAATCTTTTTATTATTTCAATCATTCGGATCGATACATCAACACCGTATCATCGATAGTTCGAAACGGATCAACAACTTCCTCATCGTTTGTAACGTTCGTGGGTATTTCTTTTTTTTTTTCTTTGTCGAACGTTCTCGAAAGTTTATAAATCGACAAAATACAAGAAGCTTAAGAAGAAAAAAACGGAACGAGAAGTTGAATAAATAATGATTGTTCATGCGATTCGTGGCCGTCACTGCAACGAAGAAATTTTGGGAACTCGAATCATAAGCGAAACCAGTCAAAGAAAATGATTGTGTCTTTTCGTGTAATTCTTTTTATTTTTTTTCCTCAATATTCGTTCGGCCTCAGACGCAAGTAGATTTCTGATGAGCGGTGAGATTGCCCTGGCAGGAGAAGCCGCGATGGCAAATTTTGCAAACGTACGGTTTCTCGCCCGTGTGTCCGCGTCGATGAATCGTCAGTGTGGAACGTTGCGAGAACGCCTTCGGGCATTGGTCGCACTTGTACGGCTTTTCCCCCGTGTGTACGCGTTGATGAAGTCGCAAATGTTCAGAATCGCTGAAACCTTTGCCGCACGAGTCGCAAACGTATGGTTTTTCACCGGTATGAATGCGCCTGTGTTTCTTGAGATGTTCGGCGCTGCTTAGGCTCTTGCCGCATAAATCGCAGAGATAAAATTTCGTTGGATTGTGAGTCTCTTTGTGACGGGAGAGTGATCTCATGGTGGCGAGTACACGACCGCATATGTTGCACGCCGTGCTCCTCGATTTCTTTGACTTTCTCTTCGGATGTAAGCGGCGACGATGATCGGCTAATTGACGTTTAAGATGATAAGCCACGTTACACTTTTGACAGACGAAAGGCTTCTCGCCCGTGTGAACGTTGTAGTGCTCCTGAAGCTCGAACGCTTTGCGAAATTTTTTCGCGCAGTCGTTGCACTCGAACGGCATATCGGATTTGTCGGCGTGGTGCCTCGCGATGTGTATACTGAGTGTGCTGAGGGCACCTGTCTGGTAATTACACTCGTTGCAAAAGTAACTAGGATAAGAATGAGTCTTCTCGTGCCTCTTGAGGTGGCCGTAGATGCGATATTGCTTAGGGCAGTGTTTGCACGTGAGCAGAGGCCTCGATTCTACCTCCAAATTTTCCGTGTCACGCTTGTCCGAGGATACTTCTTTCTCCTCGATCTTCACATTCGTATTTTCGCTTATTCGCAATGGCCTCTTCGTCTTTCGCTTCTTGCCGACGCCTCGTTTTCCGATGCTCTTTCTCGTCCCTGCTTTCGCAATTTCCGTCTCTGATAAACGTTCTATCTTGACCATTGGAATCTCGCCGGTGTTTCCGGAAACTGCTAGCCCGGAAGTCTTTTCTCCGTTGACAACGTTGACCTTCACGGACTCGCTCTTGTCTAACTTTGATATATTCTTGAGCGCTGCCTCTGACGTCATCAAGTAACACTTGCCTTTTGGAATTCGATAGAAATCATCCATTATCTTTACCGTCAGATAGTCCGGGCCTAACGGATCTGGCGCGATGTATCTAAAAATAATGATAACATTGTCGATTAATGGAGTGTAAAGAAGTGACGAACAGCGGTATTGGCGATTTTGAAACGATAGCGAATCCCGAAACGGAAAATCAAAATTTGCATGCGCAGTGAACAATTTTCTACGAACTAGTGGACTGCTCCCTCTCTCTCTCTCTCTCTCTCCACCTCTCTCGCTTTCGAGGTCATATGAACTCAGATCTGCCACGAGCTATTTCAATATCCTAGTTATCGTGTATGCTTTTTTTTGTGCACGTAATTTACATAAGCAATATGAAATACAGGCACTTTAACGAATGTGCGAAGATAAAAGTCTTCGCTATGACGGAATCATGATGTTATCCGTCCATCGCCCTCAAGTCGCGTTTAAGCACAATCGGCCTTGATCTCTTCCAGATCACGTACGCCGTGTATAGCACCTTTGTAACAAAGCTGATGAATACTCGACTAATAGGCATCGCCACATATCTTGCAAACAAAACTCTTCGTGCCGAGATGACTCGTCGAGTGATCGTCCAACTTGTACTTGGACAGAAACGCCTTGTCGCACTTTTCACACTTGTGCGGATAATCCTTTGTGCGTCATCAGCGATACTTTGTAAGCCGTCGTGAAGTTACATATCTTGCAGGTGTGTTACACTCGCACTTTTTTCGTCCGCCACAGTGATGTCCCACGATCCCTGGCAATTGTCATGGAAAAAGTGTCTACAATGATGATTGCCGAACGTAGTCACGTCCTAATAGTTTACACCATTCTTCTTTCGCAGGAGATATTCATTTTTTTATTGTCGAACAGATTCACCGCAGTTTGACGGGCCTAAAAATCTGGGAGGTGTCTGTGCCACGCGACTAATCATTTACGCAGGAATAGTCGTGAAATATATAAAATCTTTTTATTATTTCAATCATTCGGATCGATACATCAACACCGTATCATCGATAGTTCGAAACGGATCAACAACTTCCTCATCGTTTGTAACGTTCGTGGGTATTTCTTTTTTTTTTCTTTGCCGAACGTTCTCGAAAGTACTTTATAAATCGACAAAATACAAGAAGCTTAAGAAGAAAAAAACGGAACGACAAGTTGAATAAATAATGATTGTTCATGCGATTCGTGGCCGTCACTGCAACGAAGAAATTCTGGGAATTCGAATCACAAGCGAAACCAGTCGAAGAAAATGATTGTGTCTTTTCGTGTAATTCTTTTTATTTTTTTTTCCTCAATATTCGTTCGGCCTCAGACACAAGTGGATTTCTGATGAGCGGTGAGATTGCCCTGGCAGGAGAAGCCGCGATGGCAAATCTTGCAAACGTACGGTCTCTCGCCCGTGTGTCCGCGTCGATGAATCGTCAGTGTGGAACGTTGCGAGAACGCCTTCGGGCATTGGTCGCACTTGTACGGCTTTTCGCCCGTGTGTACGCGCCGATGAAGACGCAAATTTTCGGAATCGGTGAAGCCTTTGCCGCATATGTCACAAACGTATGGCTTTTCGCCGGTATGAATACGCCTGTGTTTCTTGAGATGTTCGGCGCTGCTTAGGCTCTTGCCGCAAAAGTCACAGAGATAGAGTTTCGTCGGATTGTGACTCTCTTTGTGACGCGATAGTGATCTCTTGGTGGATAGTACACGACCGCATATATCGCAAGTCGTGCTCGTAACCTTGTCCGGTTTCAACTCGGGATGAGCGCGTCGACAGTGCGCTGTCAATTGACGTCTGAGATTGAAAGCCTCGCCGCACTGTTGACAAGCGAAAGGTTTCTCGCCCGAATGAACGTTGTAATGCTCCTGAAGATCGATCGGACGTCGAAACGATTTTTCGCACTCGTTGCATTTGTATGGCACGTCGGCCGGATTACTGTGTTGCTTGCCAACGTGGATGCTAAGGGCAGTCAACAGTGTTGTCTCGTAATCGCACTCTTTGCACATGTAACTCGGATAAAAGTGCGTCTTCTCGTGCCTTTTAAGATCCCGATGTAGGCGAAACTTCTTCGGGCAATGATTGCACGCTAGATTCTCGTCGCGATGACGCGCACGGTGTTTGTAATAATTGCTCTTGTGACGAAACACCTTTTTGCAAACGTCACACGAGTACTCGTCCTTTATTTCACGTTTTTGTGGCTTCTTCCCGATCTTGCGCTTCCTACCGCTGTGTATCTTCATGTGTTTGCGCAACGTGACGCACGTACGAAAAACTCTACCGCAATGATTGCACGTGTTCTTCTGCTGACGTTTGTTCTTGCTGCTGTGCTGCTCGAGCTCGTGCTTATCCATGAGTTCCTGATTCGCGAAGAATATACCGCAGCTCGAACAATTATAGGCCAACGGTAGATCCTCCTCCTCATCCTCCTCGTCGTCCACTACGTATTCCTCCTTTATCTCCGCGATTACCATCTTCTCCATTTTTGGCGCGACAGCTATCGGTTCCGGGAGACCGCAACTCGCCGCTGTTCGTTTCCTCGCTTTCTTCGGCACAGGCTTTGTGGTGGTTTTCCTCATCAGATCGAGCTTCTCTAGCATCGCCATTCCATATAACTCGTCGGGTGAATGACGTTGACGGTATCTGAAATTGAAAATTCATTAATCGCATCAGTTTGACGCTTCGTGATTGTTTTGCCGTTTTTTCACCCCTCTCTCTCTCTCTCTCTCGCCCTTGCTTCCACCACCTCTCCTTCTTCTCTCTTTCGCGATATGTATTTGTTTCGGCATTCACGAGAGCAATTCGCTCAAACGTGTCCAGTTTCAGCATTATTCGCGCGAGCGCCTAGAAACGACAGGCATTTGTCGCACACGCGTTTTTAAGTCTCGATGACGTTTCGGGCCTCGGGGGACGCTATACAGGCCTTTTCCTTCACACTCACGTGGAAATCTTGATCGCTACTTTGGTCATAATTTCCACGTTGCATACATATAGTGAGCAAACACCGCGGTTTACACGGTTGCGTTTGAAATGAAAAGGCCTGCTCATGGTTGCACATTTTCAGTGTACATCGCTGTTATATGAGAATTTCGAATATTTCGAACGATCGTTTATCGGGAATCAATTGAAACATGTATATTGATACAGAGATCGGAAAAAAATACTCCCGAAATGTGGTTATTTTTTGTAATAATTTCTCGATATTTCGAAATATATACGACTTTTCGTTAAAAACTAATTCGATCCGAAAATTTCGTGCTGAACGGAAATGCTTTTCTATTGAAATATATATATATATATATATATATATATATATATATATCCCTTCCTACAATAAAATTTGGTCATCCTGTGAGGAATTTTCTACTCGATCGATGTACCAATAATTTTGGAGTTCCCAATGCTCAGTTTTTCTTTCTTTTTCCTTTTACTTCGTAAATACCGAAATTCTCATCAGCTCAATTTTTTGATTGAGAATGCCCGCGCGTACGTATCCTCCAAGAACGAAACTGTTGATTCTTTCATCGAATCGCAAGAGAGCCCTATGGAAATATATTTTCCTAACGTTGCGTGATCTCAGTGAAGATAGCGATCGTCAAGGATTTTCTTTTCTTAGGGTCGTTTATTATTAGTTACAACCATCGTTGTACATCGCAGTTCAGTATTAAAAAAAAAAAAAAGAAAAAAACGCGACACGAGAGAAATTCTCGCTTTCTCTCCTTCGCGTATAAAAACGTCGATCGAAAAGTTAAAAAAAAAACACACACACAAGCTGTAAAAACTGTACAAGTACGAAAGCAGACATTCGTACAAAATTTCACAGTTTATTTTTTCCTTCCTTCCGTCGTAGCAAATTCCGAAGTTGAAGCACTTCACCAGTTCGAGTTAAGTCAACGTGTATGGAGGCGCAATTTTTATTCGGTGTTACTCGCCGTCACGACGATGGCGATACCAACCGGATGGATTTTTCCGTGAGCGTTTAGCAGAGCCTTCGAAACGAACGATTTATTGCACTGATTGCACTGATAGGGTCGTTGCCCGGTGTGATAACGTTTGTGTATAACGAGGGTCGAGTGTTGGGTGAAGGATTTGCCGCAAGTCTCGCAACCGTAAGGTTTTTCACCGGTGTGCGTTCTCTTGTGCACGACGAGGGTGGTACGTTTGTGAAATGCTTTGCCGCAAACGTCGCAAACGAGGGATTTTTCACCACCGTGAAGTCTCAGATGATCCTGCAATGAGCCCTTCGACGAGACGATTTTCTGACAAAAATCGCACGCATACTTGTTCTCACCGGTGTGCGATTTCACGTGTACAACAAGTGAATTCTTGTAGGCGAAAACTTTGCCGCATATCTCGCACTGATGTCTCGCCGGACGAAAGTTTGGCTCGTGTATCTTCGTATGTCGGGCGAGGGTGTGACCGTTCGGAAAAGTTTTGCCGCAGATACAGCAAACGTGCTCGTTCGCCCCGTGTTTCATGTTCATGTGAGCGTGAACCTCGGCATTCGTGAAGAAACCTTTGCCGCACGACTCGCAATGACACTTGTATCTCTCGTAATGACGTCGCTGATGCATCGCCAATTGGGACGCCTGCACGAAGGCGCGTCCGCAAACGTCGCAAACGAAATTTCTCTCGCGCGTGTGTATTCTACGATGAACCGCGAGGGTGCTTGTGCGCTTGAATGATTTGTGACAAATGTCGCACTGATGGGGACGAGCGTCGCTGTGGGCAACCAAATGACCCTCGAAGAGATTTTTCGAACGAAAGTGCTTCGAGCACACGTCGCACTTGTAAGAATCCTTGACGATTTCACGCGACGTCTCGTGACCCGAGCTTCCAACATCAGCTTTGGTAAGCGTCCCCTTCCGGAAGGGGGCTCGAGGAGAATCCTTCGGATATCGGTCGTCCTTCGTCGGTGTCGCGAGTTCCTCAGAAAACTCGGACCTCGGCTTCTCGGTGTCGCTCGATGACCTGAAAATTCAAGAGGAAAAATCAACTATAAGACGATACACTTTTGCTCGGGCTCGATCCTTTCGTTATACTTTTATTCTATTTATTGTTCCCTTATCTTGGCGCTTTTTTTCTCTGTCGCGCGCACGAGGGACGACCTATCGCGGAATTTCACCAACCCAACAGAAACTGGTCAAGAAGATAGTCGAGAAAAAAACAAAATATCTGCAACAGGAATACTTTCGACGTACCATTCTCGTTTACTTTCCGCTTCGACAATCGCGGCGGGGAATTTTTCTCTCGTACACGTGTTCCGCCACTACACTTGTATCGTAGTCGCTCTTTTTTTTTCTCTTCGGAATTGAGGAGAGTCGAGCGTTTCACCGATCAATCTCAAAGGACATTAATTTTTTTGGCCGTCGATGCTGCCAAGAAAAGTTCAACTTGGAAGCTTCCGGAAGTTCCACATCGGTGTCGAGGGAACAAAAAAAAATGTAATCTAGACAATTTGACACAATTACTCACGAATAATTGCGAATTGACCTGGAATTCGATTGTCAATGAGCGCAATCGATATGTCAGTACGATTTTTTATTTGATTTTGTCTCCAATCCGATGAGTTAGTACTCATTGAAGCTTCAAAGTTATTGAATTTGTGAGTGAATTTTTTCTGGATGTATCAACGTCCAAAAAACAAATCGCGTATCCTCTAAAATTGGCTAAATGCTACACTCGAAAAACAAGCTACGCGGGCCGCCCGACTTACCTTGACGCGCGCGTGCGCGCCCTAGTGTGTGTGCCAGTTCTCTTCGTGCAGAAACAACCGTACGAGACTAGCTCGCGACGATCCCTTCTTTTTTGTTCTCGCTGCTTCGCGCGACATTCGTAGCTATTTATCGACAACGTTGAGATAAAGAAGAATCGCCCAGAATTTTCGCACAGTTTTGAAAAGTTTCCCCGTTAACTTCCGGGCAAATTGTCGAAGTTCACGAAACGCCATCACGGCGTCAAACAACGAATATCAGGAGAAAAAAGGTGTCCAGGTGGGTGCTGGGATGTGTGGGGATAGTTGAATGAAAGAGGAAAATGGAGCATCCTCAACGACGATGGCGCTCGCGGATCTTGCTCGTTGCTTCACTTGGTTTCTTTATTGTGACACTTTGCGTGGGCGTTGAGGGACCCCTGTTGCGTGAATCTCTTGCCGCATGTCTTGCACTCGTACGGTCTCTCGCCTGTGTGAGTTCTCAGATGCACCACGAGATACTTCCTCACGCTGAATGCTTTGCCGCAAATCTCGCAAACGTGGGGTTTCTCGCCCGAGTGAATTCTCATGTGAATTCTGAGGTAAGTTTTGCTCGAGACCGATTTGCCACAGAGATCGCAGCTTATCTGATTCTCACCCGTGTGTATTTTGAGATGTACCTTGAGGGCGGCTTTCCAATGACTCTCGAAATCGCAAACGTTGCACTTGTGCTTTTCCCGCTTGCCGTGCGACTTCATATGCATGCTCAGATAAGCCGAACTGGCGTACGGAGTTTTGCAAACTTTGCAAACGAAAGGTTTTTCCCCCGTGTGCGTTAACGAATGACGCTCGAGGGTCTGATTCGTGTAAAATCCTTTGTCACATATCTCGCAACGTATGACGTATTCCTGATTGTGCTTCTTCTTGTGGAGCCTCAAATCGTAGCCGGAAACTTTCGATACGCCGCATATGTCGCACGTGAAATGTTTGTTGTGTTGCTTCGAGTGGGTCTTCAGGAATTCCTCGGTTTTGAAGGATTTGCCGCAGAGCTCGCAGGGATAAGGACGAGCTTCTTGGTGAGCCTTTATCATGTGTTTGCGCAACTGTTCCTCATCGTGAAAGGAACGCTCGCACTGCTCGCAATTGCCGATACTCGTTTTTTCGTGTACTCGACGATGTCGCATGTATTGGAGCTTCTTTCTCGTGATCTTGCCACAAATTTCACACTCGTATATCTTACGTGTTTTCCTCGACAATTTGACGGCTTCGATAGAATTTTTCTCCATTAGTTCCATCGCTAGAGTCTCGCGAGCAAGTGAATTCTTATCGTCAATCTCCGACGCGTACTCGAGCGTTTCCGTTGCGATCTCGTCCTCCTCGAAGGTCTCCAATTGCTCGGCAAAGCTTGTCACCTCGTTGACGACCTCTTCTTTGTAAGGTTCCTCGTCGGCCTGGTCCTCCATTCGTTCCTCTTTGTTCGGCTTTACATCCTGGGCCGTTGCGCACCTGAAAACGACAAACTCCGTCAGATCGATCAAAGGACAGCGAGAATTTTTGACAACCGGAAACCATCTCGGATGAGACGATGACAGTTCATTGTCGCGCGGTCTCTGGTCGTTGCGCGATTTTGATTTTTCGTTTTTTTTCTTTTTTGCACGAAAAGCTTCGGCGAGTCTTCGAACTGCCGTAGAAAGCAATTAAGTTGAGATTGAATGAGGGTTGTTCGTTATTATGGGATTGTTTGATGCTCCTCGCTGTTGGAAGTTTCTGGAGCGGTTAGTGAGTCAAGTGAGGGTTGAATTGTCTTTCTGAAGTAGGGCGTTCTGTGGCTCGATAAGGTACACAGGTTATTGCGATATTTGATCGAAACATCATTACTTTCGGAGTTGTTTGCAAATTAATACGTTGTTTATCGAATATTTTTCATGAATTACTTCAGGTTTCAAAACTAAAAGGTTTCAAGAATAGAGGGATGCACTCTGCCGTGTGAAGGACGAATGGACGAAATAATGCGGGGTGGCTACTGAATCCTAAAATCGCGTCTTCGTTGGAACAAATACACGGCTATCAGTAATTGAGTCCTCATCCTTTTTTAACCCTCCAGGGACCCCAGGGGTTGAGTGAAATCTCTGAACTTAGACTTGACCAATATTAGTGCATTTTTGTACTGTCGTAACACTGAACGGTTTGGGCGAGTAGACAACAACGACGACAATAATAACAAAACCAATACCGAGTGTACTAATGTTGTTTTTCTTTATTACATCGGTGAATTATTTTTTTTCCCAGAGCAGCCTATGTCGTGAACATCGCGGATACACGTTTTGAAAGAAAATTGGAGATATGACTTTCCACGTGGCAGATCTTCATTTTTATAGAACTTACATTTCCATAATTCTTCTCGAGTACGTAATTTCGTAATTTTGATTCCTTACGTTACTCCTTTCTTAATTTCGATTAATTACGTTTTTACTTACTCAATTTCGGTCCCTTAAGTTATTTCTTACTCAATTTCGAACCCTTACATTATTCCTTACTTAATTTCGACGCATCAAGGTATTTCCACTTAATTTTGACTCCTTAAATTGTTTCTTAGTTAATTTCGATTGTTTCTTAGTTAATTTCGATTACTTAATTCTATGTGGTCCTGTTTACAATTTACAAAGTACATTTAATAATTTTATCATCAAGTAGTGCTCAATCAAACGATTACCGTTCATCCGCCAATTTAACAAAATCGGCCTAGTCAATGTAACCTATTCAATCTGAGATCACCGTAAAATTATACGAAAGAGCAGCCACGAATATTTTTATCAACTGTGCAGCTTTGTGGCTAAAAACTCTTTCTTTGTCCATTTCGTAAATTTCAAAGCGAAATCTATTTCGACTCTTTACGTAGGCTCGTTAACTTAATTTATCGATTGCTTTGCCCACACGTTCGTGAATCCCATGAACGATCATTTTTTCAACCAAATTACTGCGCTCTAGACCAAATTCTCGAGCACTCGTAAATTTTTTCTAAAAAAATCTAGTGATCCTCTCGAAACTCCAAAATCATTGGAATTGGCAACGATGCGGAGAAGTGTCAAAGTAATCGACTGACAGTTGTTATGAGAGAATATCGAATGTGTTGACTGCGCTTCCGCATTGTTCATCAGTTTCGGGATTTAATCTCATTGCGATGTAAATACTACGCAATGGATTTCTTTTCCAACCGCCCTTTTTATTCCTGATTATAACAGTACTTTTTTGCAGCAGGAGAATTCAACATGAATAGTGCATTAAATGAACTATAAAGAAGAGAGTAAGTTGGTCTCAATAAAATCAGCACATATGAACAACCGCGAGCAAGAAAGTTGTTTGGGTTTGTTTTGGGTCTTCAATTCTTTGGCACGTTTTTCCATAGCCGATTTCTCGTAATTAAGAAATGCTCCCATCGCAATCAGTTGGAAAAAAAGAAGAAAAATGAACCGACAGTGTGGAAGCCCGACTTCCGCAACTTCGCGTATCAAACAGTGTTGGCCGAGGCCCATACTTGGCTAGGTAAGCGTTCAGCTGCGGACTAAACTACCCGTGGGCAGCTAGCGTGATGCAGTTTTCCCGAGTTTAAAATAGCGACCACAACCGAAAGCTCAGTCAAATATGACCGTCTGTATCGACACAGGTTTTCCGCAGTTTCCATGTGCCCCTCGGTCAAATGCGATACAGTGTGGGATAAAAAATAAAAAAAGGCATAGGATCCTAAAAGCCCGAACAGGCAACGAAGGAACATTGGAGAAGTGTATAAAAGAAAAAAAGAAGAAAAAAATTGTAAAAACTTCCAAAAATCCTCGTGACCCGCGTCATCGCGGAAAGCAAAATTATAAAAATGTTATCGAATTCTTCAGATCCTCATCGTTGTCGTGAACCTTGAGATGTTTCGTGAGATCGGAGCGCCGGGAGTTTCGATCGACCGTATGAATTCTCGTGTATTTCGTCAAATGTTTCCTCGTCCCGAAAGCTTTGCCGCAAAATTCGCAAATCTCGCTTTTCTCGCCGCTGTGAATTTTCCCGTGTATCCTCATGTATCGTCGTCGCACATATTTACCGCACACGTCGCACGGGACTTTTCCCTCGGCCGTGTGAGTTTCCCGATGTTCTTTGTAGCAATACCTATAGAAGGTCTCGTATTCGCAAATCTCGCATTTGTATCTCTTGCGCGTTTGAGGATCGACGTGAGTCCTCATGTGACTTCTGAGATAAACGCGATTGGCGGATGCTCGAGGACAAATTTCGCAAGCTACGGACTTCTCGTTGGCGTGCGTTGTAGCGTGAAGCTTGAGCACGGCCACGTAGTGAAATCCCTTGCGACATATTTCACAATCCGAATAATCGCGATTGTGACGTCTCGTGTGTTGCTCGAGGCCGTGAATCGACGCGAACACGGCGCCGCAAACGTGACATATCCGGGCCGAACCGTGAACGCCCATGTGTACTCTCATGTAACATTTCTTTCTGAAGATCTTGCGACAGATGTCGCACTCGACGGTTTCATCCCCTGGTGGCGATGATTTACGGTCGCAAGTCGTCGCACCGTTCACTTCTTCGGAGCTTCCGCTCACCTCGAGTCGATACTTCTCTTCTTTCACCGCGCAGTCTTCCTCGCGATGACGATGCTCACGACTCGTTGGCGATTCAGCCTCTGAACGACCGTCGTCCTCTTCCATTCGCATTTTTCTCGCTCCTCAGAGCTTCCCGGTGAACCTGCAAATAAAAAACAAAAGGAAAAACGAAACGCCAACCCGTAAGCGGAATGAGTGGAATTCTTTAGGGTGGCTCACAATATACTACTATTCGTATGCCGTACCATTGTCTTCTTGTAAACTTACTTCTCCACTTTTTCTGTACGAGAACCTTTCCAATGATTTTATAGTCACGAGAATAGGAAAAGAAAAAATGGATAGAAGGAGAGAGAGAGAGATAGAGAGAGATAGAGAGAGAGAGAGAGAGAGAGAGAGAGAGAGGGAGGGAGAGAGAGAGAATCTTCCGCGAGAAAAACAAGATTTGGACACTGAAAATATTATTTTCCGTAAAATCTGCAGTTGGAGGCGGCCAAGTAGATTTGTTTTTTTTTTAATCATGATTCACACATTTTACGAGTAGAGTAGCGTGATTCCCAAATTCATTGATGCTGAAGTGACTCCTTATTGACTTTGAGGACTGGCGATAAGTAAGCCCCTAGTTACTTTTTATGGAATGCGAGAAAAGTTATTCCTTCGTTTAAGATTTGGAGGGAAAAGTAACTCCCTGGTTACTTTTTAAGGTATGGAAAGAAAAGTCACGCCCTGATTGCATTTTCAACAATGCTGGAAAGTAACTACCTAATTATTTTTTGAAAACTGGGCAAAGGTAACTTTCTATTTACTCCTTAAGAACGGCGGAAAAATTAATAGTTTAGTTCAGTTTTTTTTTTATTTGGGTAAAGTAAAACTCTGGTTACTTTTTACGGACTTAGAAGAACGTACCCCGATTATATTTTAGGGGCAACAAATTTGGGAATCATGCTCCCCATTCAGCATTTTCAGATATTGTTTTTGAACTACGATTTTCTGGTATCGCCGATACCTCATCTTTTAGTCCGATTGTTATTTTTTTCGTCAAATTTCTAGATCTATATTGTTCCCTGCCAACAAGCGGAAAAAGGAGGAAATAAGACTACTAAATTGTAGGGTTGTTTTTTTTTATCGTTGTAAATTTTCAAAAAAAAACTCTCAAAGCAGAAGAAATTATGAAAATTAGCACAGATTTTAAGAAAATTATTTAAAGTGTCCATACTTGGATGTAGAAATAAGTACGAGTATAAAAAAAAAAAGAAAGTAATTCCATTGAAACGTACATGCGCTCGATGAGAAGAGACTGATCTGCAACGGGGACGATCGCGAAAATCTCGCTGTTGTAGAGTGCGGCTCAAAGTTCCGTAAAATTTGAACGAGTGTGTTGTAATCTCAGGAACAGAGAGAAAGAGAAAGCAAATTCGGAAGTCGAAAAAAATTCACGAGGATTCCGGGCACTATGATCAGGAAAACAGCGGCACGCAGAAAAAAAAAACCAGAAATCGGCGTTTCATCGAAGTTTCAAAAGTATATAATGCTGCTTTATTAAACATCGTGATATACATGAAAACTCTGGTCGACGTAATTATCTCGAACGTTCGGACGAGAATGCCGCGTGTGCACGGATCTTTCCTTGCCTTTCGTCGTAATTCATTTTGTCTTTTTTTTTTTTTTGTTCAGTACGTCAAACTGCCTCGGTCAAGAAAAAAATACTATCGATGCGTTTTGCTCGACGACTTAGTGCTTTGGAAAAAAATATATATATATATATATACAGGATGGCCACTGAAAGATTGAAGTGTTTGAAAAAGCTGATTGTGAGTAGGAAAATAGTGATAGTTCGAGGGATATTGTTTTTCACACATAATACTTTTAAAAAAATCCACGAATTATATTTCCGAATCAAATCACAAAATATTCAAAAAATATGCGATTGCAAGTTATTTTTTTTTTATATCATTCACTGCCCATCCTGTATGAAGAAGTATACCTCACTAGAGTGTACAAAAAAAAAAAATTGCCTCGTTTCCTCATTAGCTGAAACACTTTTTTTTAAGGCAAACTGAGCATTTTTGTTTCCCTACTAACAAAAAAAAGGGCGTCGCATAATAACCGGATCTCGGTGTTATCAGAAGTCCGGAAACAAATGTTAATCTTCTTCGCGACGGATTTTCCTCCCGCGATTAGATTATAGGTGTATATTCGATGTATTTTTCGACGCAAGGCTAACAAAATTGAAGGAAAAAATGTTTTACTCGCTATATATATATATATATATATATATATATATATATATATATATTCATCAATTCGTGCGTTGCTATGAAATTTATCAATTTTGTTTTTTTTTCTCTCCTTATCTTTACGTACGCGAAACATCGCACCGCTAATTTCTTTCATTGCCATTCTGCCACGTTAATTATACTGTTTCTCTTTCTTTTTTTTTCTTTGCCTCTAATTGCACTCACGCCTTCGCTCCATTGCTGTCAAAATCACAACGACGTGTGATCCACGACTGTACATTCGTATGGAATGTTGCGCAATTCAATAACTGACACTATCATTTATGGCTTAACTGCCTAGCTGAAAAAATACATATATATATATATATGTATATAAGTATGTATACATCTATACATACATGCATGTACGTACATGTACGTAGAAATATTAGAAAAAAATCTTTCGGTACTCGAACCGACGGCGGGTCATTTTGAAAAATTGCGCGTGACGCTAGTTCGATACAAGTTTTAAAGTCTACCGCGCATTCGCGGAAACTAAGGCACAAATTCGTTTGTTCAGCACGCTCGTATATATTCCGACGTTCTTTAACGTTCATTTCTTTTTTCTCCTTTCTCTCCTACTCTTTTTTTTGTGTCTTCTTCTTATAATTATAAATAATTCACGAAACATCCGGAAGCTTCGCGAATACACAATTATTGCCCGAACATTTGCTGTGCACCGTTCTTTTTCTTAATTCATTATACGTCGAGCATATAGTCGGTTAAGGCGAAGCGATGAAAAAAAAAAAAGAACAAATCTCCGATTGACGAAATCTCGTTGAAGTTTACGTTGAAATTCGCGTTGAACTTTATTCCGCAGTTCGCACGCACTGTGCATATCCAACGACCCGAAAACAACGGGTTCGGTTGTGCCTTGACCGCCGCACAAGCGTCATCGAGACGGATGGAAAAGGAAAAAGATCGTACTGAAAATACCTCGTGTGGACAATCGAATAAAAAAATGCCGAATATATACGACTGAGAACCGAATTAAAGAAAAAAAATGAAAATTCAGCTCACGCATTTCGTTGTAAATTGAGAATATTAAAGAAAATATGAAAGGAAACATTTTTTTTTCATCATCATTTTTGTCAGGACTCTACATGAATATTGTGCGCTACTGCGAAAAAAAAACGCTACCTGGCGAAACATTATATTAGACTCGTAGTAAGGGCTGATACTCGAATTACCAACATAATAAACAAAAACAAAAATATTTTCCTTCCGCACACACACACACACACACACACTTTCCGAAAAAAAATCGTAGTGTACGAACTAAAGAACTCTCCAATATCGATTACCGGAGATATTTGACGATTCCTTTTTCTTCCATCATCAAAAGGCGCAGTCAAAAATTTTGCACATATATGTAAAACGTAAAAACTTCTGTTTCATCTCTGTAATATTTGTTCACCATACTGACTTTTTTTTTCACCTCGCCTTAAGACACTATAAGGACGCGGGTGGCACGCTTGCACGCGTGCATAAAATTGTGTATGATCAATCGAAAAATATATATGTATTTATATCACTTGAAATACGCTTGGTCACGATTGATCGATGATTTAACGTCGACGGACGGGAACGCAGACATAAAATAGTAGTTAACAAAGAGTTGAAGAAAAAAAAATAATGTATTGCCACGGAGGAACATAATATTTTTTCGCACCTCGCATATATATATATATATATATATATATATAAAATTTCTATCGACGTGTATATGTGTGCGCGCGTGTGTATCTATTTATATGTATACTCTCAACGTGCTTTGTACCCAGACAATAGTAAACACGATGACAGAATAAATAGGTATATTGTAAAAATCGTATAAAAATCATGTCGGGTAGTGGGCTTGAATGATAATCTCGGATTATCGATACGAGATATACTACTCGATTCGATTTCTTGAAAAAATAAAAATAAAAGATATTGCCTCAACGATTTTTCACCTTCTTATCGAATTATCATTATAATAAGACAACATTGTTTTTTTTTTCTGTCAAAGTATTATCGAATTTCTCTCATTCGAACTTAGACATCCGGGAGACGCCAAATCCACACCGGTAATTGAGAATATGATGAATTTCTTTTTGCCCATTATGTACAATTAGAACAAAAGTAAAGGAAAAAACTTCCTCGCTTTAACATTTTGAATGTAAAAGCAAGCGTTTTTTTTTTTCTTCCAAGAACGAGGAAAATTTCACTGATTTTTCTCCAAAAGCAAACACGACTCGGTATCGGAATTTCTTCGTGTATTTTGAGGCAGCAATTTTTCTTGAATTTTGTATTTTGTTACACGCAATTTTTATTTCTTGCGAAAAGTTTGCTGCAAAGATTCTTTTTTTTTCTCTTCGTCTTCATAACGAGAAAAAACAATGCCGAATGTCAATGCGGTTTCCAATCTTTTGGGGGAAAAAAAGCAAAATCTTTTTTTTTTAATCCACGCTTAAACTGCCCGTATCAGTGCGAGCGAACTTTGTGCAGTGAACAATTGAAATAAAAACAAAAAATAACAAATTTCGTTCATTCACTTTCCGAAACGAAGGCCCGCGTCTTCAAGCTGTACAAATTTATGTTGGAAAAGTGCACAAAAGTGAAAACTACGTGGGCCATTTTTGAGTCTTTTTAGCGTGGGTAAAGTCACGCGAGACGTCATATATAATAATAATAATAATAATAATAATAATAATAATAATAAAAGCGATTCTCTGAGATTTGCTCGTGATGGATAAGCCAACGACAATGTCAAGTCCTTGCGATCCCGTTAAGAGAAAATATCAAATGTGCCAAGAATCATCAACAACGAGAATCAATGTCCCAAATATATAATCGTCTACAAAGCACCGAAAGAAAAAAAAACAGCAAAAAAAAAAAACTCAATAACAACGCGTCCCTATTAACAACATTAATATCTATACGAGTCATCACGACATGTGCGAAACTGTCACACACATAGTGACGACGTGGACACCGCGTGGGTAAGCATAAGATAGGCTCTCGTTTTTATCCCCGTTTGGAAAAAGCGGCTAAACGAGCCTCGAGACGAAAAACAATAATAATGATAACGATAGGATTGCGGTGTGTCCTCTCAACCGGACAACAATACCGAGACGTTCTCAAGTGACTGTGACCTGTCGTCATTTTGCTGAAGATCCTGGTGATGATTAATTTGATCCTGTTGTTGATGCTGTTGCTGAGCCTGTTGTGCCCTGGCGTTTTGCTTCGCGTGTGTCTTCAGGTGGCTGTTGAGCATCGTCTTGGAGGCGAATGATTTGTGGCAAAATGTGCATGGATAAGGTCGATCGCCGGTGTGTCCTCGTAAATGAACGACAAGTGTTGTGCGTTGGGTGAAGCGTTTTTCGCAGTGCGTGCACTGATGGGGTCTCTCACCCGTGTGGGTGCGCCGGTGTACGCTCAAGTAATTTTGGGATATAAAGCCTTTGCCGCAGAGATCGCAAACGTGGGGCTTTTCACCGGTATGCTTGCGAACGTGTACCGTGAGATAGGTCTTGCTCGAGACGGCTTTGCCGCAAATGTGACAAACGTATTCGTTCTGTGCTCCCCCAGTATCACCACCGTGGGTTCTCATGTGCACCAGTAATACTTGTTTCCTCGAGAAACGCTTGTTGCACAGTTCGCAGAGATGCTTCTTCTGCGGTGGCACGTAATCCGGTTGATGAAGCTTCGCGTGAAGACGCAAACCCTGACGATAACGAAACGTCGCGTTGCATATGCCGCATTGAAATGGCTTCTCACGGGTGTGTATCAACTGGTGCTCCTGGCAACTGTTACGCGTGTAGAATCCAGCACCGCATATCTCGCAGTTGTACTTGTACTCAAGATTGTGACGGCGCTGATGGCTTATCAAGTTCTGACGGTGGGCACTCGTGTAGCCGCAAGTCTCGCACACGTGATGATTTTGATGCTGCTGCTGCTGCTGATGTGTCTTGTCCACCGGATGCATCTGTTGATGATGCTTACGGAGTATCGTGGCTGTTTCGAAGCTACGACCACAATGATCGCAGGCGTAAATAACCTTCGGATCGTTCGGCGGCGGCTGCTGCTCGCACGACGACATTACCTTCATATCATTGACGCCGCACTGTCCCGGCGACAGCATTGACAACTTCGTAACAAAATATCTGCAAATAAGAGAGACACAAAATTGGGCATCAATCAACGTGATTTTCGTGATCTATGTTGTTTTTTTTTTTTTTTTTCGACTGTTGCAGTCTGCTTTGTTTAATCGGAGCCTTTTCTTACTTTGCTTTTTTGTTTGTTTGTGTTTGGTCTTTTGTTATCGATTACATGGCTCGTTCAACTTTGCCTATGCCTTTCTCTATCGTCGCTCGAGCGTCTCACGGTACCGATGCAGGAAAGCGCCGCCTCGCGAATAATCGTATTCAGCGCGGATCACCGGAAACTTGGAATTGGAAAAGTATGTCTCTCAAAAAGCGGGATACTGCTGGGAATTAATCGCTCACACCTATTTGAATCGGCCAATTAGGCGGGCGCGATCACTTCGGGAGTATTTTTTTGGCCTTCGTGTGTCGATCGAAACCAAATGGATATCCAATATGAAGGTCCAAATAGAAGAAACAATGGGATCAACTGATATGCGCAATGTTGATCGCGTGCCTTTTGGCTTTTTCTCATCTTTTTGCATCTCTTTTTTTGCCTCTCCGTGCTAATTGACTCATCAATTTCGAATGATAATTTCACCGCACTTCTTACCTCCCCGCTGGTACTACCAGACTGTGTCTGATGCATGGTTGATCTCGAAGTCGCAGATACCCGGAAACATGGAAATTAGAAAGCTACGGGCGAACGGGATTACTGTTGCGAGATAATCGCGTCGAAGTAATAACGCTTTAATATTATTTTTTAATCATTAAAAAAAAACACTACACAACCCTTAAATCGATTGGAAGAACGAGACGTAATTGTGGAACACGGTTGGCACGCTTCGCAACGGCAGAAGCAGACTCAGCGAATGGTTTTACAATCTCCCGACAGTCGTCTTTGCCATTATTTTTTTCCTTTGCTTCTCCTGTCTTTCAAATGTAGTAGTTCTTGTCTTTATTTTTTCAAGCCATTGCGAAATCCACGTTCCAAAATTACGTGTGGTTATTTACGACTTGCAAGCGTCGTTTTGGCGAAAATAATCGCGAATACTCGTATCTGTCATTGTCCAGAAAATCGTTGGATGGAAATTTGCTCGTCTTTGTCCTGATTGATGACGTTCGTAGCAGTTCGTCATTTACGTGTATCCGTAACTACGTTTTTGAGCTACTTGCTCTCGAGAGAGAAAGAGGAATGATTTTGTGTCGTCATTTCGAACGCAATAGGGCCTTTTCCGCTTGGAGCGCCACGGATCAAAGATGGCGTAAGTGAGACAGAGGGGAGAGCTACGAAACACGAAATTTTCACGAAAGTACGAAAACTTACAAAAGCTTAGTTCGGCCAGCTATTTTTTGCCAAAATTCCCCATCAGCTGATGAAAATCTGATACCGATCGTTCGCGGCATTTCGGAGATAGGACGAATCGCGTTTTCGAAGTGAAGGCACAATAACACTGTAAGAGAAGGGCCACGTGGCGCGTGAGAACTTTGCTAATAGTAGATGGGACTGCGATATTCGGAGGCAAAGGTCCTGAAGAGTCAGTGACAACAGGCCCGATGTTCTACTCATGTGCACAACGCTCGCAGTAAATTATTCGTCCGTGTATGTGAGGTTATACCGACCTGTCTTGGATGCTATCGCGCCCATTCGCAAAATGGGGAATATTTCACAATCGTCACGGAGAAACGAGTGCTATTTGTTTTTCTAACAAACATCGCTCAATTGTAATTCGTTATTCAAACAATAATTCATATATTTTGTGGAGACGAAATAATGTTCGGGGTAGCATCCAGTAATGCTTTGTTATTCCTTTTTTTTACGGTGTGCACCTTTTTTAAATTAAAACTTTCATAGAGATTCAAAGGTTTGAACTTCTTTGGTCTTTCGACAACGAAGTATTCGTTTAGTTGACTGGATGTTAGGCTAATTGGATCGAATACAAGTTTTCTTGCATCTTTTTCCACTAGTGCGCGACCATTCGAACAGTATTTTCATCAAGATAGTTCCCCAAATTTGTATTCACAGACATATACAGGGTGAGGCACATAAAGTGTTACAGAGCAATAGCACTCAAACTATTGATTATATCCAAAAATATTTCAGACAAAAGTTTCAGTGTTCGAGAAGGCCGTCATACTGGACCACCCTATTTTTTTATCGGTGGAGGCGCTGAAGCTACGTCAAGATCAACTCCACTTTTTTAAATGGAACCATGTATTTTTTTTTCGATGACATTATTACCGATTTTAAGACGAATTCAGCGACCTACAACACAAGGTCATTCTAGTCACGCAAAGTATGAAAATAGTCGAAAAATCGAAAAATATCGGAATAATCACTTTCAAAGAATCCACTAACCTTGGTTTGGGTCTACCTACAGAAGATGCTCGAAGTGATGACCCTCGACTTGTAAGCACTTGTTAAATCGCTGATGAAAAGACCGTCTAACTTCAGCCAACATTTGTGGTGTAATTTCGGCACATGCTCGGGGTATTCTTTCTTTCATGTCGTCAGGCGTGGTAGGTGCTACCGCCATTACGCGTTCTTTGACAAAACTCCATAAAAAGTTCATTTTCGCGATCCGATGTACTCACATTAGAAGGTAGCGCGTGACTAACTGATATGTCAACAGAAAATGCGTACTTGCTGTCGATAAGAAACATTGGTATCGTAAGAAATGAAAACAGCAATCAAACAAGTGTTTACAAGTCGAGGGTCATCACTTCGAGCATCTTCTGTAGGTAGACCCAAACCAAAGTTAGTGGATCCTTTGAAAGTGATTATTCCGATATTTTTCGATTTTTCGACTATTTTCATATTTTGCGTGACTAGAATGACCTTGTGTTGTAGGTCGCTGAATTCGTCTTAAAATCGGTAATAATGTCATCGAAGAAAAATACATGGTTCCATTTAAAAAAGTGGAGTTGACCTTGACGTAGCTTCAGCGCCTCCACCGATAAAAAAATAGGGTGGTCCTGTATGACGGCCTTCTCGAACACTAAAACTTTTGTCTGAAACATTTTTGGATATGATCAATAGTTTGAGTGCTATTGCTCCGTAACACTTTATGTGCGTCACCCTGTATATTTCTTGATTTCCGATGACCGCGTTTAGCAGCGTAGGGTTTTCGGAAAGATTGTACCAGCGGGGGCGATCGAGAGTGATGACCTATCGTGCATCTTTTTTATCCAATATTCTCACCCGATCCTTTTTTGTAACCAGACTCACTAATGGCGTGCCATCGGAGTATTGTTTTTAAACACACTAAACAAAAGTGCCATCGGAGGAATCTTGGAGTAGTGTTTTTTTTACTTTCTATTATATTTTTAATATCTTTTCCATTTCGCAAACAAGATTTCTTTCAGAATGAACGCGACTCCTCACGGGCGTTTTTTCTCCTACTTTAATTACTCGTTTGTGTCGCTGCGAGGACGATTATACTTCGCAGTTCTCGACGACTTTTTTTCCACTCTCGCGGAAGAAAACCTTGCGGACACTCGTTACGACATCCACAGCGTGTACTGATCCTTCGCGTACAACCGAGCACCGTGTTGTCCATAGAGAGCACATCGCGATAATGAAAGTCACCACGAGTACGGATAAATTTGTAAATTTTTATTATATCGAATAATAATTATACAGACGTCACGCGTATCTCGCCAACTCGTTAACATTAAATCTTACCTTGGGCTGCGCACCTTTTTTTTTTCTCTTGAATCTACGTTGCATCGCCGCTAATAAGAAATGCCTACCAAAAATTCGCGCATTCGTTCATTTTTCGTACTTCTCTCGATCCATATATAAGCGTCCTGTGTTTCGAGTCGTATACCTAGTCTCCCTTGTATTTGTACTCTTAACGCGTGAATCAACATTTTGCTCTTTATTATTTACGTTTTTCAAACGCGCGCGCAAAAATCGCTTCTTCGTTTTCGTTCATAAAAATAAATAAATAAAATGAATTATCGAATGCTAAATTTTACAGCTATAAATCTTAACATTCAACAAGAATTACTGCTACACCGACGTGTTCCACGAAAATTACGATGAAAATACGTCTTGAAACTTGCAATACGATGCCAATTGAAAAATGTTTTTCTTTTCGCGGTATATTGTTATCGCTATGAAAACTCGACATCGTACTATCTGATTGGCAACGTTCATTAACAATTATACGAATAATAACAATTTATAGTAACTCTCGAAGAAAAAAAAAAGGAAATGACAAAAATTAAGCGTCTTTCAAGATCAAGTCCCATTTAAAAATAAGTACGACAAGATATTCGTAGAGCTTGTGTCGTTTGAATTATTTATCAATATCTCATGTAATTAAAAATTTACTTTTTTATTACTTGGCATTTAGACGCTGCCGCGTCTCTTGATATTGTGTATACGTGTGTATATATATATATATGTATTTAGATATATATATATATATATATATATATATATATATATATAATATACATATATTTGTGTATATATATAATTTGAATGGTGTTAAAAAAAAAATATTGATAATCGTCTTTTTCACGAAAATCCCGTCTACCTGTACATTCGGTTGAACTAGGTGTGCGTTCGACTTGGGCGTTTACACGCTTTCAGCACTCGTAAGCACCGCTCACGTCGTACGATTTGACGCAGTGCACGCTTACAGCATTTATGACGTCACGGGTGACGTCATTACCGCCGTCATATTGTGCTCAGCAACACTTCTTCCAGCGAGGTAGGGCAGCAAAAGCGTAAGTGTTAAAAGCGCGCTTATTTTTTGAAAAGGACGACTCGTGAACAGAATGAACATACTGGTTACCCAGTTAGGAATTTCCAAATACTTGCCTAAATGGATACCAAATGTCCTTTTGGAAGTGACCCATAAGTTATCATGTGTTCAACAGTTATCTTTGTGGATGGTTTCTGATTTGAAGGTAACCTCCGAACGGACATTTCGACAACTTCCAGACGAACACTTTTAGCCAACTTTTTGAAAATTGACTACTCGGATTAACAGTTCTCCATGAGAATTTTTGAAAAAATGGCAATAACAACTTGACGCAAACGGTTTTTAGTTGACCCTAGGACCCTACACATGGGTACCGCAAGCCCCACATCTTCGGCGTGAAATGCTAAAACCATTTTTCTTGCTTTGTTCAATTGCATTTTTCACGGCGAAAATTTCATATTCAGTTTTTCTTGCATATCCTATTCCATTCTTCAATCTTTCAGCGTTCGAATGAGAAAAAAAAACATTACGATAAACAGTTCGTTAGCAGCGTTGATTTGAAGTACTGGGGTGTGCGTAACCCCTGTGTAGGTTCTTTGTTTCGTACAGATAGTGTAGGGTCCTAGGGTTAACTTGGGGACCCTATTTCTATAACCTCTTCAGCATAGCTTTGGATGCGAGGTACGGGATTTCTTTCAAAAGAGATATCCAAAAATTTGGAAAAAAAAAATCCCAAATCATCTCTTTTTATCACTACTATCTTCTATTACATTGTAATCTTCATCACTATAGGTTTCATTGTCAATTATTTCAAACAACTCGTCAATAATTTGAAAACCAACAAAGCCTCCTACTTAGCTCGCTATCTTGATACTCATAATGCCAACCCGAAAGATTCGAGTTTTGGAAAGCGTAAGCTCGTTAAAGCGCGCACAGTTCAACCCAAACGTGCTGCAGTACCGCTAATAATGCGTGAGCGCTGTAAGCGCCCAAGTCGAACGCATCCTAGATTGTACATCTGAATTGTCACTGCAAGGCACTTGTGTTCCCAGATATATAAAAAAAAAAAAACGGCTTTCTTCCATCTGGCAGTTAAGGGCCTTACACCTAGTTCAATTTTTTTTTCAATATCGATTTTTGGTTTGCGACGGATTCTCAAAATATAACGTTTGAAAAATATTCACGGCGAATTTCAAGTCGACCCGTTTCAAAATTGCGGGAGCTATGGGCGTTTATAGGTGGATTCCGCACACCGGCGAACTTTAAGCGCGTTTTCCTCGAAATTACTTTTTCTAAATCGGTGATCACGATATCTCAACGATCACTGCACCGATTAACTTCAAATTTTACAAGCTTCTTTTACATATAAAAAAAGCAGTGCTATAAAGGATTTTTTTCGCTGCATATCTTTTTTTTTCATCAACGCAAATCGAGCGTTTTTTTTTCACCGAAAATCGATACTTTCACTTTGGACTACGACCATTGTTTAAAAAATCATTTTATTTTGAATGCTTCGTCCAATCACTAGACAATTTCACAGAAAAACTAAATGCGTTCCATTTTTTTCACTCCGGGTGATTTGTTTGCAAGCAGCAGTGATCGCTGCGAAGGATGTTTTTTAAACAGCTGTCTGCACAAACCATAGTATCTACCGAATTTATATTTTTCGAAACAATAAATGTAAAGGATCCTTAAAACCATGCTCTTATGTAAAAAAAAAAGAAAACAAAAAACCTGCCCACGTTTTCCCCGAAAATTCCTCTTTTTTTCGGCCATGAGCTAGGTGTAACCCGTTAACGCCAAAATTGTTGGAACCGAAAGTTCAAGCCTATCAAACACATCTGGTTATTGCTTTTATCACCACAACCGCACGTCCACGTAATTCCACCTACGTTATATAAACCTAAAAACGATTATTATCACAGCGACGACAGTTAACGACTTCGATACTCTTATTTTCTCTTTGGCGGGCCCCTCGCACGCGACCGTTTACTCACGTGTTTCCTTCCCCTCTCCCTTTAATCATTGATTTTCGTTCGTTCTTTCCGTTAAAAATCCATTCGTCGACGATCAATGTTTCTTCATGTGATTGAGCATAATAGTACGTGTGACGAAGCCCTTGCCGCATAGTGTACACGTGTAGGGTCTCTCGCCCGTGTGGTATCGCCGATGTACGGTGAGTGTCGATGCCTGTGTGAAAGATTTGCCGCACATAGCGCACAAGTATGGTCTCTCGCCGGTGTGTATGCGCTGATGAACAACGTAATACTTGCGGTGAGTGAAGCCCTTGCCGCAAACGTCGCATACGAGAGGCCTCGAGCGATGAACAGCTTTGTGGCTGGTCAAAGATTCGACGGTGGTGAATTGTTTGGTGCAAGAGTCACAGGGATAGGAGGGTTTGTTGAATATCGCGTCGTCGGCAATTGTTGCCGCGGTATTGGCAGATGAGGATGATGATGAGCTTCCGGTTAAACCGGAAGCGAGATTGACAGTAGAGTTTACGGCACTGGAGTCGCCACCGGGGTTGCCCGTAGCTTTGTGTGTTTTAGCGTGATGATTGTAGAGATTACGTGTCTCAAAGCGCAACGGACAACGGGTACAGGAGTAAGGTTTGTCCTGGCCGGCGACGTGCATTCTCTTGTGGCGCTCGAGGAGCGTGCGATAGCGAAAAGTCGCCTGGCACCTGTCGCAACCGAAGCTCTGCAACAAGCTCGCACCATCGTTCGACAGGCTACTTGTACCGTCGTTACTGTTGCTGTTGTTGTTGTTGTTGTTGCTCGCCGTCGTTGACGAAGCGACGATAAAGTTATTTTGCAAAAAGAGCGAGGAGGTGGGAGAGGTTGAGGCAATTACGGGGGTCGCAGTGTGCGCAATTTCGTGCATCCTCAGATGACTAACGGTGGGAAATATTCGTGGACATAGGGCGCACGAGAATTTTATGTGAGCCTGATGATGATTATGATGATGATGATGATTGTGATCGTTGAGCTCGCCGCGATTACGCGAATTAACGTCGATCATCGTTGTCGCGTTATAAGAGTGCGACGTTCTTACGTGATAATTGAGCTTAGCGAGGCTACGAAATTCAAGGCCGCAGCTCTGACACTGTTGCTGGACCTCGATCTGCTGATGCTGTTGCATTATTCGCGAATCCAGCTGCTGATGCTGCTGCTGATGATGATGATGATGATGCTCGTTGGAAACGCAACGCTCGAGCGAGATCAAGGGAGAGGACGAAGCGGAGGACGACGACGCAGAGGACGCGTGAGTCAAGGCATGATAAACCGACGACGACGACGAGGAGGAGAACGACGACGAGGACGAGGACGACGAGGCCGACGTCAATGACGATGTCTGCACCGGCATCGGCGCCCCGCCTAACGAGGACGCCGGTGGCGCCATTTGAAACGTCGACGTTAGCATCATCGGATAATTCGTAAAGATGCTCGGTTGCAGAAGGCTGAAACAGCCTCCCGCCGCTGCTTGCATCGGCGGATATGCGTCACCCGTCTCCGGAGAGGGTGACAGTATCTGTCGCAACATCCCCGACAATCCACCGAAGCTCTCGCCCGCTTCCCTGCAAGGACAAAACCCAACGACAATGCATGGGACAAGTTCCCCTGCGCGCGTTAAAACTCACGCGTCGCGGGTATGGCTCTTAAGACGCGTACACATATTGTGTAACACAACGTGAAATGTAACAAAGATTGACACGTATTTCCATAGTCATGGACGTCTCTGCTTGCACGAACTCCGCACCTTACGATCATTTGCGCTATTTGTCGATTTTTCGGACGAACAGAAAGGGCCTGGACGGTCATTAGTCGGGTAGGAAGGGGGCATGTTGAGCAAGTTTGGAAGTATCGTCCTGTAATTCCTTAACCCTAGGACCCTACTACACATGGGTACCCCAAATCCCACATTTTCAGCGAGAAATGCTAAAACCATTTTTCTTGCTTTGTTCAATCGCATTTTTCACGGCGAAAAATTCATATTAAGTTTTTCTCGCATATCCTATTCTATTCTTCATTCTTTCAGTGTTCAGATTAAAAAAAGAAAACTCCATGATAAACAGTTCGTTAGCAGCGTTAATTTAAGTACTGGGGTGTACGTAAACCCTGTGTAGGTTCTTTGTTTCGTACAGATAGTGTAGGGTCCTAGGGTTAACGGCCTGTCGCATAATAATGAAACCTACTTTGGTCAATAGGAAATTTATCTGGGAAAAAAGTCTGTAGACGAAATTCCTGTTATCCTTATTGTTCCACAGATAATCGCTCTCAAATGACTAAGGCCATATTTGCTCAACCTGCCCCGATAGTGGGGTAAGTTGAGCATAAGTATGAGGTAAGTTGAGCAAAGTAAGAATTGCATAAAAAAATCAGACGCATGCAACATGATTTGGTACAATGCAGTAATAAACCAATAGTTGCTCGTTAATTAGTTAGGTTTTGAAACATTAACATTAATTGCAATGAACTATGAAATATTTTTTTCTCATACAATGGTAGAAGAAAATCTTTCAATCACGTTTTATTTTACTTTTGGATGCAAAAATAATAAAACTCCCGTGTTACCGTCTCGTGCGTCGCACGAGACGGACGATGGCGTAATGTGTTCCCCTCCCCCTCATACCTCTATTTCCATCATTTGATGCACCCGCGCGCGGTGCTTAGTTTTCCAGATATTTCGATTGCCCAACTTACCCGCTCAACATGCCCCTCCCTGCCCTACTAACATTCGAAAACGGCGCGAACTTGGGGTCTGATCGGAAAATTGGGTGGACTGGAGAGAATACTTTGATGGTAATTGAAACATATAAATAAGAAAATTTCTATAAAAAATCGTTGAAAAATGACGCTTGGAGTGAATAACTGTCATAGCGAAACCCTAATTACGGTCAGAGCTTGGTCGCACTTCATGACTTCGCGTGAAGTGCACGCGGTAGCTGACGGGAACGGGTGCGCGCGAGAGGTTTGTTGCAGATGCTCGTTTCGTGCGTGCGCCCACATATGCGAGCGTTTGCATTGTATGTTGCATTTCATGTTGTGTTGCTGATATCTGTACGCACCTTCAAGGATTCCGTAGCCCTGCCAATGACAACATTGGTCAATCCTGGTCACGTACGTCCGTCTGTCGCAACCTGAGAGTTGGCCTATCCTCCCGCAATATCTAAACTTACAACTCTTCCGTTTGGAATTCTCTCGAGTTATTCGTTCAAACCCAAACGCTTCCGAAGTGGACAACCTCGACGACGACCTTGACCTTGATACACATATTGTAGGGCACATCGTTCCAAGTCCCGCTGACCTTCAATCGTGGCGGTCACCGTTCGAAAGTCATCGAACTCAAATGTTACGAAGCTTAACACAATGGCAATGCAGTAGACCTACGTTTCGTATGGTGACACTATGAAAAAAGTATGTATACACGTGGAAAAATAGGCATATTCCCGAAATTCACTGCTTCTTTAAACGGAGACCGCGATTCAAGGTCAGGCTTCCTCAGGATGCCCTTGTAACGTTTCAAGATCAAGGCCATCGGCAAGATCTCTCACTTGGCGAATAATTCTCGAAAATAAAGTATTATAAATGTATAGTAATTTAGTTTCGGGAAAAAAATGGCTTTTCGATTCGTCAAGCATCCTGTCTGCCATATTTTCGACACTGCTCGAACAAAAAACAAACCCCTCGAATCTCGATAATTATCAATGTCTGAAAATACTGTTCAATGAGCAACGTTAATTCGAAAAGAATATTTAATTTTAACAATTATGTGCGTATCTAACGAGCTACGGAAACCCACTTCGATGCGTGATACGACACGCGCTCGACCCCGCATTCCTTTTCTCCTCTTACCCATTATTTTTTCGTCTTTTGTTTTACTATGCGTAGGTTATTGATTTTTTTTGCGACGTCGATACGAGTATGCAGGCGGTGGTTTACAGATAATTATAACAATGGTAACAATATTGATAATCAGTTTGACACGTTTTGCGAGTGATTCTGCGAGCCGTGCAATGTGCTTGGGCGTTATTTGTCGAGAATCTCTCCAAAGAGAGAGAGAGAGAGAGAGAGAGAGAGAGAGAGAGAGAGAGAGAGGAAGAGAGAGAGAGAGAGAGAGAGAGAGAGAGAGAGAGAGAGAGAGAGATACAGAGTGAGTGAGATCGAAATAAATAGAACGAATATCCTCGACACGGTATAGGCGACGAGAAAAGTAACGAAATAAAATGTTCTCCCGTACCCAGAGAGGACATTTTGGCTGAAACTATTTGTCCCTATCGCGCTGGCATGAGGCCAGGCCGTTCCTTCTTTTTTTTTTCTCTTTTCTTTACACGACCACGAGAAGGCGAATTGCATCGAGGGAAACAAGGGCACAGGGACTTTGTCGTTCTCCACATAGGGAACTTTGGAAATTGCGAGTCATCACAAGTGGATCGTTCGTTCGAACGTAAAAAAAACTTATTTATAGATATATGTATATGTAACCATGGAAGAAACGATGTCTCACCTTCATTGGATGATCGGTAATTGTGGCTCCTCCGCGTTTCAACGGGTTTTTGGGCTTCTTCGGTAATCTTCGGAATTTTCTCCCAACACTTTTTTCCTCACCCACTAACACTTCTTTTTTCTTCTTTTCTCAAGTTCACCACTCGTAAAATCGAACGCAAGTTGCGTTACGTAAATTCGACAAAACAAAAACGGGCATCGAGTCGGCGCATCGAGCGTAACGAGATCGACTCGAGCGACCGGAGCATCGACGAGGGAAAAGCTAGAGAAAAAAAAAAAAAAGATCAGACAGCGCGATACTCGTCAGTATCGCGCGTCCATTTCCGATTTGTCGCAAAATAGCGAGACGAAATTCGATAAATTTGCATAAAAATCAATCCAGCGGGATCGCCGAAGTGTTAGGCGTAAATGAAATTCACGCAGTTCGGAATTCATGACAGTAACAAAGAAATAACGCAACACAGGTGAAAACGTGAAAACAATTTCCTCCGTTCTTGATTTCTTCTATCGAAAAAAAGAAATGCTAATAATAATATTATCATAATTAAAAAACAACGGAAATTGCACGACTAACCGGCGCATTAAAATCCGCAGCCAGGTAAATCAGTGCCTCGTTGACATCAAAACGTCGACTACAGGTAAAAAAAAAAAGGCCAAGCGTAAAATGTGCCGGCACACGTCGGCAACGTAGAAAAAAAATACACACAATTTTTGTTACAATCCTTAAAAACATATCGATGCGATTTGCGCACAAAAAAAAACGAGTTAAAAAATTGTCACAGTATTATTTTTGTCTACGATTCGCCGGACTACGGGTAGCGAAGGCGCGTGAGCGAATACCTCCCGGGGGTCACGTGACGCATTATGAACCGGGGGAGAATGGTTCGTCTACGCTCACGCGGGTGAAGCGAACGAGTCTCTCGATCGGTGCACGCGCCGAGAACCGGTTCGAAAAAAAATACACATCCACTCATATATATATATATATATATATAATAAATAGAAATCCACGGAGGGCCCTTCGCTCGAGTTTCTCAGGGTCGAAGAAGCGCTCGTACATTACGCTGCGTCAGAGGGCGGGGTAGTGTCAAAGTCGCGAAAAATTCGCGCCTTCGAAACAAAAATCGACGATAATATCGAGAGAAGAAGAAAATGCAAAACGGCCACTCAACGAGCTTGCCAAGAAAAAAAATGCATTCTCGCTTTCGACCGTACCAACATTGACAGACCAAAAAGTCCGCAACGACAAAAAAAAAACAACGTAAACAAAGAGTACAGACACTGATCGTCGCAAATCTTTACAACGAACAAAATAAAAGCTCAAATTAAAATACGAAGAAAAAAAAAACGATACTCGCCTTAATATCATATCGAATCCCGACGACGTTTTGCACGCCGCCACCCGATCATTATCGAATCTTCTTCTTTTACTCAACCGCGTAAACTCTGGCGAGTAGTTCTCCGGTCCTTCGCCAATCATTTCTATTCGACGACTCGCGCAGCACACTCGGCTATCTCCGTCCCTTCTTTCGTTTGCCTCTTCCACGGCGAAGAATCCTTTACTTTTTCTTTTTTGGTTTTCATATACCGTTTTCTCACTCTTATTTGAACTTTCTTCTCTTTCGTATCCTCGTTTAACATTTTTCAGTGTTTTTGTTTTTTAGTTTTTTTTCCGTCATATTGCATTCGCCCGTCGGCTGCTCAAATGCATTGGGACAACGTGGAAGACAGAATGAGTATCGTTGCATTTCGTACGCGCACATTCCGTATCATAGCGTTGCTGCCTCTCCCTCTGCATGTTTATCTTCTTACGCAATTAATTTAACGATATATATATATATATATATATATATATATATACGCGCTACTGTGTATACCCGCGCCGATACAATGGCAAAAAGTCTAATGTCACGTATACACGAGTATAACGTGGGGTGCAATCGATATATTTCTTTCTCGTCGCAAATTCGAAATGCCGCTATGTCGAGATGAATTTTTGTGTATACGCACACGCACACACAATGCATATATATGTGTGTATATATATATATATATATATATGTCTGTATGTATGTATGTATACATTTTTCAAATACACACAATACGTATTTATAATACATTTACGTGTAAAGAAATATTCAAACAGAACGAAGGTCGATACCTTAGCAATCAAATTTTTTTTTAAGGGGCAGGGGGTGGAGAGTCGATTGACGTGATTTACGAGCTATATCGATCGTTGGTGGCGGGAGGGCCGAGGGAAAGATGTTTTTCTTTTCATTTTTTTTGTTTTTTTGACCAACGCCTGGCCAAGTGCGGCATTTAGTGCCTTTACGTAAGCGTGGGAATGTTATATCGACAACATGTAAACATCTTTTAAATACGATGGACAGAGAGATAATCGTACGGACAAAATATATTCGACGAATAATAATCATAGTACGAATAGCATCGGTTGATAAAAATAGCAATAATAGTGATAATAATAATAATAATACGATGTAACAATGATAATAATTGCAATAGCGGAGAAAGATAAAAAAATCACAATGAAAACAAAAAACGGCAAACTTCTATTTTCGTATCAGGGAAACCCCTCTGTCCATTATAGACGTAAATGTCCAATTTTTAGGGCTCGTTCGAATGACAATTGTTTCGTGTTCTTATTGCCGTGGCGTATCGATCTCACGGGATACGTTTGAAGAATTAAAAAAATTGCATAAAGGACAAAAGGAAAAGTTTTTGTTTTTTTTTTGTTTTATGGCAAAGGACATTACGAAAGTATGCGATCTCATTCGAACGTTCCCCACTCGTGTACATGCTTCAATGTCATCCACAAGATACACAACATTTCATGGAGGCGTCCAGCGATTTCAGTCGACCCGGTTGCTCGCGTTAAAAGAGCAACGGAACGCGATCTCGAACAACGTGTGTTCGCGTGTGTAAGAAAAAAATGAACAAATCTATTCGGAAACGTTCACTCTTGTTTTTGTAATCAAGTTTATAATCAAACTTTATCGAGTAATGAAGTTGAGAGCGTAAGAGCGGAGGATACGTGTAACGAAGTGTACGTCGACTCGAAGAAATCGCTGAACGCCTACAGGGCCAACGATGGTTGTGGGGTGTGTGCGTACTTACCCAGGGAATCGTGGAAACTTCTCGATCCGCTTGGACGCGAAAAACGACAAAAGTCGGCGAATTCTTCGGGGCGAAACAGAAAAATTTCTACTCGCGGGACACGAATTACGGAAATTTCCATTGTGGAGTGACGACACAGACGAGGTCCACGATCTTGAAATAGTCATTTCGAAGCGCGTCCGCGAAAAGTAACGGCGATTTTACGTTTTTTTTTAATTTAATTTTTTATTATTTTAATGCGATTCCCTAACGGTTTTTCAGTTCGAAAGTGTCGATAAAATCGCGATTCTGCAATCGGCGGTCGAGACGATTTCGAGCTCTTCCCGACCACATGACGGAAAATTTTCGTGAATATTTTCTTAGAAAAATTGTGAAATTCGTATGAACCTGTTTGGGCTTTACCAAATTTGTAGAATCTGCGGCATATTTTTTTGCAATATTTGTAGTGTTCGAAAAAAAAATGTCATCTTTATGAGTGTAGAGTATTTGTAATTTTTGTTGCGACTTTTTGACGATTTAGAAAATTTTAATGTTAATCATTTTTATTTTTATACTTATTTTGATTTTAATTTTAATGTTTGTAAAAAAGAAAACACGAATTAAAACGTGTAAAAATGTTTACGACTAGCTCATTATTTTTTAGAACTTGTAAATTTTTATAAAATGTACCAATGTTTATAGAACTTGCATGTGTTTGTAACATTTATAAATTTTTCTAAAACTTGCAAATATTTATAGTTTCTTTTAAAGTATTTATAAAGATTGTGAATATTTGTCAAATTCATAACAGTTTGAAGAAATCGTAAATATTTACGAATTTAAAAAATTGAAATCAATTTAAAAAAATAAAATAAAGCAAGGACGCGCATTTCACGCGGCTCGTGATGTGCCTCAACCGCCATGAGTCGATAGCGGGACTGTTCACCGTTAGCGGACTTTTAGCCCAACGCGAAATCTCATATACGGTCACCGAGAAAAAAAAAACTCGCCTGCGCGATTCTGTTTGTGTTTGCCACAACATTCATCTTTGGCCCTCGCGTATTTTGTTTTTGCTGTCGTTTGTTGTGTGTTTGTATTTTCTTCGTCGTAACACGAAAGATCGAAAACTCACCCTGACTTGGGATCGCCGTCGGTCGTTGGCATCACCATTTCCGGCATCTCCCCGATCTTCTGCTGCTGCAGTCCCGAAGGTCCGGCCTCGTCGCAAGCCAGCGAAACATTCACGAAGGTAGTGGGTTCGATCGTTCTGTTGCCAGGCTCTTCCTCGCTCTCCTCTTTCACGGGTAGGCCTAGATATTGCGTTTAACGAGAGAAAAATAAATGTATAGCTATCGCCTCGGAGTTTGAAAAGTGTATTCGTGTCGAAAATGAAAAACGAATTGTTTTGAATAGCTGCCATTTGTGTATATCGAAAAAAAAAAAAAAAAAAAAAAACAAACCTGCAAGGGCAGTTTTAAGAACTTTCAAGCAGAATTACGAAATATGAGTTGTTGAGTAATTCAAGTTTGAACATGACGAGTGATTTTTTTCGTGCAAATCAAATGGAGGAAAAAATGCATCAGCGCGCTTTGACTTGAGAGCTCAAATTTCGACATGACTTTTCTCATACCTAATCGCAATGTTCGAAGTAGCGAGAGATTACATTCTTTTGTGACGAACCCTAAATATTGATATGAAGGAAGAAACAGTTGAACGATTGTTTAGATTGTCGTTTTCTTTTGGTTTCTTTGTCTTTAGTCGTATTTACCATCATCACCATCGCACTCGTCGTCGGAATTATCTTCCTCCTCGCTCTCGTCATCGTCCTCCTCTTGACTCGTCGGTGCGTTAATTTTTTGCTGGGCGATCTGTGCGCTAGGCCCGGGCACGGCTTGTACCGTTTGCACGGCGTTGCCACCCGTGTCCATAGGAACTGAGGTCATTGGTTGCTGAGACTGCGACTGCTGTCCCGAGTTTGGAATCATGATTGGCATCGCCATACCCATACCGTCCATCATACCCATGCCCATGCCGCTCGTGTGATCGTTCACCTGTTGTTCCATCACTGAGCCATCCAGCCGGTTCTCCCCGGTGTTCTGGCCCGGTTTCATCATATTCTGCAAAACAGAAATAAACGAACGAATAAATGAATAATGAAGGGCAGGATGACAGAGAACGACGAAGGTAGTGAATGAAGATTTTAATTAATTTACAGACGGTATGTGAATGATTAAATTCTTAGATGAAGGAATGAAAATGAATCAAATTAATAAATTCTCAACAAAAAATGTTGTGAATGAATCAATAAATGAAGGAGAAAACCCAGAAATTGATGAATGTTCATCCATGAAGGAATGTTTCCAATTAATTTTTTTTTAAATTATACATGTGAAAAAACATGCTACAACGAAGACCCGAAACGACTTAATAAATAAACGAAAACAAAAAAAAAGAACTCAACTATCGAAAGCTCAAATAGCATAAAAGGAATAAATTAATGAATGCTCAAAAAAAGGAGGTATAAGTAAAAATGGACGTGTTGAATTCATTGACAATTGAGAGAAAGAGAAAATCCGCCCAGAACTCACAAAAGCTAAATCAACAAAGCTTCGACAAAATATAAACTGTGACCAGTCCCGTAGTCAACGTAAACAGCGAGAAAGAAAAATCGTCAAACGAACAAAAGACGGTGCGTCAAATATCGCCCAGAAAAATGTGTTATTTCTTTGTTGAAAATGTAGATTAGAGATTGTAAGGGCATATGATTTGTCCTGTTTTTCCTTGCCTATATAGTGGGTACTCAGTGTTTTTATATATTTTTAGATCTCATAGTTTCTTCCGTTTTTGCAACTAGTACGAAAACGACTTCGTTTATGTTCGATGGTGTTGAAGTTTGCATCGTTGGAATGCAAATAAAATTCTTTTTTATTTCTCCATTTTCTTCATCATTCAAAGACTTATCCTGCAATTTTGTGCAGCAGATGTGGGATGACGATCCTAAAAAACGGTTGGGTGATTTTTGTGACCAAAATTTGCCAAAAAAGATTCGCATTTCAAAATTTTCGTTGCATTCCAACGATTTAAACTTCAATGTCATTGTGTTCGGGAAGGACCAATAATTTTTTAGGTGCGTGTTCTGAACCACCAAACTCGTAGACTTAAACATTTCCTTCGAATTTTCAAATCCCTGGTGTTGGAGCTTCTGGGGAATGCAGAAAATAAGGTTAAAAAAAAAAAAACATCCAAACACGCATAGGCGAATCAGCTCCGTGATATTCAAGACTGGGGCACTCGAGAGAACGAATTAAAGCGTAGAAATGTTGCAAACTACCGAAAACGTCAAATGTGTGTTGAATGCATTTAAAATTCCTAAATATAGGGATGTAAAGGAAAAATCAGTTGCAAGTGGCACACAATATAGAGTCTCGAATTTTCAGTAAAAAGGGTTGGTTTTTTTTTATTTTTACTATTATTTCACCTGTATTTGTGAATATTTAACATTACTAGAGCAACACTCTTGAGAGTGAATATGCCGCACCTCAGTACTGTCACAATTTTCGAGCCTCTCGAATGTCCACATCGGTTGTGATACAGATTGCTAATGATATACAGGTGCGCCGAACGATAAAATTAGCAGAATGTCAGTACGTTACAATTAATTACACTACAATTGTGTAGTGACTGAAATTTTTCAAAAAGTTTCTTTCATGCCTAAATTATCCACACGAAAATCTAAACCAGCGTGTACCATTTTTCCATTAAGGGGTCAGCATAAACTTGAAATTTCAAAAATGATTTTTTTCGTGCATGATTTTATCACTTAGAGACTTAATTGCAATAGAGATTGTGTGAAAATTCAACAAATTGCCTGACCTATGGCAATTTCATGTTTCGTGAAACGGTGTAAGTCGTATCTCAAAGCCGATTCGTCCGATTCAATTCACATTCAGACCGAGCATAGTTTATTACATTTACTACCGTACAACCGGATAATTTTTTAATATGTTGACCCACTTGTTAGGACATAGGATTAAAGTTATTTTTGTTGTCCAAAACGAACTTTATTATCTACAGCTTGCCTTTTTTGTAAGTTAAAAAATGTCAACAATTTATCCAGCTATACGAAGATTTTTTCATTATACTAGAAGTACATTTTTTTATTTTCCATTTCGGATCAGCCTTGGTGCCAGAACCTCCTACACCGATTGGCCATGCAGCAACGGCGGCACTCCGTTCAAATAAGAATAGCTTCATTGTTTATTCATATTTTTCAATCTAAGGTAGTAATCTCGCCATAGTCACGTTGAAAAGTTTATTCCCCGTTCAATCGATGAAAGCTTCAAAATATTGCAGAATATCCTTATAATGTAGGTTGTACGTCTTATCGGGACGTAAAAATTTATAAAGTAATGATGAAAACGCGTAATATAATGTTGACCTAACCCTCACTTTTGTATCCATTCCGGCTACTAATCCATTCCGGCTACTAATACGTAGATACTCTGCGTATACGGATATGCACACACTACTGTAAACTCTAGTTCTAGTCTGCTCCAGTCGTGGGCTTCGTGGCGCTAGCGTCGCTAGACATTGCTTAATTTAAATCGCTATATCGCTGAAACTAGACGGTCAAAATTCATAACTTTTTTTACCCACTTCGTCTAATGTTCCTCTGTAATAAAGAATAAAAAAAAAATCTGTAGAATAGTTTCGAAGTTATTGCGTGAAATGTAAAATTTTCCACTGCGCCCCATAAGAACACGTGTAAAACCATGAAATATTTGATTGCCAATATCTCGAAAACGGAACGGTGAATCCTTTTGCAATTTTGCAGGTAATCATTTAATAGTGTCCTGAATGAGTCCTCGAAATTAAAAAAAAATCTATAGAAAAACGCCTTGGCGAGACTGCTACCTTAACAAACAAAAAAACTCAAATTTGTCAAGACTATGTGCTGAATTATATAAAAAAAATCCCGACCTCGTCATCCCAATATTCTCATCAGAAAGAAATATTGAAAATCGACTTATTCTTTGGGCCCCAATCTCATTCGGACCCGTTAAGCTTTATCTCGTTATATCCGAGAGAAAAAAAAAAGTTTCATAAGAACGCATAGAAAACCACTGCATATTGAAAGTGTTATAATTCTTCAACGAGTTTGTGAATCTGTTTTAAATTCGGCCTATAGGCTGATAACAAACGAAGTTAAACCACATCCAATTCTTATCACCATGGTAGCATCCTCATTTCCTGCTATTTTTTTTACAAGACACACACGAAGCCATGCCAAAAAAAAACTCTGTTAGGCTTGCAAGATTATTGTCTAGTCATACTTCTTATTGAATTTCTCAAGGATCCGTACTCTGTGTGTGCAACATTGTTGCCCTTTCAACTCTCGGAGAAACAAAACTTTTTCCCCAACCTCGAACAATTGAAATATCATTGAAGAATTACCAGTATTCCATTAGAATGCCTGCAAATTCCATTGCATATCCCAAAAGACAATAGAGTTAGGATTACAGAATTTCCGCAACTCCAGTAATTAGTAGATCGAAATCTGGCAATCTCCTTCTAAATATTCGAAGTAGTACATCCACAATAGGTAGCCAAAAAAAAAAACGATTTTACTGAGCAAATGTGTTGAACACCCCTATTTCAATACCGAGACAATACTACAAAGTATAATTTTGCAATTGCACAAAATCGCTTGATTTCACGCACTGCAATCTGTAAAATATTTGGACAGGACCAATTTTGACGGACAATCTCATCAACTCAGGGAAAAGTTTGATACGCGAATATATCTTGTAAAAGGTATTTGAATATAGCGAATTCCATGCTATAACTTCATTTGTGACTAATTTTGCGAACGATTTATTCTCTTTCAATTTTTTTCCTATTATTATTAAATCTATTAAATTTCCATTATCAAATTATTCTATTCAAATTTCAGATTTCGCTACGGTTCTGGGCATTTTTCTCGCACGAGTTAGCATGATTGATGAGTCGCTGATCCTGAATTCATATGATATGTTAAAATGCAACGAAATTTAACGTTCCTTTTATTGATCACATTTTTTTTTCGCTGATTCAGGGTATGAATATTATCCAAACAGTTATTATCCTCATTAGAGATCCACAACCTTAATATATAAAAAAAATTATAGATCGTAATCAAAATGAAATGAAAAAAAAAAAAAGAAAAAAAAACGTTTGTTGCATTCCAACGATGCAAACTTCAACATCTTGAATTCATACCATCGCTATCTCCACAGTGAGTCCTGTGCTCGCAGATCAATGGCTGGCATTAACTACAGAATTCTCACCGGATATTTCACCTCCCGCTATGCTTTCCAATGACGTTAATGCTTCTCAAAATCTCTGAAACACGTTACGCTATCCGTTCATCTAATCAGTCAATTGCACAATACCAAAAACCTAACAACAGAACGGTCATGATTCTTTTTACACAAGATATCATACGTAATCCCCAACTTTGGATTTCTAAAGAGTCTGAACAGCAGATGACTCTGCTAGAGTTCTCAAACATGAATGTGAACGTGCATTATCCGTAGCATACCAAAAAGATTGAGCAGTGATCCGAGTCAAGTATTGACTAGTCCTACTTTCTCTTTTGGACACATTAGCCACGATTTTCCAGAACTCTGTCTAATGTGAACTAAATTATCGAGATTCGAATATTTTGCCGAATAGTCTAGCCTATGATATATTTTTTCTTCAACAATATGGTGAAGAAAACTTCTGAGCTGTACTGCACCACTGCACATCGACAGTGTAACAAAGAATAACGATAATGAAGAATTTCATTATCGGAGACGAAGAAAAGCATCGGCCGGTGGATCAGCGGCATCAAAGATTCTATCGGAGCAGCCATAGGCGTTACGAAGATTCTTACCGAATTGTGGGCTCCTGTGACGTAACCCTGCTTCTCGTCCAGGCTGACCTCGCCGAGCCATTGTAAAAGTTGCTTCTCCGCGTTGGCGGTAGTATTCCAAAATTGATAAAATAATTCTACTTTGTACACGCAGTCATCACATATTTTCTTGGGTAGTTTGTCCTCCCTGCCAACCTGGAAAAAGCAACAAAAAAAAACGCCGTGCGATACGCACGATTTTAATTTCGCTTTATCATTAGAAACCGAAAAAAAAAAAAATCAACGAAAAATTTCAATTTTTTGCAATCGAAAGAGCAAATTGACATTTCGGCAATTTAATCAAATAACGCCGCGCAACGGAAACATCGAGCAGCGACAGAGGTGGGGGAGCGCGGAAAGGAGGGGGGACCGAGGACTGGGAGGGAGTTAGACAAGTGCGCGAAGGGAAGGCGAGCGCGAATCGATCTTCGAGACGATCGCAGAGACGCCATTGAGCAGCGAACAAAACTCTTCGCTGGCGTCCTTTGCCGCCCCCCCCCCTGCCCCGTGTCACGCGCAACGCCGTAATTTATCATCGTGGGACGTAGCGCGTATCTTCCAACGTTCAAATATCACCAATGATCTCAATAAAAATGTACGCTCGATATTTTTTATGAAAAAAAAATAAATGTCCAGGTGTGTCATAACTTCCAGCAAGCGTGGAAGACATTTCGCGACAAACGAGGGCGAACAAAGAGGAAACAAAAAAAAACAAAAAGGTAGCAAAGAAACAATCATGGATGGCACATTTGCTACGAAGATTCTCATCGTAAATAATATAGAGTAGGAAAGCCAATGAAAATGAGCGAGAGGCTGAAAGGCCGGATCGATCGAGAGTCGAGGGCAAGCCGACTTGGCCGAGCCCATACATATCTAATCATATACGTATATATATATATATATATATAACGTATGAGCATGCACCGTGTATATAGATATACAATGGAGGCCGAGCATCAGTTTCTGTGAAACGCACAAAATCATCGGACGCGCCCTTGGGCATTGTAGCGTAAAAAAAAGAAGCGCGCGCCAAAACTGAATAAAAGAGATCGTGTCCGATTTTATTTTTTTTCATTGCGTTCTTGAATTCGGCGTAGTGTTTTTCAATAACGCGTCCGTACGCGAAGCGAGTACAGTTATATGTCCACGAACGTCGATGGCAGAGGAGGCGTCAGGCGGGGTGGGAGGGGGGATTCCCGCGGTGCCAAAGGCTTGGAATAGCGTTTTGCGTAAAACACCGCGACGCCATTATTACCGCGTGTTCGCACGAATATGTTGAAAACGCGTGCGATTTTTCGTTAAAATGCCACGTTGAAAGATCGCGAGCGTGGAGTAAAAGAAAGAAAAAAAAAACTACGTATACAACAGGCAAAATGGCGGTTGGGTAGAGGGCTTCCCGAGAGAGCAGGCACTATGGCGTAGTAAAACCACCGACGAGCTAAGAGCCCCGCGAGAACGCTTACCTTGACCGGCAGACAGGCGGCGATTTTCAGGAATATCTGTCGGACATCGCCCTCGCCCTCAAATATCGGCACAGAGACGCGATCTTTCACGAGACACAATCGGCACAAATCCAAATAATCAAGGGACGACATATTCTCGTATTAAACGCCAGTGCGAGACGCCGAGCCGCGCCTGTGGACGCGAACGCTGGGATTTTTCTGTTGCAGGAGAGATCGCGGAGGAAATATATGGATAGCTCTCGAGCTCGACGCGCTTACGCGTCCCCTCTCCTTTGTGCCCGTCTCACTCGCCGCTTTGCCCCCACCCCTCCCCGCCTCGCGTGCCGCGCCGCCCTGGAACTCGTACTCGCTTCGGCCACGCTCGGACGAGATCGTGCACGCTCGTGCCCCCCCCCTCTCCGCGCCTCTGTGCCCGACCGTTAGAGCTACGCGACGCGCCGCTTATCGATTAGGCGGCTCGCGAACCGCCAACCGCCTTTACGGCGCAGGAGCATATACGCGCTACTGGTCGCCCCGCGCAAAATATCGTGATACGCGACCAATTTTTTATTTGAATGCTGCGGAATATGTTTCATCGCAAAGCTTGCTAACGGATGTTGGAATCGCGACGCAATTGAACGGGTCAATCCGATCACCGCGGTATATATACCGCGAGAGGAGAATTAAGGTGATGCGAAAGACGCACGATTGAGGCGTACGGTTTATCTCCGACCGCGTCGCTCGTAAGCAGCTATCTCTATCCGCGAGAATGTCTTTCGGTCACCTTAAGGCACGGGGGCATTGCCGTTCTTATCGCAAAAATTTGTAGCTTGTATACCGCATGAATTATCTGGATTTTTCAGCCAAACGATTTTTAAGGAATTCGCGTGAGTTTTTAAATTTTTTACACGCGCTTTTGTACTCTCTCTCTCTCTCTCTCTCTCTCTCTCTCTCTCTCTCTCTCTCTCTCTCCTTTTTAGCAGCGCGTGCAATTTGCCGAAAATAGGACGGCAGAGGCACAATTAAAAAGATACTATCGTGAGAAAGATTATTTAGAGATAGCTTGATGAATATTTTATTAATAATTTTTTTTTAATTCGCCTGAAATAAAAATACATAAATTGGGCAATGCGCGAATATAATGCTACTGGGTTTCGTCGCACAGCTGCAGCGCGTACTTTACCGCTCGTCGCGCTTCGATGCATCGCCGTTTTCTCCGCACCGCACGACGTAGCCTATTGAACCTTAGGTTCAATAGGGGGGTGAGGGCTAGTGAGCATTTTCAAAAAATCGTTTTTTTTTGCATTTTCTCAAAGTACAGCATTTCAAAAGTATTCTCTGAAAATGTTAGACAAATCGAAGCATTATTCATGAAGATATACAACTTTGAGCACAGCCGCCTCGAGTGGGTAAAAGCAGGTAGTGTCTCTACCTCTACGAGTAGAGCGTCTGCGTGGGTGTAAAAAAGAATAACAAAGGACTCGGCGGTAAAGGAAAACTTACTGGCAAAATGATGATAAATTGTCAGAGTATTTTGGTAAGGCTATTCGTGATAATTGTGATTCTGTTGAAAAAATGAAAAATGCCATTTGGGCCACGTTCTATCACTATAGTTCAACCGACGCAAACCCGCTTCATCACAAATGTCCAGCAGGTGCTCACTCGTGGTGTACGTATCGGCGTGCAAAAGCAGAAAAGAAATTATGCTCTTTCAAACACGATTACAATGCCTTGCCAACGAATGTATTAGCTGCAATAAAGCCTATTTACGAAGATCGTACAAAAGACGAATTACTACAAAGATGTACAGGAGGATTTACGCAAAATAATAATGAAAGTTTTAACCAGAGCGTTTGGAAGGTCATTCCAAAAACGTTACCTGCCAGCTTCACCACTGTTAGCATAGCATCCAACATTGCTACCTGCACCTTCAACGAAGGTTCCTGTGGCTTGTTAGCAGTTTTTGATGCTATGGGGATTAAATTAGGAGCAAACGCCTACAATTTTGCCACAAAGGAGGACTCTGTTCGAGTTGAAGTGGCTAACCGACGTTCGGCGGAAAATACTCGAGAGGCCAGAGTAGTTCGACGACGGAAGAAAATTCTTCTACTGCGACTGCTAAGCCGAAGGCAGGGTCACTTTATGGTGCCGGAATAGATGATTCAATGTAAGTCCAAAAATAATTTTTTTTATTTGCATGTAAATTGTACTTAAAACTTTAAATGCGTTTTTCTCGAAAGCACGTTTTCAAATTCGGTGATCACTGTACCTCCAGAACGGCTTGACCGATCGTTTTCAAATTTCTATCACTTATTCTGTACATAATTGTCCCCTGGATGGACGAAGGATTTTTATCGGCGGTGAATAGTTTTTTTTTTATAAATGAAAATATGAGTGAAATTTTGGTCGAAAAACAAGTTTTTACGTTGAACATCCGCTATTTTGTAAAAATTCGAATTTTTCATTAACCCTTCGTCCATCCTGGGCCCAATATGATTTACTAATCATCCCCGTTAATTTTTTTGGTTTCAGATGGCCCAGTGATGAGCAGTAGTGATCACCGCGAAACACCTTTTTTTCTGGACCCCTCGCAGACTGACTGCATCTCGCTTATTTATCATTATTTTTCAATGAAAATTTTTCACTAAATAATAAAACCTGTAAAAAAAAAAATTCCCGAAAAAAGCGTTTTTTCGGCGTTACAAGTAGCCCTCACCCCTTAAGTGAGGAGATCCCTTTGAGCATCCGAGAATAAGCAAATTTTCAATATTTTTTTTTCTCAAAACTATTCTCCATAATTGCAATTTTATGTACATATTACATCTTTTAATTTTTAAAATATATTTTTTTTATTAAAAAAAACTGGCGGCTGTGCAACACTTGCTTCAGAGACGGTTGCCGTTTGAGTTGTTCCACGGCGTACCATCTAACGTCTGGTGTATTGATCCGAAACTTCAGAGGTAAGAAGTTTTAGATTTCTAAGACTCACACACTCTATGTGAACCTAAAAAATCCGAAGAAAAGTGAAAATTTGAAAAATGATACCCGTTTGAAAAAATGTTCTATTTTTCATAAAAATTTTACTATAGTATTTGTTAACGAAAAAAGTAGTTTTTCAAAAATAATTTTTGAGGATTTTTAGGTTCGCATAGACGGTAGTTATGATATCTAAAGGTTTGAAAGATCTCAAAATGTACGATCAGATAGTCTAGTAGTTATCGTGTGCGATGTTCAAGAAAAAGTGATCTCCAGAGAAACGCGTTTAAAGCTCAAGACTCAAAAATGTTATGACTTAATGATCGACCGATTAATTTGCGAATCCGGGGCCATAAAGCAGTCCCCCAGCTCCCTCGTGGAGTTGTTTTTCGGCCATAAGCTTTTCTTTACGTTATAAAGGGATCTGCCCCCTTAAGGCGATGTGACGAGGAACGAGTGCGAGGGAGAGACGAACAGTGGCGCTAACGGCTAAGCGAGAGGGACGCTGAATACGTTCACACCTTCATCCGGCTATGCACGGCATATGTAAACATTTTTCGAATCTTTGAATCATTATTGTCTCCATGAGGTCTAGAGACAACGAGAAAATTCTTTCAAGTAACGATATTATGACGCTAAAAACGAATAAACATTTTTTTCGCACCGTCGCACGAAAAACGACAGATGTTTGTGGAGAAACAGATACAAATCGTCGGACGGTAAGGTATCATCGATAATTCACAGCGGGATTGTCCAATTTGTCGCCTGAACTATAGAAGACTAGCGCCCTCAAAATTATACAGCCCTGAACGATGCAAACTACCCGAGTTGCGCAGCGTCGTCGCGTAAACTCGGCTTTGTTAACAATTGAATGTGATACAGCCTGATCCTTCTTCTTTTTCGTGATACAGTGTAAGTTTCCTCAGCGCTGCGAAATCTCTGTAGCAATCGAAACAGTCACGCTGATCGAAGAGCGCAACTGTCGCGATCACGGTATTACATACAGGTCTGGAAACTCTGCCAGAATTCGCATGGTGGGGGTAGGCCGCTTACGGACGAAAATATTCGTTGAGAATTGACACTACGCGGCGCTGAAATCTTGCCCCCAGTTGAACATAACCACCAAAAATAATTTTGTAAACAAAAGCGACTCATTAGTGGATTTCCTGTGCTATTGACTTATCGAAAGTGAAAAAATGCCGAGAATCTGTGTTGTGCCGGGATGCAAAACTGGAAGCAGAATTGAATTATCGAAGCACTCGTTATTTCGCGTGTTGTAATAATAAAATGCGACGTGGTATAAATGATTTCATCATTTTGTTATTTACCCATAGTTCGAAACCTTTACCAACGACCAAAAAACCGATAAAAAAAATAAAAACATTTATTTAAAAATTAATTAGAATTTTTACTTGAGAGAAAGAAAATAATGACATACAAAAACAATACAATGTGTATAAATAATTAATACATAACCAGAAACCTATGCAAATGCAAAAAAAAGCCCACTCTTCGTGGATCGAACTCGGCTCCTTCAAAACGGTAGCTCAGCACCCTATCCATGCAACTACGATTATCTTTACATGAATAAGACAGTTTTCTAATATTTAAGTTATAGCCACGCTTGGGGTTTAATTAGATTTGGCGGCTTGTTGGGTTGGTTCACGGCTTAATTTTATTCATTATAATTAGCTATATTGGTAGATATACCACCAATATATATATATATATATACTGCAGAACCAATAATTGAAATGAGGTGTTACGGAGACAGGCAGATGCAGAGTATTGCGGCGATTAGCTCTGTCTTTTTTCAATACCTCCGTCTGCCCCCGTACCACACTTCGCCGACAACTCTTTTAAGATAGCAGCGCTCCTAGCGGCTAGTGCATTAAAAAATTTTCGTCAGTAAGCGATCCCCCCCATCCGACGGAGTTTCCACACCTGTATGTAATGGCCCCTCTACACTACTCGCGAAGTTAATCGAAGTTGGGCGAGGACGAGAGTGTAGAGAGGCACTTCGTACTTCTTCGCCTCGCTTTACTTCGCTTCGGGCGACTTCCGATACGTGTCGGTATTTTGGGCAGAGTCAAAGGACCGAAGTCGCGCCTCGACTCGCCCAACTTCGATTAACTTCGCGAGTAGTGTAGAGGGGCCTTAAGACCGTGGTCGCGATCTTGCAGCATATTGTTCGAAAGCGGTAGAGGGAGAAGAGTCGCGCGCAGCACTGAAAGACGTGAACTAGGTACGAACGAGGCGTTGATATACGGAATATAGGAACTTTGGAGGCGAGAAACTGAGATTTCTTAGGCTCGGTTCCACAACTCTTGGTTAACCGAGTTAACTTAGGTTTAAGGGGAATGGACCAACCAGATCCACGTTTAGCGCACTAAACCCGGTTAACTGACTTAAACCGAGTTTAGTGCGCTAAGCATGCTTCTGATTGATCCATTAAACCTTAAACCTTGGTTAAGTCGGTTAACCAACAGTTATGGAGCTGGGCTTTTGAGATGAATTATAATTGGCACAAAAGAAAATCGTCAAACTCTGCGTCCGTGAATTCTGCAGATACTTTATTTTTCCTGAAAAAAAATATGAACTTCTATGAGAAAACGCTGTTGGAATCAATTATGAGGCTATGTTAACTTTGCGCATGCTCTTAAAGTGTCCGCAAAATTATGAAATCTATGGCTCGGTTCCACAACTCTCGGTTAACCACGGTCGTATATACAGATCTTGAAACGACGGTCGTATTTGATAGACAGCGAGTGGGCCGTCTATTGTCTGAGCTTTTCTTTTTTATCGCCGCCACCGTGTGTCGTTGTGATCGGCGGTCCATGATAAGACTAACCTAAACCGATTATAACTTGTTTTATCGTATATGAGTATGTGCGTATAACAGTTGAAAATTGTTCGTTCGTATAAAAAAAAAGTTTGATATGTCCAAATAACTGTTATTGTCAATTTAATTAATTAAAAATGCGGAAATGCTGTGCGGTACCTCAGTGTAAAATGAGATACACGAAAATGCTCGATTTTTAAAGTGCCAAAAAATACCGAACATTAAAAAAAATGGCAAGCAGCGATTCCCGAAGTGGAGTTAAAACCAACGCATCACGTTTGTGAAAAACATTTTGAAGAAAAACTCGTCCTCAATGAGTCGATAAAATGCGATGGTGAGGGAAGGATTATTGCTCAAGTAAGTTTACTTTTTTTCAATAGCTCATCATATCTTTTCACGTGTGAAACGGTGTACCATCTGATACAGTATTAGCTAATGTATTTATATTGCTCCACAGGTTACTTGTGCAAATAAGTCCTCAAATTGTATGGCTCATGTGCGATCTGCGAACGAGCTCTACGATTTAACTCCCCATGCCCACCTCCGGTATCCCAATTGGTCGAACAAAAATCTCGAGATGGATTGAAGTACGCCAATTTGACGTTTTTCCATCTCGTTCGTTTCATTGAATCCTGCTTCGTCAAATATGCAACCAAATGAGATGTTTTGGACATCACGGTTGAAGAAGTTTTGTCCACCTACGAATTTACTTTCCCTTGTACAGAGCATGCTTCTGCGATATTATCATATGTCATTGTTTATTATGTACGTCTACGAATGCAACAAACTACTCGACAACAAAACATCGAGAAGCCGAAAGAGTCTGCGGCTAAGAAAAAATTGTCGAGATTGACTAAACAATAAAAGCAGTTTCACTACTTTTAGCAAAGTTTCTTGTTTTTCTTCTTATCCAAAATGTTCCCGCTCAGTCATCGTCCTATATCTAGTTTATAATACTAATTATATTAGTAGGATAACGTTTTATGTGTCAGTATTTATATTCATATGAATAAATCTGGACTGATTTTATAAGTATTTCGATCGTGTCTATAGCAAAAACGATAAAAATAAACTAAATTCATAACATGACGTATATTAGCTTCTACAGCTGTACTCAACAAAGTGCCGTTGTTGTCATTATTATAAAAAAATTGAAAGAAGTATTTAATTGTAAATTGGCCATACCGAAGTTTTTATTTAAAGTACTATATTGATAACGAGAAAGAAAAAAAAGGTATCTTGTTATTCGATCCACAAGTTTCCGTTTCCGAGTGAGAGCGGAACCAATCAGCTCTACTACTATCGTAATAAGACCAATAAAATATGAATTACTTTTATCATGGTCGTTTGTGTTTTGCACACGGTTAATAAAGGTTTGGTTATGTTTTTGAGCATGTATGTACTTATTTGTTCATTTTTGTATGCATACATGTTTTTGTAATTTACTTTTCGTATATTGGATATTTCTTACGAAAACGAATCAAGAACATGTAAATCGAGAAATTGCAGTCTGAAGCGCATGCGGTATGTGCAAGACAGAAAGAGATTGCTGTCTCGCATACAATACTGCCGTCTCTTTCGCACTCGATATTGCTGTCTCCTTCGCACTCGATATTGCTATCTCTTTCGCACACACGCTATTGCTGTCTCTTTCGCACAGGAGATCCCCTTTGCCATACGCACCAGGCGGCCGAAAATTGAAGCACAAACTAGATGTTAAGCGAACCTTCCCCCACTGCCGTTGTTTCAAGACCTGTATGTACGACCGTGCGGTTGAACAAGTAACTCAATTTTAATGCGCTAAACGTGGCTCCGATTGGTCCATTTGCCCTTTAAAGTTCGATGAACCCAATAATCCACTTGAGCGGCACTGTTGTTGTAGATGGCGCCTGACATGTTGTATTTGGGCGTACGTTATTTTGACAGGAACACAACCTTTATTTGTTTTCAATTTTAGGGCCACGTGTCACACCGACCGAGCAGCCATAACTGATTTGCAGATCCCCAGTGTTCTTCGAGAAGGCTGATATTTCGGCAGAACGAAAAGTAACATCTTCCGCTCTGTGGATCGACGAACAAAGCCTCCCTTTTCGTTTACCTCAAGATTTTTACCGATCGGACATGTGAGCCATGTCCTTAAGGCCACGGTGTCACACCGACTGAGTGACCATGAGTGCGAGAGAGATAGCTGATTTGCAGATTCCCAATGATTTTTGAAACGGTTGATTTTTTGGAAAAAAGAAAAGAAACACGTTCCGCTCTGTTGAACGACGAACAACCGCTTTCTCTTCTTTTGCCAGAAATATGATTCGTCTAGGAGAAAACTTGGCAGTAGGATTTTTACCGACTGGACGTGTGACACATGGCCTTAAGGCCATGTGTCACACGTCCGGTCGATAAAAATCCTACTGCCTGACACATGGCCTTAAGGCCATGTGTCACACGTCCAGTCGGTAAAAATCCTACTGCCAAGTTTTCTCCTAGACGGATCATATTTCGGGCAAAAGAAGAGAAAGCGGTTGTTCGTCGTTCAACAGAGCGGAACGTGTTTCTTTTCTTTTTTCCCAAAAATTAACCGTTTCAGAAATCATTGGGAATCTGCAAATCAGCTACCTCTCTCGCACTCATGGCCGCTCGGTCGGTGTGACACTTAGCCTTAAGGCCATGTGTCACACGCCAGAAAATTTCGACGCAGCCTCCCATCATGGCGGTACGGCAGAACCTCGCAGCTTTGGCTACGAGTCACCGCCTGCTCCCGCCAGAGAACGCCGCGCACGTATTCTATAGGGGCTCCATGCCTGGCGTTACGCCGAAGACTCGAGACCCTATAGGCGACGATTGCTGTGCGTGTGTGTGTTCGCTACGCCGGCCACGTGCAGAGAGAGAGAGGTGACCTTTTTGCACGCGTTCGGTCGTAACGAAAATACTTTGAATGATGTATGTGTGTGTATACATCGATGGATACACACCTAGCCTTAGGCGACCGTGTTTCGCTTCTACGCATGAGGCGTGAATCTGCTAGCGTTCCGATTCCGGCGATAACGGTTGCCCGATCATAGCTATCGCAAAAATGCGATACAATTAATAAATAATTAATTGTTTATGTCAAACAATATATATGAAAATACATCTGGCAATTCCGTCCAGATTCAAGAGATTATAAAAATGTTCAGCAATCGGCGCTGCTAGAGGCCCGCTTTATGGAAAAACGGGGATACAATAAATTGTTTAAACAATACAATTCCACCGTATTCCTCATCAACATCGAAAATTCGATTTCGGTCGAATTTTCTAGAAAGCGTTATCGCTAATCGTAAGATCCGCTCACTCTTCAAGAACGTGGTGAAAATGTACAATTACGGTTTATTGTTTAAACAATAAACAATTTAGCATTCTTTTCCCCGACATTTTTACCATCGGGAGGTTCTACGAGGGATCGAATTCTCTAGCAATGGAGATTGCTAGAGACTCGCTCTACCTAAGAGCGGTAACATTTTGCTATTTCAAATTGTTTAAACAAATAATTTCGACCAGTACTTATGCTCTCAAAGTGATTGATTGTCGATGAATTCGACTTCGGCCAAATTCTCGCGCGACAGGGATCGCTGGAGACTCACTCGTTAAGAGAGTGGTGAAACAGTACAACTTATGTTATTTGTTTAAACAAATATATTCGGCATTTTTTTCTCCCTCGGTTTTTATCCTCGGAAAGTGCTACGAGGGCCGAATTCTCTAGCAATGGAGATTGCTAGAGACTCGCTCTACATATGAGCGGTGGAATTTCGCAACATGAAATTGTTTAAACGAAAAACGTCGAGCAGTACTTGTGCTCTCGATGCCGTTGATTGTCGATGAATTCGACTTCGGCCAAATTCTCGCGCGACAGGGATCGCTGGAGACTCACTCGTTAAGAGAGTGGTGATCTGCTGATGGATAGGCGTTAGTTCTATGTACTTTCGCGGTAGGATACTATAGTATTTGTATTGTTTGATGTATTCGAAAAGAGTTCTGGCTCCTAACTGTTGTCAAATAATTGTAAAAAAATTTTATCGGCATCTTAACTATGCAAGTGTGATCTGCTGATGGATAGGCGTTAGTTCTAGGTACTTTCTGGGTAGGATACTATAGTATTAGTATTGTTTGATGTATTCGAAAAGAGTTCTGGCTCCTAACTGTTGTCAAATAATTGTAAATAAATTTTATCGGCATCTTAACTATGCAAGTGTGATCTGCTGATGGATAGGCGTTAGTTCTAGGTACTTTCGGGGTAGGATACTATAGTATTTGTATTGTTTGATGTATTCGAAAAGAATTCTGGCTCCTAACTGTTGTCAAATAATTGTAAAAAAATTATATCGGCATCTTAACTAGGCAAGTGTGATCTGCTGATGGATAGGCGTTAGTTCTAGGTACTTTGTGGGTAGGATACTATAGTATTTGTATTGTTTGATGTATTCGAAAAGAGTTCTGGCTCCTAACTGTTGTCAAATAATTATAAAAAAATTTTATCGGCATCTTAACTATGCAAGTGTGATCTGCTGATGGATAGGCGTTAGTTCTATGTACTTTCGCGGTAGGATACTATAGTATTTGTATTGTTTGATGTATTCGAAAAGAGTTCTGGCTCCTAACTGTTGTCAAATAATTGTAAAAAAATTTTATCGGCATCTTAACTATGCAAGTGTGATCTGCTGATGGATAGGCGTTAGTTCTAGGTACTTTCTGGGTAGGATACTATAGTATTAGTATTGTTTGATGTATTCGAAAAGGCGTTCTGGCTCCTAACTGTTGTCAAATAATTGTAAATAAATTTTATCGGCATCTTAACTATGCAAGTGTGATCTGCTGATGGATAGGCGTTAGTTCTAGGTACTTTCTGGGTAGGATACTATAGTATTAGTATTGTTTGATGTATTCGAAAAGAGTTCTGGCTCCTAACTGTTGTCAAATAATTGTAAATAAATTTTATCGGCATCTTAACTATGCAAGTGTGATCTGCTGATGGATAGGCGTTAGTTCTAGGTACTTTCGGGGTAGGATACTATAGTATTTGTATTGTTTGATGTATTCGAAAAGAGTTCTGGCTCCTAACTGTTGTCAAATAATTGTAAAAAAATTATATCGGCATCTTAACTAGGCAAGTGTGATCTGCTGATGGATAGGCGTTAGTTCTAGGTACTTTCTGGGTAGGATACTATAGTATTAGTATTGTTTGATGTATTCGAAAAGAGTTCTGGCTCCTAACTGTTGTCAAATAATTGTAAATAAATTTTATCGGCATCTTAACTATGCAAGTGTGATCTGCTGATAGATAGGCGTTAGTTCTAGGTACTTTCTGGGTAGGATACTATAGTATTAGTATTGTTTGATGTATTCGAAAAGAGTTCTGGCTCCTAACTGTTGTCAAATAATTGTAAATAAATTTTATCGGCATCTTAACTATGCAAGTGTGATCTGCTGATGGATAGGCGTTAGTTCTAGGTACTTTCGGGGTAGGATACTATAGTATTTGTATTGTTTGATGTATTCGAAAAGAGTTCTGGCTCCTAACTGTTGTCAAATAATTGTAAAAAAATTATATCGGCATCTTAACTATGCAAGTGTGATCTGCTGATGGATAGGCGTTAGTTCTAGGTACTTTCTGGGTAGGATACTATAGTATTAGTATTGTTTGATGTATTCGAAAAGAGTTCTGGCTCCTAACTGTTGTCAAATAATTGTAAATAAATTTTATCGGCATCTTAACTATGCAAGTGTGATCTGCTGATGGATAGGCGTTAGTTCTAGGTACTTTCGGGGTAGGATACTATAGTATTTGTATTGTTTGATGTATTCGAAAAGAATTCTGGCTCCTAACTGTTGTCAAATAATTGTAAAACATTATATCGGCATCTTAACTAGGCAAGTGTGATCTGCTGATGGATAGGCGTTAGTTCTAGGTACTTTGTGGGTAGGATACTATAGTATTTGTATTGTTTGATGTATTCGAAAAGAGTTCTGGCTCCTAACTGTTGTCAAATAATTATAAAAAAATTTTATCGGCATCTTAACTATGCAAGTGTGATCTGCTGATGGATAGGCGTTAGTTCTATGTACTTTCGCGGTAGGATACTATAGTATTTGTATTGTTTGATGTATTCGAAAAGAGTTCTGGCTCCTAACTGTTGTCAAATAATTGTAAAAAAATTTTATCGGCATCTTAACTATGCAAGTGTGATCTGCTGATGGATAGGCGTTAGTTCTAGGTACTTTCTGGGTAGGATACTATAGTATTAGTATTGTTTGATGTATTCGAACAGGCGTTCTGGCTCCTAACTGTTGTCAAATAATTGTAAATAAATTTTATCGGCATCTTAACTATGCAAGTGTGATCTGCTGATGGATAGGCGTTAGTTCTAGGTACTTTCTGGGTAGGATACTATAGTATTAGTATTGTTTGATGTATTCGAAAAGAGTTCTGGCTCCTAACTGTTGTCAAATAATTGTAAATAAATTTTATCGGCATCTTAACTATGCAAGTGTGATCTGCTGATGGATAGGCGTTAGTTCTAGGTACTTTCGGGGTAGGATACTATAGTATTTGTATTGTTTGATGTATTCGAAAAGAGTTCTGGCTCCTAACTGTTGTCAAATAATTGTAAAAAAATTATATCGGCATCTTAACTAGGCAAGTGTGATCTGCTGATGGATAGGCGTTAGTTCTAGGTACTTTCTGGGTAGGATACTATAGTATTAGTATTGTTTGATGTATTCGAAAAGAGTTCTGGCTCCTAACTGTTGTCAAATAATTGTAAATAAATTTTATCGGCATCTTAACTATGCAAGTGTGATCTGCTGATAGATAGGCGTTAGTTCTAGGTACTTTCTGGGTAGGATACTATAGTATTAGTATTGTTTGATGTATTCGAAAAGAGTTCTGGCTCCTAACTGTTGTCAAATAATTGTAAATAAATTTTATCGGCATCTTAACTATGCAAGTGTGATCTGCTGATGGATAGGCGTTAGTTCTAGGTACTTTCGGGGTAGGATACTATAGTATTTGTATTGTTTGATGTATTCGAAAAGAGTTCTGGCTCCTAACTGTTGTCAAATAATTGTAAAAAAATTATATCGGCATCTTAACTATGCAAGTGTGATCTGCTGATGGATAGGCGTTAGTTCTAGGTACTTTCTGGGTAGGATACTATAGTATTAGTATTGTTTGATGTATTCGAAAAGAGTTCTGGCTCCTAACTGTTGTCAAATAATTGTAAATAAATTTTATCGGCATCTTAACTATGCAAGTGTGATCTGCTGATGGATAGGCGTTAGTTCTATGTACTTTCTGGGTAGGATACTATAGTATTAGTATTGTTTGATGTATTCGAAAAGAGTTCTGGCTCCTAACTGTTGTCAAATAATTGTAAATAAATTTTATCGGCATCTTAACTATGCAAGTGTGATCTGCTGATGGATAGGCGTTAGTTCTAGGTACTTTCGGGGTAGGATACTATAGTATTTGTATTGTGTGATGTATTCGAAAAGAGTTCTGGCTCCTAACTGTTGTCAAATAATTGTAAAAAAATTTTATCGGCATCGTAACTATGCAAGTGTGATCTGCTGATGGATAGGCGTTAGTTCTAGGTACTTTCTGGGTAGGATACTATAGTATTAGTATTGTTTGATGTATTCGAAAAGAGTTCTGGCTCCTAACAGTTGTCAAATAATTGTAAATAAATTTTATCGGCATCTTAACTATGCAAGTGTGATCTGCTGATGGATAGGCGTTAGTTCTAGGTACTTTCGGGGTAGGATACTATAGTATTTGTATTGTGTGATGTATTCGAAAAGAGTTCTGGCTCCTAACTGTTGTCAAATAATTCTAAAAAAATTTTATCGGCATCTTAACTATGCAAGTGTGATCTGCTGATGGATAGGCGTTAGTTCTAGGTACTTTCTGGGTAGGATACTATAGTAGTAGTATTGTTTGATGTATTCGAAAAGAGTTCTGGCTCCTAACTGTTGTCAAATAATTGTAAAAAAATTTTATCGGCATCTTAACTATGCAAGTGTGATCTGCTGATGGATAGGCGTTAGTTCTAGGTACTTTCTGGGTAGGATACTATAGTATTAGTATTGTTTGATGTATTCGAAAAGAGTTCTGGCTCCTAACTGTTGTCAAATAATTGTAAATAAATTTTATCGGCATCTTAACTATGCAAGTGTGATCTGCTGATGGATAGGCGTTAGTTCTAGGTACTTTCGGGGTAGGATACTATAGTATTTGTATTGTTTGATGTATTCGAAAAGAGTTCTGGCTCCTAACTGTTGTCAAATAATTGTAAAAAAATTATATCGGCATCTTAACTAGGCAAGTGTGATCTGCTGATGGATAGGCGTTAGTTCTAGGTACTTTGTGGGTAGGATACTATAGTATTTGTATTGTTTGATGTATTCGAAAAGAGTTCTGGCTCCTAACTGTTGTCAAATAATTATAAAAAAATTTTATCGGCATCTTAACTATGCAAGTGTGATCTGCTGATGGATAGGCGTTAGTTCTATGTACTTTCGCGGTAGGATACTATAGTATTTGTATTGTTTGATGTATTCGAAAAGAGTTCTGGCTCCTGACTGTTGTCAAATAATTGTAAAAAATTTTTATCGGCATCTTAACTATGCAAGTGTGATCTGCTGATGGATAGGCGTTAGTTCTATGTACTTTCGCGGTAGGATACTATAGTATTTGTATTGTTTGATGTATTCGAAAAGAGTTCTGGCTCCTAACTGTTGTCAAATAATTGTAAAAAAATTTTATCGGCATCTTAACTATGCAAGTGTGATCTGCTGATGGATAGGCGTTAGTTCTAGGTACTTTCTGGGTAGGATACTATAGTATTAGTATTGTTTGATGTATTCGAAAAGAGTTCTGGCTCCTAACTGTTGTCAAATAATTGTAAATAAATTTTATCGGCATCTTAACTATGCAAGTGTGATCTGCTGATGGATAGGCGTTAGTTCTAGGTACTTACGGGGTAGGATACTATAGTATTTGTATTGTTTGATGTATTCGAAAAGAGTTCTGGCTCCTAACTGTTGTCAAATAATTGTAAAAAAATTATATCGGCATCTTAACTATGCAAGTGTGATCTGCTGATGGGTAGGCGTTAGTTCTAGGTACTTTCTGGGTAGGATACTATAGTATTAGTATTGTTTGATGTATTCGAAAAGAGTTCTGGCTCCTAACTGTTGTCAAATAATTGTAAATAAATTTTATCGGCATCTTAACTATGCAAGTGTGATCTGCTGATGGATAGGCGTTAGTTCTAGGTACTTTCGGGGTAGGATACTATAGTATTAGTATTGTTTGATGTATTCGAAAAGAGTTCTGGCTCCTAACTGTTGTCAAATAATTGTAAATAAATTTTATCGGCATCTTAACTATGCAAGTGTGATCTGCTGATGGATAGGCGTTAGTTCTAGGTACTTTCGGGGTAGGATACTATAGTATTTGTATTGTTTGATGTATTCGAAAAGAGTTCTGGCTCCTAACTGTTGTCAAATAATTGTAAAAAAATTATATCGGCATCTTAACTAGGCAAGTGTGATCTGCTGATGGATAGGCGTTAGTTCTAGGTACTTTGTGGGTAGGATACTATAGTATTTGTATTGTTTGATGTATTCGAAAAGAGTTCTGGCTCCTAACTGTTGTCAAATAATTATAAAAAAATTTTATCGGCATCTTAACTATGCAAGTGTGATCTGCTGATGGATAGGCGTTAGTTCTATGTACTTTCGCGGTAGGATACTATAGTATTTGTATTGTTTGATGTATTCGAAAAGAGTTCTGGCTCCTAACTGTTGTCAAATAATTGTAAAAAAATTTTATCGGCATCTTAACTATGCAAGTGTGATCTGCTGATGGATAGGCGTTAGTTCTATGTACTTTCTGGGTAGGATACTATAGTATTAGTATTGTTTGATGTATTCGAAAAGAGTTCTGGCTCCTAACTGTTGTCAAATAATTGTAAATAAATTTTATCGGCATCTTAACTATGCAAGTGTGATCTGCTGATGGATAGGCGTTAGTTCTAGGTACTTTCGGGGTAGGATACTATAGTATTTGTATTGTGTGATGTATTCGAAAAGAGTTCTGGCTCCTAACTGTTGTCAAATAATTGTAAAAAAATTTTATCGGCATCGTAACTATGCAAGTGTGATCTGCTGATGGATAGGCGTTAGTTCTAGGTACTTTCTGGGTAGGATACTATAGTATTAGTATTGTTTGATGTATTCGAAAAGAGTTCTGGCTCCTAACAGTTGTCAAATAATTGTAAATAAATTTTATCGGCATCTTAACTATGCAAGTGTGATCTGCTGATGGATAGGCGTTAGTTCTAGGTACTTTCGGGGTAGGATACTATAGTATTTGTATTGTGTGATGTATTCGAAAAGAGTTCTGGCTCCTAACTGTTGTCAAATAATTCTAAAAAAATTTTATCGGCATCTTAACTATGCAAGTGTGATCTGCTGATGGATAGGCGTTAGTTCTAGGTACTTTCTGGGTAGGATACTATAGTAGTAGTATTGTTTGATGTATTCGAAAAGAGTTCTGGCTCCTAACTGTTGTCAAATAATTGTAAATAAATTTTATCGGCATCTTAACTATGCAAGTGTGATCTGCTGATGGATAGGCGTTAGTTCTAGGTACTTTCGGGGTAGGATACTATAGTATTTGTATTGTTTGATGTATTCGAAAAGAGTTCTGGCTCCTAACTGTTGTCGAATAATTGTAAAAAAATTATATCGGCATCTTAACTAGGCAAGTGTGATCTGCTGATGGATAGGCGTTAGTTCTAGGTACTTTGTGGGTAGGATACTATAGTATTTGTATTGTTTGATGTATTCGAAAAGAGTTCTGGCTCCTAACTGTTGTCAAATAATTATAAAAAAATTTTATCGGCATCTTAACTATGCAAGTGTGATCTGCTGATGGATAGGCGTTAGTTCTATGTACTTTCGCGGTAGGATACTATAGTATTTGTATTGTTTGATGTATTCGAAAAGAGTTCTGGCTCCTGACTGTTGTCAAATAATTGTAAAAAATTTTTATCGGCATCTTAACTATGCAAGTGTGATCTGCTGATGGATAGGCGTTAGTTCTATGTACTTTCGCGGTAGGATACTATAGTATTTGTATTGTTTGATGTATTCGAAAAGAGTTCTGGCTCCTAACTGTTGTCAAATAATTGTAAAAAAATTTTATCGGCATCTTAACTATGCAAGTGTGATCTGCTGATGGATAGGCGTTAGTTCTAGGTACTTTCTGGGTAGGATACTATAGTATTAGTATTGTTTGATGTATTCGAAAAGAGTTCTGGCTCCTAACTGTTGTCAAATAATTGTAAATAAATTTTATCGGCATCTTAACTATGCAAGTGTGATCTGCTGATAGATAGGCGTTAGTTCTAGGTACTTTCTGGGTAGGATACTATAGTATTAGTATTGTTTGATGTATTCGAAAAGAGTTCTGGCTCCTAACTGTTGTCAAATAATTGTAAATAAATTTTATCGGCATCTTAACTATGCAAGTGTGATCTGCTGATGGATAGGCGTTAGTTCTAGGTACTTTCGGGGTAGGATACTATAGTATTTGTATTGTTTGATGTATTCGAAAAGAGTTCTGGCTCCTAACTGTTGTCAAATAATTGTAAAAAAATTATATCGGCATCTTAACTATGCAAGTGTGATCTGCTGATGGATAGGCGTTAGTTCTAGGTACTTTCTGGGTAGGATACTATAGTATTAGTATTGTTTGATGTATTCGAAAAGAGTTCTGGCTCCTAACTGTTGTCAAATAATTGTAAATAAATTTTATCGGCATCTTAACTATGCAAGTGTGATCTGCTGATGGATAGGCGTTAGTTCTAGGTACTTTCGGGGTAGGATACTATAGTATTTGTATTGTTTGATGTATTCGAAAAGAATTCTGGCTCCTAACTGTTGTCAAATAATTGTAAAACATTATATCGGCATCTTAACTAGGCAAGTGTGAACTGCTGATGGATAGGCGTTAGTTCTAGGTACTTTGTGGGTAGGATACTATAGTATTTGTATTGTTTGATGTATTCGAAAAGAGTTCTGGCTCCTAACTGTTGTCAAATAATTATAAAAAAATTTTATCGGCATCTTAACTATGCAAGTGTGATCTGCTGATGGATAGGCGTTAGTTCTATGTACTTTCGCGGTAGGATACTATAGTATTTGTATTGTTTGATGTATTCGAAAAGAGTTCTGGCTCCTAACTGTTGTCAAATAATTGTAAAAAATTTTTATCGGCATCTTAACTATGCAAGTGTGATCTGCTGATGGATAGGCGTTAGTTCTAGGTACTTTCTGGGTAGGATACTATAGTATTAGTATTGTTTGATGTATTCGAAAAGGCGTTCTGGCTCCTAACTGTTGTCAAATAATTGTAAATAAATTTTATCGGCATCTTAACTATGCAAGTGTGATCTGCTGATGGATAGGCGTTAGTTCTAGGTACTTTCTGGGTAGGATACTATAGTATTAGTATTGTTTGATGTATTCGAAAAGAGTTCTGGCTCCTAACTGTTGTCAAATAATTGTAAATAAATTTTATCGGCATCTTAACTATGCAAGTGTGATCTGCTGATGGATAGGCGTTAGTTCTAGGTACTTTCGGGGTAGGATACTATAGTATTTGTATTGTTTGATGTATTCGAAAAGAGTTCTGGCTCCTAACTGTTGTCAAATAATTGTAAAAAAATTATATCGGCATCTTAACTAGGCAAGTGTGATCTGCTGATGGATAGGCGTTAGTTCTAGGTACTTTCTGGGTAGGATACTATAGTATTAGTATTGTTTGATGTATTCGAAAAGAGTTCTGGCTCCTAACTGTTGTCAAATAATTGTAAATAAATTTTATCGGCATCTTAACTATGCAAGTGTGATCTGCTGATAGATAGGCGTTAGTTCTAGGTACTTTCTGGGTAGGATACTATAGTATTAGTATTGTTTGATGTATTCGAAAAGAGTTCTGGCTCCTAACTGTTGTCAAATAATTGTAAATAAATTTTATCGGCATCTTAACTATGCAAGTGTGATCTGCTGATGGATAGGCGTTAGTTCTAGGTACTTTCGGGGTAGGATACTATAGTATTTGTATTGTTTGATGTATTCGAAAAGAGTTCTGGCTCCTAACTGTTGTCAAATAATTGTAAAAAAATTATATCGGCATCTTAACTATGCAAGTGTGATCTGCTGATGGATAGGCGTTAGTTCTAGGTACTTTCTGGGTAGGATACTATAGTATTAGTATTGTTTGATGTATTCGAAAAGAGTTCTGGCTCCTAACTGTTGTCAAATAATTGTAAATAAATTTTATCGGCATCTTAACTATGCAAGTGTGATCTGCTGATGGATAGGCGTTAGTTCTATGTACTTTCTGGGTAGGATACTATAGTATTAGTATTGTTTGATGTATTCGAAAAGAGTTCTGGCTCCTAACTGTTGTCAAATAATTGTAAATAAATTTTATCGGCATCTTAACTATGCAAGTGTGATCTGCTGATGGATAGGCGTTAGTTCTAGGTACTTTCGGGGTAGGATACTATAGTATTTGTATTGTGTGATGTATTCGAAAAGAGTTCTGGCTCCTAACTGTTGTCAAATAATTGTAAAAAAATTTTATCGGCATCGTAACTATGCAAGTGTGATCTGCTGATGGATAGGCGTTAGTTCTAGGTACTTTCTGGGTAGGATACTATAGTATTAGTATTGTTTGATGTATTCGAAAAGAGTTCTGGCTCCTAACAGTTGTCAAATAATTGTAAATAAATTTTATCGGCATCTTAACTATGCAAGTGTGATCTGCTGATGGATAGGCGTTAGTTCTAGGTACTTTCGGGGTAGGATACTATAGTATTTGTATTGTGTGATGTATTCGAAAAGAGTTCTGGCTCCTAACTGTTGTCAAATAATTCTAAAAAATTTTTATCGGCATCTTAACTATGCAAGTGTGATCTGCTGATGGATAGGCGTTAGTTCTAGGTACTTTCTGGGTAGGATACTATAGTAGTAGTATTGTTTGATGTATTCGAAAAGAGTTCTGGCTCCTAACTGTTGTCAAATAATTGTAAAAAAATTTTATCGGCATCTTAACTATGCAAGTGTGATCTGCTGATGGATAGGCGTTAGTTCTAGGTACTTTCTGGGTAGGATACTATAGTATTAGTATTGTTTGATGTATTCGAAAAGAGTTCTGGCTCCTAACTGTTGTCAAATAATTGTAAATAAATTTTATCGGCATCTTAACTATGCAAGTGTGATCTGCTGATGGATAGGCGTTAGTTCTAGGTACTTTCGGGGTAGGATACTATAGTATTTGTATTGTTTGATGTATTCGAAAAGAGTTCTGGCTCCTAACTGTTGTCAAATAATTGTAAAAAAATTATATCGGCATCTTAACTAGGCAAGTGTGATCTGCTGATGGATAGGCGTTAGTTCTAGGTACTTTGTGGGTAGGATACTATAGTATTTGTATTGTTTGATGTATTCGAAAAGAGTTCTGGCTCCTAACTGTTGTCAAATAATTATAAAAAAATTTTATCGGCATCTTAACTATGCAAGTGTGATCTGCTGATGGATAGGCGTTAGTTCTATGTACTTTCGCGGTAGGATACTATAGTATTTGTATTGTTTGATGTATTCGAAAAGAGTTCTGGCTCCTGACTGTTGTCAAATAATTGTAAAAAATTTTTATCGGCATCTTAACTATGCAAGTGTGATCTGCTGATGGATAGGCGTTAGTTCTATGTACTTTCGCGGTAGGATACTATAGTATTTGTATTGTTTGATGTATTCGAAAAGAGTTCTGGCTCCTAACTGTTGTCAAATAATTGTAAAAAAATTTTATCGGCATCTTAACTATGCAAGTGTGATCTGCTGATGGATAGGCGTTAGTTCTAGGTACTTTCTGGGTAGGATACTATAGTATTAGTATTGTTTGATGTATTCGAAAAGAGTTCTGGCTCCTAACTGTTGTCAAATAATTGTAAATAAATTTTATCGGCATCTTAACTATGCAAGTGTGATCTGCTGATGGATAGGCGTTAGTTCTAGGTACTTACGGGGTAGGATACTATAGTATTTGTATTGTTTGATGTATTCGAAAAGAGTTCTGGCTCCTAACTGTTGTCAAATAATTGTAAAAAAATTATATCGGCATCTTAACTATGCAAGTGTGATCTGCTGATGGGTAGGCGTTAGTTCTAGGTACTTTCTGGGTAGGATACTATAGTATTAGTATTGTTTGATGTATTCGAAAAGAGTTCTGGCTCCTAACTGTTGTCAAATAATTGTAAATAAATTTTATCGGCATCTTAACTATGCAAGTGTGATCTGCTGATGGATAGGCGTTAGTTCTAGGTACTTTCGGGGTAGGATACTATAGTATTAGTATTGTTTGATGTATTCGAAAAGAGTTCTGGCTCCTAACTGTTGTCAAATAATTGTAAATAAATTTTATCGGCATCTTAACTATGCAAGTGTGATCTGCTGATGGATAGGCGTTAGTTCTAGGTACTTTCGGGGTAGGATACTATAGTATTTGTATTGTTTGATGTATTCGAAAAGAGTTCTGGCTCCTAACTGTTGTCAAATAATTGTAAAAAAATTATATCGGCATCTTAACTAGGCAAGTGTGATCTGCTGATGGATAGGCGTTAGTTCTAGGTACTTTGTGGGTAGGATACTATAGTATTTGTATTGTTTGATGTATTCGAAAAGAGTTCTGGCTCCTAACTGTTGTCAAATAATTATAAAAAAATTTTATCGGCATCTTAACTATGCAAGTGTGATCTGCTGATGGATAGGCGTTAGTTCTATGTACTTTCGCGGTAGGATACTATAGTATTTGTATTGTTTGATGTATTCGAAAAGAGTTCTGGCTCCTAACTGTTGTCAAATAATTGTAAAAAAATTTTATCGGCATCTTAACTATGCAAGTGTGATCTGCTGATGGATAGGCGTTAGTTCTATGTACTTTCTGGGTAGGATACTATAGTATTAGTATTGTTTGATGTATTCGAAAAGAGTTCTGGCTCCTAACTGTTGTCAAATAATTGTAAATAAATTTTATCGGCATCTTAACTATGCAAGTGTGATCTGCTGATGGATAGGCGTTAGTTCTAGGTACTTTCGGGGTAGGATACTATAGTATTTGTATTGTGTGATGTATTCGAAAAGAGTTCTGGCTCCTAACTGTTGTCAAATAATTGTAAAAAAATTTTATCGGCATCGTAACTATGCAAGTGTGATCTGCTGATGGATAGGCGTTAGTTCTAGGTACTTTCTGGGTAGGATACTATAGTATTAGTATTGTTTGATGTATTCGAAAAGAGTTCTGGCTCCTAACAGTTGTCAAATAATTGTAAATAAATTTTATCGGCATCTTAACTATGCAAGTGTGATCTGCTGATGGATAGGCGTTAGTTCTAGGTACTTTCGGGGTAGGATACTATAGTATTTGTATTGTGTGATGTATTCGAAAAGAGTTCTGGCTCCTAACTGTTGTCAAATAATTCTAAAAAAATTTTATCGGCATCTTAACTATGCAAGTGTGATCTGCTGATGGATAGGCGTTAGTTCTAGGTACTTTCTGGGTAGGATACTATAGTAGTAGTATTGTTTGATGTATTCGAAAAGAGTTCTGGCTCCTAACTGTTGTCAAATAATTGTAAATAAATTTTATCGGCATCTTAACTATGCAAGTGTGATCTGCTGATGGATAGGCGTTAGTTCTAGGTACTTTCGGGGTAGGATACTATAGTATTTGTATTGTTTGATGTATTCGAAAAGAGTTCTGGCTCCTAACTGTTGTCGAATAATTGTAAAAAAATTATATCGGCATCTTAACTAGGCAATTGTGATCTGCTGATGGATAGGCGTTAGTTCTAGGTACTTTGTGGGTAGGATACTATAGTATTTGTATTGTTTGATGTATTCGAAAAGAGTTCTGGCTCCTAACTGTTGTCAAATAATTATAAAAAAATTTTATCGGCATCTTAACTATGCAAGTGTGATCTGCTGATGGATAGGCGTTAGTTCTATGTACTTTCGCGGTAGGATACTATAGTATTTGTATTGTTTGATGTATTCGAAAAGAGTTCTGGCTCCTGACTGTTGTCAAATAATTGTAAAAAATTTTTATCGGCATCTTAACTATGCAAGTGTGATCTGCTGATGGATAGGCGTTAGTTCTATGTACTTTCGCGGTAGGATACTATAGTATTTGTATTGTTTGATGTATTCGAAAAGAGTTCTGGCTCCTAACTGTTGTCAAATAATTGTAAAAAAATTTTATCGGCATCTTAACTATGCAAGTGTGATCTGCTGATGGATAGGCGTTAGTTCTAGGTACTTTCTGGGTAGGATACTATAGTATTAGTATTGTTTGATGTATTCGAAAAGAGTTCTGGCTCCTAACTGTTGTCAAATAATTGTAAATAAATTTTATCGGCATCTTAACTATGCAAGTGTGATCTGCTGATGGATAGGCGTTAGTTCTAGGTACTTACGGGGTAGGATACTATAGTATTTGTATTGTTTGATGTATTCGAAAAGAGTTCTGGCTCCTAACTGTTGTCAAATAATTGTAAAAAAATTATATCGGCATCTTAACTATGCAAGTGTGATCTGCTGATGGGTAGGCGTTAGTTCTAGGTACTTTCTGGGTAGGATACTATAGTATTAGTATTGTTTGATGTATTCGAAAAGAGTTCTGGCTCCTAACTGTTGTCAAATAATTGTAAATAAATTTTATCGGCATCTTAACTATGCTAGTGTGATCTGCTGATGGATAGGCGTTAGTTCTAGGTACTTTCGGGGTAGGATACTATAGTATTAGTATTGTTTGATGTATTCGAAAAGAGTTCTGGCTCCTAACTGTTGTCAAATAATTGTAAATAAATTTTATCGGCATCTTAACTATGCAAGTGTGATCTGCTGATGGATAGGCGTTAGTTCTAGGTACTTTCGGGGTAGGATACTATAGTATTTGTATTGTTTGATGTATTCGAAAAGAGTTCTGGCTCCTAACTTTTGTGAAATAATTGTAAAAAAATTATATCGGCATCTTAACTAGGCAAGTGTGATCTGCTGATGGATAGGCGTTAGTTATAGGTACTTTGTGGGTAGGATACTATAGTATTTGTATTGTTTGATGTATTCGAAAAGAGTTCTGGCTCCTAACTGTTGTCAAATAATTATAAAAAAATTTTATCGGCATCTTAACTATGCAAGTGTGATCTGCTGATGGATAGGCGTTAGTTCTATGTACTTTCGCGGTAGGATACTATAGTATTTGTATTGTTTGATGTATTCGAAAAGAGTTCTGGCTCCTAACTGTTGTCAAATAATTGTAAAAAAATTTTATCGGCATCTTAACTATGCAAGTGTGATCTGCTGATGGATAGGCGTTAGTTCTATGTACTTTCGCGGTAGGATACTATAGTATTAGTATTGTTTGATGTATTCGAAAAGAGTTCTGGCTCCTAACTGTTGTCAAATAATTGTAAAAAAATTTTATCGGCATCTTAACTATGCAAGTGTGATCTGCTGATGGATAGGCGTTAGTTCTAGGTACTTTCTGGGTAGGATACTATAGTATTAGTATTGTTTGATGTATTCGAAAAGAGTTCTGGCTCCTAACTGTTGTCAAATAATTGTAAATAAATTTTATCGGCATCTTAACTATGCAAGTGTGATCTGCTGATGGATAGGCGTTAGTTCTAGGTACTTTCGGGGTAGGATACTATAGTATTTGTATTGTTTGATGTATTCGAAAAGAGTTCTGGCTCCTAACTGTTGTCAAATAATTGTAAAAAAATTATATCGGCATCTTAACTAGGCAAGTGTGATCTGCTGATGGATAGGCGTTAGTTCTAGGTACTTTGTGGGTAGGATACTATAGTATTTGTATTGTTTGATGTATTCGAAAAGAGTTCTGGCTCCTAACTGTTGTCAAATAATTATAAAAAATTTTTATCGGCATCTTAACTATGCAAGTGTGATCTGCTGATGGATAGGCGTTAGTTCTATGTACTTTCGCGGTAGGATACTATAGTATTTGTATTGTTTGATGTATTCGAAAAGAGTTCTGGCTCCTGACTGTTGTCAAATAATTGTAAAAAATTTTTATCGGCATCTTAACTATGCAAGTGTGATCTGCTGATGGATAGGCGTTAGTTCTATGTACTTTCGCGGTAGGATACTATAGTATTTGTATTGTTTGATGTATTCGAAAAGAGTTCTGGCTCCTAACTGTTGTCAAATAATTGTAAAAAAATTTTATCGGCATCTTAACTATGCAAGTGTGATCTGCTGATGGATAGGCGTTAGTTCTAGGTACTTTCTGGGTAGGATACTATAGTATTAGTATTGTTTGATGTATTCGAAAAGAGTTCTGGCTCCTAACTGTTGTCAAATAATTGTAAATAAATTTTATCGGCATCTTAACTATGCAAGTGTGATCTGCTGATGGATAGGCGTTAGTTCTAGGTACTTTCTGGGTAGGATACTATAGTATTAGTATTGTTTGATGTATTCGAAAAGAGTTCTGGCTCCTAACTGTTGTCAAATAATTGTAAATAAATTTTATCGGCATCTTAACTATGCAAGTGTGATCTGCTGATGGATAGGCGTTAGTTCTAGGTACTTTCGGGGTAGGATACTATAGTATTTGTATTGTGTGATGTATTCGAAAAGAGTTCTGGCTCCTAACTGTTGTCAAATAATTGTAAAAAAATTATATCGGCATCTTAACTAGGCAAGTGTGATCTGCTGATGGATAGGCGTTAGTTCTAGGTACTTTCTGGGTAGGATACTATAGTATTAGTATTGTTTGATGTATTCGAAAAGAGTTCTGGCTCCTAACTGTTGTCAAATAATTGTAAATAAATTTTATCGGCATCTTAACTATGCAAGTGTGATCTGCTGATGGATAGGCGTTAGTTCTAGGTACTTTCGGGGTAGGATACTATAGTATTTGTATTGTTTGATGTATTCGAAAAGAGTTCTGGCTCCTAACTGTTGTCAAATAATTGTAAAAAAATTATATCGGCATCTTAACTAGGCAAGTGTGATCTGCTGATGGATAGGCGTTAGTTCTAGGTACTTTGTGGGTAGGATACTATAGTATTTGTATTGTTTGATGTATTCGAAAAGAGTTCTGGCTCCTAACTGTTGTCAAATAATTATAAAAAAATTGTATCGGCATCTTAACTATGCAAGTGTGATCTGCTGATGGATAGGCGTTAGTTCTATGTACTTTCGCGGTAGGATACTATAGTATTTGTATTGTTTGATGTATTCGAAAAGAGTTCTGGCTCCTAACTGTTGTCAAATAATTGTAAAAAAATTTTATCGGCATCTTAACTATGCAAGTGTGATCTGCTGATGGATAGGCGTTAGTTCTATGTACTTTCTGGGTAGGATACTATAGTATTAGTATTGTTTGATGTATTCGAAAAGAGTTCTGGCTCCTAACTGTTGTCAAATAATTGTAAATAAATTTTATCGGCATCTTAACTATGCAAGTGTGATCTGCTGATGGATAGGCGTTAGTTCTAGGTACTTTCGGGGTAGGATACTATAGTATTTGTATTGTTTGATGTATTCGAAAAGAGTTCTGGCTCCTAACTGTTGTCAAATAATTGTAAAAAAATTATATCGGCATCTTAACTATGCAAGTGTGATCTGCTGATGGATAGGCGTTAGTTCTAGGTACTTTCTGGGTAGGATACTATAGTATTAGTATTGTTTGATGTATTCGAAAAGAGTTCTGGCTCCTAACTGTTGTCAAATAATTGTAAATAAATTTTATCGGCATCTTAACTATGCAAGTGTGATCTGCTGATGGATAGGCGTTAGTTCTAGGTACTTTCGGGGTAGGATACTATAGTATTTGTATTGTTTGATGTATTCGAAAAGAATTCTGGCTCCTAACTGTTGTCAAATAATTGTAAAACATTATATCGGCATCTTAACTAGGCAAGTGTGAACTGCTGATGGATAGGCGTTAGTTCTAGGTACTTTGTGGGTAGGATACTATAGTATTTGTATTGTTTGATGTATTCGAAAAGAGTTCTGGCTCCTAACTGTTGTCAAATAATTATAAAAAAATTTTATCGGCATCTTAACTATGCAAGTGTGATCTGCTGATGGATAGGCGTTAGTTCTATGTACTTTCGCGGTAGGATACTATAGTATTTGTATTGTTTGATGTATTCGAAAAGAGTTCTGGCTCCTAACTGTTGTCAAATAATTGTAAAAAATTTTTATCGGCATCTTAACTATGCAAGTGTGATCTGCTGATGGATAGGCGTTAGTTCTAGGTACTTTCTGGGTAGGATACTATAGTATTAGTATTGTTTGATGTATTCGAAAAGGCGTTCTGGCTCCTAACTGTTGTCAAATAATTGTAAATAAATTTTATCGGCATCTTAACTATGCAAGTGTGATCTGCTGATGGATAGGCGTTAGTTCTAGGTACTTTCTGGGTAGGATACTATAGTATTAGTATTGTTTGATGTATTCGAAAAGAGTTCTGGCTCCTAACTGTTGTCAAATAATTGTAAATAAATTTTATCGGCATCTTAACTATGCAAGTGTGATCTGCTGATGGATAGGCGTTAGTTCTAGGTACTTTCGGGGTAGGATACTATAGTATTTGTATTGTTTGATGTATTCGAAAAGAGTTCTGGCTCCTAACTGTTGTCAAATAATTGTAAAAAAATTATATCGGCATCTTAACTAGGCAAGTGTGATCTGCTGATGGATAGGCGTTAGTTCTAGGTACTTTCTGGGTAGGATACTATAGTATTAGTATTGTTTGATGTATTCGAAAAGAGTTCTGGCTCCTAACTGTTGTCAAATAATTGTAAATAAATTTTATCGGCATCTTAACTATGCAAGTGTGATCTGCTGATAGATAGGCGTTAGTTCTAGGTACTTTCTGGGTAGGATACTATAGTATTAGTATTGTTTGATGTATTCGAAAAGAGTTCTGGCTCCTAACTGTTGTCAAATAATTGTAAATAAATTTTATCGGCATCTTAACTATGCAAGTGTGATCTGCTGATGGATAGGCGTTAGTTCTAGGTACTTTCGGGGTAGGATACTATAGTATTTGTATTGTTTGATGTATTCGAAAAGAGTTCTGGCTCCTAACTGTTGTCAAATAATTGTAAAAAAATTATATCGGCATCTTAACTATGCAAGTGTGATCTGCTGATGGATAGGCGTTAGTTCTAGGTACTTTCTGGGTAGGATACTATAGTATTAGTATTGTTTGATGTATTCGAAAAGAGTTCTGGCTCCTAACTGTTGTCAAATAATTGTAAATAAATTTTATCGGCATCTTAACTATGCAAGTGTGATCTGCTGATGGATAGGCGTTAGTTCTATGTACTTTCTGGGTAGGATACTATAGTATTAGTATTGTTTGATGTATTCGAAAAGAGTTCTGGCTCCTAACTGTTGTCAAATAATTGTAAATAAATTTTATCGGCATCTTAACTATGCAAGTGTGATCTGCTGATGGATAGGCGTTAGTTCTAGGTACTTTCGGGGTAGGATACTATAGTATTTGTATTGTGTGATGTATTCGAAAAGAGTTCTGGCTCCTAACTGTTGTCAAATAATTGTAAAAAAATTTTATCGGCATCGTAACTATGCAAGTGTGATCTGCTGATGGATAGGCGTTAGTTCTAGGTACTTTCTGGGTAGGATACTATAGTATTAGTATTGTTTGATGTATTCGAAAAGAGTTCTGGCTCCTAACAGTTGTCAAATAATTGTAAATAAATTTTATCGGCATCTTAACTATGCAAGTGTGATCTGCTGATGGATAGGCGTTAGTTCTAGGTACTTTCGGGGTAGGATACTATAGTATTTGTATTGTGTGATGTATTCGAAAAGAGTTCTGGCTCCTAACTGTTGTCAAATAATTCTAAAAAATTTTTATCGGCATCTTAACTATGCAAGTGTGATCTGCTGATGGATAGGCGTTAGTTCTAGGTACTTTCTGGGTAGGATACTATAGTAGTAGTATTGTTTGATGTATTCGAAAAGAGTTCTGGCTCCTAACTGTTGTCAAATAATTGTAAAAAAATTTTATCGGCATCTTAACTATGCAAGTGTGATCTGCTGATGGATAGGCGTTAGTTCTAGGTACTTTCTCGGTAGGATACTATAGTATTAGTATTGTTTGATGTATTCGAAAAGAGTTCTGGCTCCTAACTGTTGTCAAATAATTGTAAATAAATTTTATCGGCATCTTAACTATGCAAGTGTGATCTGCTGATGGATAGGCGTTAGTTCTAGGTACTTTCGGGGTAGGATACTATAGTATTTGTATTGTTTGATGTATTCGAAAAGAGTTCTGGCTCCTAACTGTTGTCAAATAATTGTAAAAAAATTATATCGGCATCTTAACTAGGCAAGTGTGATCTGCTGATGGATAGGCGTTAGTTCTAGGTACTTTGTGGGTAGGATACTATAGTATTTGTATTGTTTGATGTATTCGAAAAGAGTTCTGGCTCCTAACTGTTGTCAAATAATTATAAAAAAATTTTATCGGCATCTTAACTATGCAAGTGTGATCTGCTGATGGATAGGCGTTAGTTCTATGTACTTTCGCGGTAGGATACTATAGTATTTGTATTGTTTGATGTATTCGAAAAGAGTTCTGGCTCCTGACTGTTGTCAAATAATTGTAAAAAATTTTTATCGGCATCTTAACTATGCAAGTGTGATCTGCTGATGGATAGGCGTTAGTTCTATGTACTTTCGCGGTAGGATACTATAGTATTTGTATTGTTTGATGTATTCGAAAAGAGTTCTGGCTCCTAACTGTTGTCAAATAATTGTAAAAAAATTTTATCGGCATCTTAACTATGCAAGTGTGATCTGCTGATGGATAGGCGTTAGTTCTAGGTACTTTCTGGGTAGGATACTATAGTATTAGTATTGTTTGATGTATTCGAAAAGAGTTCTGGCTCCTAACTGTTGTCAAATAATTGTAAATAAATTTTATCGGCATCTTAACTATGCAAGTGTGATCTGCTGATGGATAGGCGTTAGTTCTAGGTACTTACGGGGTAGGATACTATAGTATTTGTATTGTTTGATGTATTCGAAAAGAGTTCTGGCTCCTAACTGTTGTCAAATAATTGTAAAAAAATTATATCGGCATCTTAACTATGCAAGTGTGATCTGCTGATGGGTAGGCGTTAGTTCTAGGTACTTTCTGGGTAGGATACTATAGTATTAGTATTGTTTGATGTATTCGAAAAGAGTTCTGGCTCCTAACTGTTGTCAAATAATTGTAAATAAATTTTATCGGCATCTTAACTATGCAAGTGTGATCTGCTGATGGATAGGCGTTAGTTCTAGGTACTTTCGGGGTAGGATACTATAGTATTAGTATTGTTTGATGTATTCGAAAAGAGTTCTGGCTCCTAACTGTTGTCAAATAATTGTAAATAAATTTTATCGGCATCTTAACTATGCAAGTGTGATCTGCTGATGGATAGGCGTTAGTTCTAGGTACTTTCGGGGTAGGATACTATAGTATTTGTATTGTTTGATGTATTCGAAAAGAGTTCTGGCTCCTAACTGTTGTCAAATAATTGTAAAAAAATTATATCGGCATCTTAACTAGGCAAGTGTGATCTGCTGATGGATAGGCGTTAGTTCTAGGTACTTTGTGGGTAGGATACTATAGTATTTGTATTGTTTGATGTATTCGAAAAGAGTTCTGGCTCCTAACTGTTGTCAAATAATTATAAAAAAATTTTATCGGCATCTTAACTATGCAAGTGTGATCTGCTGATGGATAGGCGTTAGTTCTATGTACTTTCGCGGTAGGATACTATAGTATTTGTATTGTTTGATGTATTCGAAAAGAGTTCTGGCTCCTAACTGTTGTCAAATAATTGTAAAAAAATTTTATCGGCATCTTAACTATGCAAGTGTGATCTGCTGATGGATAGGCGTTAGTTCTATGTACTTTCTGGGTAGGATACTATAGTATTAGTATTGTTTGATGTATTCGAAAAGAGTTCTGGCTCCTAACTGTTGTCAAATAATTGTAAATAAATTTTATCGGCATCTTAACTATGCAAGTGTGATCTGCTGATGGATAGGCGTTAGTTCTAGGTACTTTCGGGGTAGGATACTATAGTATTTGTATTGTTTGATGTATTCGAAAAGAGTTCTGGCTCCTAACTGTTGTCAAATAATTGTAAAAAAATTATATCGGCATCTTAACTATGCAAGTGTGATCTGCTGATGGATAGGCGTTAGTTCTAGGTACTTTCTGGGTAGGATACTATAGTATTAGTATTGTTTGATGTATTCGAAAAGAGTTCTGGCTCCTAACTGTTGTCAAATAATTGTAAATAAATTTTATCGGCATCTTAACTATGCAAGTGTGATCTGCTGATGGATAGGCGTTAGTTCTAGGTACTTTCGGGGTAGGATACTATAGTATTTGTATTGTTTGATGTATTCGAAAAGAATTCTGGCTCCTAACTGTTGTCAAATAATTGTAAAACATTATATCGGCATCTTAACTAGGCAAGTGTGAACTGCTGATGGATAGGCGTTAGTTCTAGGTACTTTGTGGGTAGGATACTATAGTATTTGTATTGTTTGATGTATTCGAAAAGAGTTCTGGCTCCTAACTGTTGTCAAATAATTATAAAAAAATTTTATCGGCATCTTAACTATGCAAGTGTGATCTGCTGATGGATAGGCGTTAGTTCTATGTACTTTCGCGGTAGGATACTATAGTATTTGTATTGTTTGATGTATTCGAAAAGAGTTCTGGCTCCTAACTGTTGTCAAATAATTGTAAAAAATTTTTATCGGCATCTTAACTATGCAAGTGTGATCTGCTGATGGATAGGCGTTAGTTCTAGGTACTTTCTGGGTAGGATACTATAGTATTAGTATTGTTTGATGTATTCGAAAAGGCGTTCTGGCTCCTAACTGTTGTCAAATAATTGTAAATAAATTTTATCGGCATCTTAACTATGCAAGTGTGATCTGCTGATGGATAGGCGTTAGTTCTAGGTACTTTCTGGGTAGGATACTATAGTATTAGTATTGTTTGATGTATTCGAAAAGAGTTCTGGCTCCTAACTGTTGTCAAATAATTGTAAATAAATTTTATCGGCATCTTAACTATGCAAGTGTGATCTGCTGATGGATAGGCGTTAGTTCTAGGTACTTTCGGGGTAGGATACTATAGTATTTGTATTGTTTGATGTATTCGAAAAGAGTTCTGGCTCCTAACTGTTGTCAAATAATTGTAAAAAAATTATATCGGCATCTTAACTAGGCAAGTGTGATCTGCTGATGGATAGGCGTTAGTTCTAGGTACTTTCTGGGTAGGATACTATAGTATTAGTATTGTTTGATGTATTCGAAAAGAGTTCTGGCTCCTAACTGTTGTCAAATAATTGTAAATAAATTTTATCGGCATCTTAACTATGCAAGTGTGATCTGCTGATAGATAGGCGTTAGTTCTAGGTACTTTCTGGGTAGGATACTATAGTATTAGTATTGTTTGATGTATTCGAAAAGAGTTCTGGCTCCTAACTGTTGTCAAATAATTGTAAATAAATTTTATCGGCATCTTAACTATGCAAGTGTGATCTGCTGATGGATAGGCGTTAGTTCTAGGTACTTTCGGGGTAGGATACTATAGTATTTGTATTGTTTGATGTATTCGAAAAGAGTTCTGGCTCCTAACTGTTGTCAAATAATTGTAAAAAAATTATATCGGCATCTTAACTATGCAAGTGTGATCTGCTGATGGATAGGCGTTAGTTCTAGGTACTTTCTGGGTAGGATACTATAGTATTAGTATTGTTTGATGTATTCGAAAAGAGTTCTGGCTCCTAACTGTTGTCAAATAATTGTAAATAAATTTTATCGGCATCTTAACTATGCAAGTGTGATCTGCTGATGGATAGGCGTTAGTTCTATGTACTTTCTGGGTAGGATACTATAGTATTAGTATTGTTTGATGTATTCGAAAAGAGTTCTGGCTCCTAACTGTTGTCAAATAATTGTAAATAAATTTTATCGGCATCTTAACTATGCAAGTGTGATCTGCTGATGGATAGGCGTTAGTTCTAGGTACTTTCGGGGTAGGATACTATAGTATTTGTATTGTGTGATGTATTCGAAAAGAGTTCTGGCTCCTAACTGTTGTCAAATAATTGTAAAAAAATTTTATCGGCATCGTAACTATGCAAGTGTGATCTGCTGATGGATAGGCGTTAGTTCTAGGTACTTTCTGGGTAGGATACTATAGTATTAGTATTGTTTGATGTATTCGAAAAGAGTTCTGGCTCCTAACAGTTGTCAAATAATTGTAAATAAATTTTATCGGCATCTTAACTATGCAAGTGTGATCTGCTGATGGATAGGCGTTAGTTCTAGGTACTTTCGGGGTAGGATACTATAGTATTTGTATTGTGTGATGTATTCGAAAAGAGTTCTGGCTCCTAACTGTTGTCAAATAATTCTAAAAAATTTTTATCGGCATCTTAACTATGCAAGTGTGATCTGCTGATGGATAGGCGTTAGTTCTAGGTACTTTCTGGGTAGGATACTATAGTAGTAGTATTGTTTGATGTATTCGAAAAGAGTTCTGGCTCCTAACTGTTGTCAAATAATTGTAAAAAAATTTTATCGGCATCTTAACTATGCAAGTGTGATCTGCTGATGGATAGGCGTTAGTTCTAGGTACTTTCTCGGTAGGATACTATAGTATTAGTATTGTTTGATGTATTCGAAAAGAGTTCTGGCTCCTAACTGTTGTCAAATAATTGTAAATAAATTTTATCGGCATCTTAACTATGCAAGTGTGATCTGCTGATGGATAGGCGTTAGTTCTAGGTACTTTCGGGGTAGGATACTATAGTATTTGTATTGTTTGATGTATTCGAAAAGAGTTCTGGCTCCTAACTGTTGTCAAATAATTGTAAAAAAATTATATCGGCATCTTAACTAGGCAAGTGTGATCTGCTGATGGATAGGCGTTAGTTCTAGGTACTTTGTGGGTAGGATACTATAGTATTTGTATTGTTTGATGTATTCGAAAAGAGTTCTGGCTCCTAACTGTTGTCAAATAATTATAAAAAAATTTTATCGGCATCTTAACTATGCAAGTGTGATCTGCTGATGGATAGGCGTTAGTTCTATGTACTTTCGCGGTAGGATACTATAGTATTTGTATTGTTTGATGTATTCGAAAAGAGTTCTGGCTCCTGACTGTTGTCAAATAATTGTAAAAAATTTTTATCGGCATCTTAACTATGCAAGTGTGATCTGCTGATGGATAGGCGTTAGTTCTATGTACTTTCGCGGTAGGATACTATAGTATTTGTATTGTTTGATGTATTCGAAAAGAGTTCTGGCTCCTAACTGTTGTCAAATAATTGTAAAAAAATTTTATCGGCATCTTAACTATGCAAGTGTGATCTGCTGATGGATAGGCGTTAGTTCTAGGTACTTTCTGGGTAGGATACTATAGTATTAGTATTGTTTGATGTATTCGAAAAGAGTTCTGGCTCCTAACTGTTGTCAAATAATTGTAAATAAATTTTATCGGCATCTTAACTATGCAAGTGTGATCTGCTGATGGATAGGCGTTAGTTCTAGGTACTTACGGGGTAGGATACTATAGTATTTGTATTGTTTGATGTATTCGAAAAGAGTTCTGGCTCCTAACTGTTGTCAAATAATTGTAAAAAAATTATATCGGCATCTTAACTATGCAAGTGTGATCTGCTGATGGGTAGGCGTTAGTTCTAGGTACTTTCTGGGTAGGATACTATAGTATTAGTATTGTTTGATGTATTCGAAAAGAGTTCTGGCTCCTAACTGTTGTCAAATAATTGTAAATAAATTTTATCGGCATCTTAACTATGCAAGTGTGATCTGCTGATGGATAGGCGTTAGTTCTAGGTACTTTCGGGGTAGGATACTATAGTATTAGTATTGTTTGATGTATTCGAAAAGAGTTCTGGCTCCTAACTGTTGTCAAATAATTGTAAATAAATTTTATCGGCATCTTAACTATGCAAGTGTGATCTGCTGATGGATAGGCGTTAGTTCTAGGTACTTTCGGGGTAGGATACTATAGTATTTGTATTGTTTGATGTATTCGAAAAGAGTTCTGGCTCCTAACTGTTGTCAAATAATTGTAAAAAAATTATATCGGCATCTTAACTAGGCAAGTGTGATCTGCTGATGGATAGGCGTTAGTTCTAGGTACTTTGTGGGTAGGATACTATAGTATTTGTATTGTTTGATGTATTCGAAAAGAGTTCTGGCTCCTAACTGTTGTCAAATAATTATAAAAAAATTTTATCGGCATCTTAACTATGCAAGTGTGATCTGCTGATGGATAGGCGTTAGTTCTATGTACTTTCGCGGTAGGATACTATAGTATTTGTATTGTTTGATGTATTCGAAAAGAGTTCTGGCTCCTAACTGTTGTCAAATAATTGTAAAAAAATTTTATCGGCATCTTAACTATGCAAGTGTGATCTGCTGATGGATAGGCGTTAGTTCTATGTACTTTCTGGGTAGGATACTATAGTATTAGTATTGTTTGATGTATTCGAAAAGAGTTCTGGCTCCTAACTGTTGTCAAATAATTGTAAATAAATTTTATCGGCATCTTAACTATGCAAGTGTGATCTGCTGATGGATAGGCGTTAGTTCTAGGTACTTTCGGGGTAGGATACTATAGTATTTGTATTGTGTGATGTATTCGAAAAGAGTTCTGGCTCCTAACTGTTGTCAAATAATTGTAAAAAAATTTTATCGGCATCGTAACTATGCAAGTGTGATCTGCTGATGGATAGGCGTTAGTTCTAGGTACTTTCTGGGTAGGATACTATAGTATTAGTATTGTTTGATGTATTCGAAAAGAGTTCTGGCTCCTAACAGTTGTCAAATAATTGTAAATAAATTTTATCGGCATCTTAACTATGCAAGTGTGATCTGCTGATGGATAGGCGTTAGTTCTAGGTACTTTCGGGGTAGGATACTATAGTATTTGTATTGTGTGATGTATTCGAAAAGAGTTCTGGCTCCTAACTGTTGTCAAATAATTCTAAAAAAATTTTATCGGCATCTTAACTATGCAAGTGTGATCTGCTGATGGATAGGCGTTAGTTCTAGGTACTTTCTGGGTAGGATACTATAGTAGTAGTATTGTTTGATGTATTCGAAAAGAGTTCTGGCTCCTAACTGTTGTCAAATAATTGTAAATAAATTTTATCGGCATCTTAACTATGCAAGTGTGATCTGCTGATGGATAGGCGTTAGTTCTAGGTACTTTCGGGGTAGGATACTATAGTATTTGTATTGTTTGATGTATTCGAAAAGAGTTCTGGCTCCTAACTGTTGTCGAATAATTGTAAAAAAATTATATCGGCATCTTAACTAGGCAATTGTGATCTGCTGATGGATAGGCGTTAGTTCTAGGTACTTTGTGGGTAGGATACTATAGTATTTGTATTGTTTGATGTATTCGAAAAGAGTTCTGGCTCCTAACTGTTGTCAAATAATTATAAAAAAATTTTATCGGCATCTTAACTATGCAAGTGTGATCTGCTGATGGATAGGCGTTAGTTCTATGTACTTTCGCGGTAGGATACTATAGTATTTGTATTGTTTGATGTATTCGAAAAGAGTTCTGGCTCCTGACTGTTGTCAAATAATTGTAAAAAATTTTTATCGGCATCTTAACTATGCAAGTGTGATCTGCTGATGGATAGGCGTTAGTTCTATGTACTTTCGCGGTAGGATACTATAGTATTTGTATTGTTTGATGTATTCGAAAAGAGTTCTGGCTCCTAACTGTTGTCAAATAATTGTAAAAAAATTTTATCGGCATCTTAACTATGCAAGTGTGATCTGCTGATGGATAGGCGTTAGTTCTAGGTACTTTCTGGGTAGGATACTATAGTATTAGTATTGTTTGATGTATTCGAAAAGAGTTCTGGCTCCTAACTGTTGTCAAATAATTGTAAATAAATTTTATCGGCATCTTAACTATGCAAGTGTGATCTGCTGATGGATAGGCGTTAGTTCTAGGTACTTACGGGGTAGGATACTATAGTATTTGTATTGTTTGATGTATTCGAAAAGAGTTCTGGCTCCTAACTGTTGTCAAATAATTGTAAAAAAATTATATCGGCATCTTAACTATGCAAGTGTGATCTGCTGATGGGTAGGCGTTAGTTCTAGGTACTTTCTGGGTAGGATACTATAGTATTAGTATTGTTTGATGTATTCGAAAAGAGTTCTGGCTCCTAACTGTTGTCAAATAATTGTAAATAAATTTTATCGGCATCTTAACTATGCTAGTGTGATCTGCTGATGGATAGGCGTTAGTTCTAGGTACTTTCGGGGTAGGATACTATAGTATTAGTATTGTTTGATGTATTCGAAAAGAGTTCTGGCTCCTAACTGTTGTCAAATAATTGTAAATAAATTTTATCGGCATCTTAACTATGCAAGTGTGATCTGCTGATGGATAGGCGTTAGTTCTAGGTACTTTCGGGGTAGGATACTATAGTATTTGTATTGTTTGATGTATTCGAAAAGAGTTCTGGCTCCTAACTTTTGTGAAATAATTGTAAAAAAATTATATCGGCATCTTAACTAGGCAAGTGTGATCTGCTGATGGATAGGCGTTAGTTATAGGTACTTTGTGGGTAGGATACTATAGTATTTGTATTGTTTGATGTATTCGAAAAGAGTTCTGGCTCCTAACTGTTGTCAAATAATTATAAAAAAATTTTATCGGCATCTTAACTATGCAAGTGTGATCTGCTGATGGATAGGCGTTAGTTCTATGTACTTTCGCGGTAGGATACTATAGTATTTGTATTGTTTGATGTATTCGAAAAGAGTTCTGGCTCCTAACTGTTGTCAAATAATTGTAAAAAAATTTTATCGGCATCTTAACTATGCAAGTGTGATCTGCTGATGGATAGGCGTTAGTTCTATGTACTTTCGCGGTAGGATACTATAGTATTAGTATTGTTTGATGTATTCGAAAAGAGTTCTGGCTCCTAACTGTTGTCAAATAATTGTAAAAAAATTTTATCGGCATCTTAACTATGCAAGTGTGATCTGCTGATGGATAGGCGTTAGTTCTAGGTACTTTCTGGGTAGGATACTATAGTATTAGTATTGTTTGATGTATTCGAAAAGAGTTCTGGCTCCTAACTGTTGTCAAATAATTGTAAATAAATTTTATCGGCATCTTAACTATGCAAGTGTGATCTGCTGATGGATAGGCGTTAGTTCTAGGTACTTTCGGGGTAGGATACTATAGTATTTGTATTGTTTGATGTATTCGAAAAGAGTTCTGGCTCCTAACTGTTGTCAAATAATTGTAAAAAAATTATATCGGCATCTTAACTAGGCAAGTGTGATCTGCTGATGGATAGGCGTTAGTTCTAGGTACTTTGTGGGTAGGATACTATAGTATTTGTATTGTTTGATGTATTCGAAAAGAGTTCTGGCTCCTAACTGTTGTCAAATAATTATAAAAAATTTTTATCGGCATCTTAACTATGCAAGTGTGATCTGCTGATGGATAGGCGTTAGTTCTATGTACTTTCGCGGTAGGATACTATAGTATTTGTATTGTTTGATGTATTCGAAAAGAGTTCTGGCTCCTGACTGTTGTCAAATAATTGTAAAAAATTTTTATCGGCATCTTAACTATGCAAGTGTGATCTGCTGATGGATAGGCGTTAGTTCTATGTACTTTCGCGGTAGGATACTATAGTATTTGTATTGTTTGATGTATTCGAAAAGAGTTCTGGCTCCTAACTGTTGTCAAATAATTGTAAAAAAATTTTATCGGCATCTTAACTATGCAAGTGTGATCTGCTGATGGATAGGCGTTAGTTCTAGGTACTTTCTGGGTAGGATACTATAGTATTAGTATTGTTTGATGTATTCGAAAAGAGTTCTGGCTCCTAACTGTTGTCAAATAATTGTAAATAAATTTTATCGGCATCTTAACTATGCAAGTGTGATCTGCTGATGGATAGGCGTTAGTTCTAGGTACTTTCTGGGTAGGATACTATAGTATTAGTATTGTTTGATGTATTCGAAAAGAGTTCTGGCTCCTAACTGTTGTCAAATAATTGTAAATAAATTTTATCGGCATCTTAACTATGCAAGTGTGATCTGCTGATGGATAGGCGTTAGTTCTAGGTACTTTCGGGGTAGGATACTATAGTATTTGTATTGTGTGATGTATTCGAAAAGAGTTCTGGCTCCTAACTGTTGTCAAATAATTGTAAAAAAATTATATCGGCATCTTAACTAGGCAAGTGTGATCTGCTGATGGATAGGCGTTAGTTCTAGGTACTTTCTGGGTAGGATACTATAGTATTAGTATTGTTTGATGTATTCGAAAAGAGTTCTGGCTCCTAACTGTTGTCAAATAATTGTAAATAAATTTTATCGGCATCTTAACTATGCAAGTGTGATCTGCTGATGGATAGGCGTTAGTTCTAGGTACTTTCGGGGTAGGATACTATAGTATTTGTATTGTTTGATGTATTCGAAAAGAGTTCTGGCTCCTAACTGTTGTCAAATAATTGTAAAAAAATTATATCGGCATCTTAACTAGGCAAGTGTGATCTGCTGATGGATAGGCGTTAGTTCTAGGTACTTTGTGGGTAGGATACTATAGTATTTGTATTGTTTGATGTATTCGAAAAGAGTTCTGGCTCCTAACTGTTGTCAAATAATTATAAAAAAATTGTATCGGCATCTTAACTATGCAAGTGTGATCTGCTGATGGATAGGCGTTAGTTCTATGTACTTTCGCGGTAGGATACTATAGTATTTGTATTGTTTGATGTATTCGAAAAGAGTTCTGGCTCCTAACTGTTGTCAAATAATTGTAAAAAAATTTTATCGGCATCTTAACTATGCAAGTGTGATCTGCTGATGGATAGGCGTTAGTTCTATGTACTTTCTGGGTAGGATACTATAGTATTAGTATTGTTTGATGTATTCGAAAAGAGTTCTGGCTCCTAACTGTTGTCAAATAATTGTAAATAAATTTTATCGGCATCTTAACTATGCAAGTGTGATCTGCTGATGGATAGGCGTTAGTTCTAGGTACTTTCGGGGTAGGATACTATAGTATTTGTATTGTGTGATGTATTTGAAAAGAGTTCTGGCTCCTAACTGTTGTCAAATAATTGTAAAAAAAATTTATCGGCATCGTAACTATGCAAGTGTGATCTGCTGATGGATAGGCGTTAGTTCTAGGTACTTTCTGGGTAGGATACTATAGTATTAGTATTGTTTGATGTATTCGAAAAGAGTTCTGGCTCCTAACTGTTGTCAAATAATTGTAAATAAATTTTATCGGCATCTTAACTATGCAAGTGTGATCTGCTGATGGATAGGCGTTAGTTCTAGGTACTTTCGGGGTAGGATACTATAGTATTTGTATTGTGTGATGTATTCGAAAAGAGTTCTGGCTCCTAACTGTTGTCAAATAATTCTAAAAAAATTTTATCGGCATCTTAACTATGCAAGTGTGATCTGCTGATGGATAGGCGTTAGTTCTAGGTACTTTCTGGGTAGGATACTATAGTATTAGTATTGTTTCATGTATTCGAAAAGAGTTCTGGCTCCAAACTGTTGTCAAATAATTGTAAAAAAATTTTATCGGCATCTTAACTATGCAAGTGTGATCTGCTGATGGATAGGCGTTAGTTCTAGGTACTTTCTGGGTAGGATACTATAGTATTAGTATTGTTTGATGTATTCGAAAAGAGTTCTGGCTCCTAACTGTTGTCAAATAATTGTAAATAAATTTTATCGGCATCTTAACTATGCAAGTGTGATCTGCTGATGGATAGGCGTTAGTTCTAGGTACTTTCTGGGTAGGATACTATAGTATTAGTATTGTTTGATGTATTCGAAAAGAGTTCTGGCTCCTAACTGTTGTCAAATAATTGTAAATAAATTTTATCGGCATCTTAACTATGCAAGTGTGTTCTGCTGATGGATAGGCGTTAGTTCTAGGTACTTTCGGGGTAGGATACTATAGTATTTGTATTGTTTGATGTATTCGAAAAGAGTTCTGGCTCCTAACTGTTGTCAAATAATTGTAAAAAAATTATATCGGCATCTTAACTAGGCAAGTGTGATCTGCTGATGGAGAGGCGTTAGTTCTAGGTACTTTGTGGGTAGGATACTATAGTATTTGTATTGTTTGATGTATTTGAAAAGAGTTCTGGCTCCTAACTGTTGTCAAATAATTATAAAAAAATTTTATCGGCATCTTAACTATGCAAGTGTGATCTGCTGATGGATAGGCGTTAGTTCTATGTACTTTCGCGGTAGGATACTATAGGATTTGTATTGTTTGATGTATTCGAAAAGAGTTCTGGCTCCTGCCTGTTGTCAAATAATTGTAAAAAATTTTTATCGGCATCTTAACTATGCAAGTGTGATCTGCTGATGGATAGGCGTTAGTTCTAGGTACTTTCTGGGTAGGATACTATAGTATTAGTATTGTTTGATGTATTCGAAAAGAGTTCTGGCTCCTAACTGTTGTCAAATAATTGTAAATAAATTTTATCGGCATCTTAACTATGCAAGTGTGATCTGCTGATGGATAGGCGTTAGTTCTAGGTACTTTCTGGGTAGGATACTATAGTATTAGTATTGTTTGATGTATTCGAAAAGAGTTCTGGCTCCTAACTGTTGTCAAATAATTGTAAATAAATTTTATCGGCATCTTAACTATGCAAGTGTGATCTGCTGATGGATAGGCGTTAGTTCTAGGTACTTTCGGGGTAGGATACTATAGTATTTGTATTGTTTGATGTATTCGAAAAGTGTTCTGGCTCCTAACTGTTGTCAAATAATTGTAAAAAAATTATATCGGCATCTTAACTATGCAAGTGTGATCTGCTGATGGATAGGCGTTAGTTCTAGGTACTTTCTGGGTAGGATACTATAGTATTAGTATTGTTTGATGTATTCGAAAAGAGTTCTGGCTCCTAACTGTTGTCAAATAATTGTAAATAAATTTTATCGGCATCTTAACTATGCAAGTGTGATCTGCTGATGGATAGGCGTTAGTTCTAGGTACTTTCGGGGTAGGATACTATAGTATTAGTATTGTTTGATGTATTCGAAAAGAGTTCTGGCTCCTAACTGTTGTCAAATAATTGTAAATAAATTTTATCGGCATCTTAACTATGCAACTGTGATCTGCTGATGGATAGGCGTTACTTCTAGGTACTTTCGGGGTAGGATACTATAGTATTTGTATTGTTTGATGTATTCGAAAAGAGTTCTGGCTCCTAACTTTTGTGAAATAATTGTAAAAAAATTATATCGGCATCTTAACTAGGCAAGTGTGATCTGCTGATGGATAGGCGTTAGTTATAGGTACTTTGTGGGTAGGATACTATAGTATTTGTATTGTTTGATGTATTCGAAAAGAGTTCTGGCTCCTAACTGTTGTCAAATAATTATAAAAAAATTTTATCGGCATCTTAACTATGCAAGTGTGATCTGCTGATGGATAGGCGTTAGTTCTATGTACTTTCGCGGTAGGATACTATAGTATTTGTATTGTTTGATGTATTCGAAAAGAGTTCTGGCTCCTAACTGTTGTCAAATAATTGTAAAAAAATTTTATCGGCATCTTAACTATGCAAGTGTGATCTGCTGATGGATAGGCGTTAGTTCTATGTACTTTCTGGGTAGGATACTATAGTATTAGTATTGTTTGATGTATTCGAAAAGAGTTCTGGCTCCTAACTGTTGTCAAATAATTGTAAATAAATTTTATCGGCATCTTAACTATGCAAGTGTGATCTGCTGATGGATAGGCGTTAGTTCTAGGTACTTTCGGGGTAGGATACTATAGTATTTGTATTGTGTGATGTATTCGAAAAGAGTTCTGGCTCCTAACTGTTGTCAAATAATTGTAAAAAATTTTTATCGGCATCGTAACTATGCAAGTGTGATCTGCTGATGGATAGGCGTTAGTTCTAGGTACTTTCTGGGTAGGATACTATAGTATTAGTATTGTTTGATGTATTCGAAAAGAGTTCTGGCTCCTAACTGTTGTCAAATAATTGTAAATACATTTTATCGGCATCTTAACTATGCAAGTGTGATCTGCTGATGGATAGGCGTTAGTTCTAGGTACTTTCGGGGTAGGATACTATAGTATTAGTATTGTTTGATGTATTCGAAAAGAGTTCTGGCTCCTAACTGTTGTCAAATAATTGTAAATAAATTTTATCGGCATCTTAACTATGCAAGTGTGATCTGCTGATGGATAGGCGTTAGTTCTAGGTACTTTCGGGGTAGGATACTATAGTATTTGTATTGTTTGATGTATTCGAAAAGAGTTCTGGCTCCTAACTTTTGTCAAATAATTGTAAAACAATTATATCGGCATCTTAACTAGGCAAGTGTGATCTGCTGATGGATAGGCGTTAGTTCTAGGTACTTTGTGGGTAGGATACTATAGTATTTGTATTGTTTGATGTATTCGAAAAGAGTTCTGGCTCCTAACTGTTGTCGAATAATTATAAAAAAATTTTATCGGCATCTTAACTATGCAAGTGTGATCTGCTGATGGATAGGCGTTAGTTCTATGTACTTTCGCGGTAGGATACTATAGTATTTGTATTGTTTGATGTATTTGAAAAGAGTTCTGGCTCCTAACTGTTGTCAAATAATTATAAAAAAATTTTATCGGCATCTTAACTATGCAAGTGTGATCTGCTGATGGATAGGCGTTAGTTCTATGTACTTTCGCGGTAGGATACTATAGGATTTGTATTGTTTGATGTATTCGAAAAGAGTTCTGGCTCCTGCCTGTTGTCAAATAATTGTAAAAAATTTTTATCGGCATCTTAACTATGCAAGTGTGATCTGCTGATGGATAGGCGTTAGTTCTAGGTACTTTCTGGGTAGGATACTATAGTATTAGTATTGTTTGATGTATTCGAAAAGAGTTCTGGCTCCTAACTGTTGTCAAATAATTGTAAATAAATTTTATCGGCATCTTAACTATGCAAGTGTGATCTGCTGATGGATAGGCGTTAGTTCTAGGTACTTTCTGGGTAGGATACTATAGTATTAGTATTGTTTGATGTATTCGAAAAGAGTTCTGGCTCCTAACTGTTGTCAAATAATTGTAAATAAATTTTATCGGCATCTTAACTATGCAAGTGTGATCTGCTGATGGATAGGCGTTAGTTCTAGGTACTTTCGGGGTAGGATACTATAGTATTTGTATTGTTTGATGTATTCGAAAAGTGTTCTGGCTCCTAACTGTTGTCAAATAATTGTAAAAAAATTATATCGGCATCTTAACTATGCAAGTGTGATCTGCTGATGGATAGGCGTTAGTTCTAGGTACTTTCTGGGTAGGATACTATAGTATTAGTATTGTTTGATGTATTCGAAAAGAGTTCTGGCTCCTAACTGTTGTCAAATAATTGTAAATAAATTTTATCGGCATCTTAACTATGCAAGTGTGATCTGCTGATGGATAGGCGTTAGTTCTAGGTACTTTCGGGGTAGGATACTATAGTATTAGTATTGTTTGATGTATTCGAAAAGAGTTCTGGCTCCTAACTGTTGTCAAATAATTGTAAATAAATTTTATCGGCATCTTAACTATGCAACTGTGATCTGCTGATGGATAGGCGTTAGTTCTAGGTACTTTCGGGGTAGGATACTATAGTATTTGTATTGTTTGATGTATTCGAAAAGAGTTCTGGCTCCTAACTTTTGTGAAATAATTGTAAAAAAATTATATCGGCATCTTAACTAGGCAAGTGTGATCTGCTGATGGATAGGCGTTAGTTATAGGTACTTTGTGGGTAGGATACTATAGTATTTGTATTGTTTGATGTATTCGAAAAGAGTTCTGGCTCCTAACTGTTGTCAAATAATTATAAAAAAATTTTATCGGCATCTTAACTATGCAAGTGTGATCTGCTGATGGATAGGCGTTAGTTCTATGTACTTTCGCGGTAGGATACTATAGTATTTGTATTGTTTGATGTATTCGAAAAGAGTTCTGGCTCCTAACTGTTGTCAAATAATTGTAAAAAAATTTTATCGGCATCTTAACTATGCAAGTGTGATCTGCTGATGGATAGGCGTTAGTTCTATGTACTTTCTGGGTAGGATACTATAGTATTAGTATTGTTTGATGTATTCGAAAAGAGTTCTGGCTCCTAACTGTTGTCAAATAATTGTAAATAAATTTTATCGGCATCTTAACTATGCAAGTGTGATCTGCTGATGGATAGGCGTTAGTTCTAGGTACTTTCGGGGTAGGATACTATAGTATTTGTATTGTGTGATGTATTCGAAAAGAGTTCTGGCTCCTAACTGTTGTCAAATAATTGTAAAAAATTTTTATCGGCATCGTAACTATGCAAGTGTGATCTGCTGATGGATAGGCGTTAGTTCTAGGTACTTTCTGGGTAGGATACTATAGTATTAGTATTGTTTGATGTATTCGAAAAGAGTTCTGGCTCCTAACTGTTGTCAAATAATTGTAAATAAATTTTATCGGCATCTTAACTATGCAAGTGTGATCTGCTGATGGATAGGCGTTAGTTCTAGGTACTTTCGGGGTAGGATACTATAGTATTAGTATTGTTTGATGTATTCGAAAAGAGTTCTGGCTCCTAACTGTTGTCAAATAATTGTAAATAAATTTTATCGGCATCTTAACTATGCAAGTGTGATCTGCTGATGGATAGGCGTTAGTTCTAGGTACTTTCGGGGTAGGATACTATAGTATTTGTATTGTTTGATGTATTCGAAAAGAGTTCTGGCTCCTAACTTTTGTCAAATAATTGTAAAACAATTATATCGGCATCTTAACTAGGCAAGTGTGATCTGCTGATGGATAGGCGTTAGTTCTAGGTACTTTGTGGGTAGGATACTATAGTATTTGTATTGTTTGATGTATTCGAAAAGAGTTCTGGCTCCTAACTGTTGTCGAATAATTATAAAAAAATTTTATCGGCATCTTAACTATGCAAGTGTGATCTGCTGATGGATAGGCGTTAGTTCTATGTACTTTCGCGGTAGGATACTATAGTATTTGTATTGTTTGATGTATTCGAAAAGAGTTCTGGCTCCTAACTGTCGTCAAATAATGGTAAAAAAATTTTATCGGCATCTTAACTATGCAAGTGTGATCTGCTGATGGATAGGCGTTAGTTCTATGTACTTTCGCGGTAGGATACTATAGTATTAGTATTGTTTGACGTATTCGAAAAGAGTTCTGGCTCCTAACTGTTGTCAAATAATTGTAAAAAAATTTTATCGGCATCTTAACTATGCAAGTGTGATCTGCTGATGGATAGGCGTTAGTTCTAGGTACTTTCTGGGTAGGATACTATAGTATTAGTATTGTTTGATGTATTCGAAAAGAGTTCTGGCTCCTAACTGTTGTCAAATAATTGTAAATAAATTTTATCGGCATCTTAACTATGCAAGTGTGATCTGCTGATGGATAGGCGTTAGTTCTAGGTACTTTCGGGGTAGGATACTATAGTATTTGTATTGTGTGATGTATTTGAAAAGAGTTCTGGCTCCTAACTGTTGTCAAATAATTGTAAAAAAATTATATCGGCATCTTAACTAGGCAAGTGTGATCTGCTGATGGATAGGCGTTAGTTCTAGGTACTTTCTGGGTAGGATACTATAGTATTAGTATTGTTTGATGTATTCGAAAAGAGTTCTGGCTCCTAACTGTTGTCAAATAATTGTAAATAAATTTTATCGGCATCTTAACTATGCAAGTGTGATCTGCTGATGGATAGGCGTTAGTTCTATGTACTTTCGCGGTAGGATACTATAGTATTTGTATTGTTTGATGTATTCGAAAAGAGTTCTGGCTCCTAACTGTTGTCAAATAATTGTAAAAAAATTTTATCGGCATCTTAACTATGCAAGTGTGATCTGCTGATGGATAGGCGTTAGTTCTATGTACTTTCTGGGTAGGATACTATAGTATTAGTATTGTTTGATGTATTCGAAAAGAGTTCTGGCTCCTAACTGTTGTCAAATAATTGTAAATAAATTTTATCGGCATCTTAACTATGCAAGTGTGATCTGCTGATGGATAGGCGTTAGTTCTAGGTACTTTCGGGGTAGGATACTATAGTATTTGTATTGTGTGATGTATTCGAAAAGAGTTCTGGCTCCTAACTGTTGTCAAATAATTGTAAAAAATTTTTATCGGCATCGTAACTATGCAAGTGTGATCTGCTGATGGATAGGCGTTAGTTCTAGGTACTTTCTGGGTAGGATACTATAGTATTAGTATTGTTTGATGTATTCGAAAAGAGTTCTGGCTCCTAACTGTTGTCAAATAATTGTAAATAAATTTTATCGGCATCTTAACTATGCAAGTGTGATCTGCTGATGGATAGGCGTTAGTTCTAGGTACTTTCGGGGTAGGATACTATAGTATTAGTATTGTTTGATGTATTCGAAAAGAGTTCTGGCTCCTAACTGTTGTCAAATAATTGTAAATAAATTTTATCGGCATCTTAACTATGCAAGTGTGATCTGCTGATGGATAGGCGTTAGTTCTAGGTACTTTCGGGGTAGGATACTATAGTATTTGTATTGTTTGATGTATTCGAAAAGAGTTCTGGCTCCTAACTTTTGTCAAATAATTGTAAAACAATTATATCGGCATCTTAACTAGGCAAGTGTGATCTGCTGATGGATAGGCGTTAGTTCTAGGTACTTTGTGGGTAGGATACTATAGTATTTGTATTGTTTGATGTATTCGAAAAGAGTTCTGGCTCCTAACTGTTGTCGAATAATTATAAAAAAATTTTATCGGCATCTTAACTATGCAAGTGTGATCTGCTGATGGATAGGCGTTAGTTCTATGTACTTTCGCGGTAGGATACTATAGTATTTGTATTGTTTGATGTATTTGAAAAGAGTTCTGGCTCCTAACTGTTGTCAAATAATTATAAAAAAATTTTATCGGCATCTTAACTATGCAAGTGTGATCTGCTGATGGATAGGCGTTAGTTCTATGTACTTTCGCGGTAGGATACTATAGGATTTGTATTGTTTGATGTATTCGAAAAGAGTTCTGGCTCCTGCCTGTTGTCAAATAATTGTAAAAAATTTTTATCGGCATCTTAACTATGCAAGTGTGATCTGCTGATGGATAGGCGTTAGTTCTAGGTACTTTCTGGGTAGGATACTATAGTATTAGTATTGTTTGATGTATTCGAAAAGAGTTCTGGCTCCTAACTGTTGTCAAATAATTGTAAATAAATTTTATCGGCATCTTAACTATGCAAGTGTGATCTGCTGATGGATAGGCGTTAGTTCTAGGTACTTTCTGGGTAGGATACTATAGTATTAGTATTGTTTGATGTATTCGAAAAGAGTTCTGGCTCCTAACTGTTGTCAAATAATTGTAAATAAATTTTATCGGCATCTTAACTATGCAAGTGTGATCTGCTGATGGATAGGCGTTAGTTCTAGGTACTTTCGGGGTAGGATACTATAGTATTTGTATTGTTTGATGTATTCGAAAAGTGTTCTGGCTCCTAACTGTTGTCAAATAATTGTAAAAAAATTATATCGGCATCTTAACTATGCAAGTGTGATCTGCTGATGGATAGGCGTTAGTTCTAGGTACTTTCTGGGTAGGATACTATAGTATTAGTATTGTTTGATGTATTCGAAAAGAGTTCTGGCTCCTAACTGTTGTCAAATAATTGTAAATAAATTTTATCGGCATCTTAACTATGCAAGTGTGATCTGCTGATGGATAGGCGTTAGTTCTAGGTACTTTCGGGGTAGGATACTATAGTATTAGTATTGTTTGATGTATTCGAAAAGAGTTCTGGCTCCTAACTGTTGTCAAATAATTGTAAATAAATTTTATCGGCATCTTAACTATGCAACTGTGATCTGCTGATGGATAGGCGTTAGTTCTAGGTACTTTCGGGGTAGGATACTATAGTATTTGTATTGTTTGATGTATTCGAAAAGAGTTCTGGCTCCTAACTTTTGTGAAATAATTGTAAAAAAATTATATCGGCATCTTAACTAGGCAAGTGTGATCTGCTGATGGATAGGCGTTAGTTATAGGTACTTTGTGGGTAGGATACTATAGTATTTGTATTGTTTGATGTATTCGAAAAGAGTTCTGGCTCCTAACTGTTGTCAAATAATTATAAAAAAATTTTATCGGCATCTTAACTATGCAAGTGTGATCTGCTGATGGATAGGCGTTAGTTCTATGTACTTTCGCGGTAGGATACTATAGTATTTGTATTGTTTGATGTATTCGAAAAGAGTTCTGGCTCCTAACTGTTGTCAAATAATTGTAAAAAAATTTTATCGGCATCTTAACTATGCAAGTGTGATCTGCTGATGGATAGGCGTTAGTTCTATGTACTTTCTGGGTAGGATACTATAGTATTAGTATTGTTTGATGTATTCGAAAAGAGTTCTGGCTCCTAACTGTTGTCAAATAATTGTAAATAAATTTTATCGGCATCTTAACTATGCAAGTGTGATCTGCTGATGGATAGGCGTTAGTTCTAGGTACTTTCGGGGTAGGATACTATAGTATTTGTATTGTGTGATGTATTCGAAAAGAGTTCTGGCTCCTAACTGTTGTCAAATAATTGTAAAAAATTTTTATCGGCATCGTAACTATGCAAGTGTGATCTGCTGATGGATAGGCGTTAGTTCTAGGTACTTTCTGGGTAGGATACTATAGTATTAGTATTGTTTGATGTATTCGAAAAGAGTTCTGGCTCCTAACTGTTGTCAAATAATTGTAAATAAATTTTATCGGCATCTTAACTATGCAAGTGTGATCTGCTGATGGATAGGCGTTAGTTCTAGGTACTTTCGGGGTAGGATACTATAGTATTAGTATTGTTTGATGTATTCGAAAAGAGTTCTGGCTCCTAACTGTTGTCAAATAATTGTAAATAAATTTTATCGGCATCTTAACTATGCAAGTGTGATCTGCTGATGGATAGGCGTTAGTTCTAGGTACTTTCGGGGTAGGATACTATAGTATTTGTATTGTTTGATGTATTCGAAAAGAGTTCTGGCTCCTAACTTTTGTCAAATAATTGTAAAACAATTATATCGGCATCTTAACTAGGCAAGTGTGATCTGCTGATGGATAGGCGTTAGTTCTAGGTACTTTGTGGGTAGGATACTATAGTATTTGTATTGTTTGATGTATTCGAAAAGAGTTCTGGCTCCTAACTGTTGTCGAATAATTATAAAAAAATTTTATCGGCATCTTAACTATGCAAGTGTGATCTGCTGATGGATAGGCGTTAGTTCTATGTACTTTCGCGGTAGGATACTATAGTATTTGTATTGTTTGATGTATTCGAAAAGAGTTCTGGCTCCTAACTGTCGTCAAATAATGGTAAAAAAATTTTATCGGCATCTTAACTATGCAAGTGTGATCTGCTGATGGATAGGCGTTAGTTCTATGTACTTTCGCGGTAGGATACTATAGTATTAGTATTGTTTGACGTATTCGAAAAGAGTTCTGGCTCCTAACTGTTGTCAAATAATTGTAAAAAAATTTTATCGGCATCTTAACTATGCAAGTGTGATCTGCTGATGGATAGGCGTTAGTTCTAGGTACTTTCTGGGTAGGATACTATAGTATTAGTATTGTTTGATGTATTCGAAAAGAGTTCTGGCTCCTAACTGTTGTCAAATAATTGTAAATAAATTTTATCGGCATCTTAACTATGCAAGTGTGATCTGCTGATGGATAGGCGTTAGTTCTAGGTACTTTCGGGGTAGGATACTATAGTATTTGTATTGTGTGATGTATTTGAAAAGAGTTCTGGCTCCTAACTGTTGTCAAATAATTGTAAAAAAATTATATCGGCATCTTAACTAGGCAAGTGTGATCTGCTGATGGATAGGCGTTAGTTCTAGGTACTTTCTGGGTAGGATACTATAGTATTAGTATTGTTTGATGTATTCGAAAAGAGTTCTGGCTCCTAACTGTTGTCAAATAATTGTAAATAAATTTTATCGGCATCTTAACTATGCAAGTGTGATCTGCTCATAGATAGGCGTTAGTTCTAGGTACTTTCTGGGTAGGATACTATAGTATTAGTATTGTTTGATGTATTCGAAAAGAGTTCTGGCTCCTAACTGTTGTCAAATAATTGTAAATAAATTTTATCGGCATCTTAACTATGCAAGTGTGATCTGCTGATGGATAGGCGTTAGTTCTAGGTACTTTCGGGGTAGGATACTATAGTATTTGTATTGTTTGATGTATTCGAAAAGAGTTCTGGCTCCTAACTGTTGTCAAATAATTGTAAAAAAATTATATCGGCATCTTAACTATGCAAGTGTGATCTGCTGATGGATAGGCGTTAGTTCTAGGTACTTTCTGGGTAGGATACTATAGTATTAGTATTGTTTGATGTATTCGAAAAGAGTTCTGGCTCCTAACTGTTGTCAAATAATTGTAAATAAATTTTATCGGCATCTTAACTATGCAAGTGTGATCTGCTGATGGATAGGCGTTAGTTCTAGGTACTTTCGGGGTAGGATACTATAGTATTTGTATTGTTTGATGTATTCGAAAAGAGTTCTGGCTCGTAACTGTTGTCAAATAATTGTAAAAAAATTATATCGGCATCTTAACTAGGCAAGTGTGATCTGCTGATGGATAGGCGTTAGTTCTAGGTACTTTGTGGGTAGGATACTATAGTATTTGTATTGTTTGATGTATTCGAAAAGAGTTCTGGCTCCTAACTGTTGTCAAATAATTATAAAAAAATTTTATCGGCATCTTAACTATGCAAGTGTGATCTGCTGATGGATAGGCGTTAGTTCTATGTACTTTCGCGGTAGGATACTATAGTATTTGTATTGTTTGATGTATTCGAAAAGAGTTCTGGCTCCTAACTGTTGTCAAATAATTGTAAAAAAAATGTATCGGCATCTTAACTATGCAAGTGTGATCTGCTGATGGATAGGCGTTAGTTCTAGGTACTTTCTGGGTAGGATACTATAGTATTAGTATTGTTTGATGTATTCGAAAAGAGTTCTGGCTCCTAACTGTTGTCAAATAATTGTAAATAAATTTTATCGGCATCTTAACTATGCAAGTGTGATCTGCTGATGGATAGGCGTTAGTTCTAGGTACTTTCTGGGTAGGATACTATAGTATTAGTATTGTTTGATGTATTCGAAAAGAGTTCTGGCTCCTAACTGTTGTCAAATAATTGTAAATAAATTTTATCGGCATCTTAACTATGCAAGTGTGATCTGCTGATGGATAGGCGTTAGTTCTAGGTACTTTCGGGGTAGGATACTATAGTATTTGTATTGTTTGATGTATTCGAAAAGAGTTCTGGCTCCTAACTGTTGTCAAATAATTGTACAAAAATTATATCGGCATCTTAACTATGCAAGTGTGATCTGCTGATGGATAGGCGTTAGTTCTAGGTACTTTGTGGGTAGGATACTATGGTATTTGTATTGTTTGATGTATTCGAAAAGAGTTCTGGCTCCTAACTTTTGTGAAATAATTGTAAAAAAATTATATCGGCATCTTAACTAGGCAAGTGTGATCTGCTGATGGATAGGCGTTAGTTATAGGTACTTTGTGGGTAGGATACTATAGTATTTGTATTGTTTGATGTATTCGAAAAGAGTTCTGGCTCCTAACTGTTGTCAAATAATTATAAAAAAATTTTATCGGCATCTTAACTATGCAAGTGTGATCTGCTGATGGATAGGCGTTAGTTCTATGTACTTTCGCGGTAGGATACTATAGTATTTGTATTGTTTGATGTATTCGAAAAGAGTTCTGGCTCCTAACTGTTGTCAAATAATTGTAAAAAAATTTTATCGGCATCTTAACTATGCAAGTGTGATCTGCTGATGGATAGGCGTTAGTTCTATGTACTTTCGCGGTAGGATACTATAGTATTTGTATTGTTTGATGTATTCGAAAAGAGTTCTGGCTCCTAACTGTTGTCAAATAATTGTAAAAAAATTTTATCGGCATCTTAACTATGCAAGTGTGATCTGCTGATGGATAGGCGTTAGTTCTAGGTACTTTCTGGGTAGGATACTATAGTATTAGTATTGTTTGATGTATTCGAAAAGAGTTCTGGCTCCTAACTGTTGTCAAATAATTGTAAATAAATTTTATCGGCATCTTAACTATGCAAGTGTGATCTGCTGATGGATAGGCGTTAGTTCTAGGTACTTTCTGGGTAGGATACTATAGTATTAGTATTGTTTGATGTATTCGAAAAGAGTTCTGGCTCCTAACTGTTGTCAAATAATTGTAAATAAATTTTATCGGCATCTTAACTATGCAAGTGTGATCTGCTGATGGATAGGCGTTAGTTCTAGGTACTTTCGGGGTAGGATACTATAGTATTTGTATTGTTTGATGTATTCGGAAAGAGTTCTGGCTCCTAACTGTTGTCAAATAATTGTAAAAAAATTATATCGGCATCTTAACTAGGCAAGTGTGATCTGCTGATGGATAGGCGTTAGTTCTAGGTACTTTGTGGGTAGGATACTATAGTATTTGTATTGTTTGATGTATTCGAAAAGAGTTCTGGCTCCTAACTGTTGTCAAATAATTATAAAAAAATTTTATCGGCATCTTAACTATGCAAGTGTGATCTGCTGATGGATAGGCGTTAGTTCTATGTACGTTCGCGGTAGGATACTATAGTATTTGTATTGTTTGATGTATTCGAAAAGAGTTCTGGCTCCTAACTGTTGTCAAATAATTGTAAAAAAATTTTATCGGCGTGTGTCACACGCTGCGAAATTATGACGCGGTAATGACGGTATTGCAGAACTCGTAGTGTTGGTTACGAGCCGCCGCAAAGTACCACCAGATGTCGCAGCAATCATCTGCTACTCAACTACAGCAAGCGCCGATGTCATAGAGCTCAGAAGCGTGGAGAGCGCAGCTGACGTTTTTCTTTTGATCTTGTTGGCCCCAGTCAGATCGAGAGAAAGGGGTATACTTTCTGTCTCAACTTTTTAGCGCACGTGCGTAAGGTATTTATTTTATTCACAAAATACGTTATGTGTGTTTAATTAGGACATAGTGATAAACATATCACAGCAATCGTTTTGCAGTACCCAAAAAGTATACAAAATAATGTCTCATCGATTGAAAACTTATTTTATTTCAACACAAAAATTGAAGATAACCCCACTTCAGTTCACGTAAACAATCCCTCTATAACGTGAAAAAGAGATTATGGCCCAAAATGAAGTCCACGAGGAAACTGAGAAAGTACTTTATGACCTCGAAATCGCAGATTAATCGGTAGACAATTTAATCACAACATTTTTGCGTTTTAAAAATCTAAACGCGTTTTTCTGAAAACCACTTTTTCAGGAACCTCGTACAAGATAGCTACAAAATTATCTGATTGATCATTTTCAAATTTTATAGACTTTTAGATAATCTAATTACCGTTTATATGAACCTAAAGTTCCCTAAAAATGATCTTAATTAACAAATACTATATAAAAAATTTAATGAAAAATAAAATATTTTTTTCAAACACGTACCACGGCTCGAATTGTCACTTTTCTTTAGATTTGTTAGGTCCAGGTACAGCGTGTGGTTTTGAAAAATGTTAAACTTCTTGGCTCTGATGTTTCAGATCAATGCACTAGACGCTAGGTTGTACGCCGTGGAACAACTTAGGCGGCAACCGTCGTACAGCCGGCGTTTTTAAACATTGAAACAATAAAAAAAAATTGAAGCATATAATATGTACATAATACTTTAATTATGTAGAATAAATTGTTCCGACACAAAAAAATCTTGAAAACTCACTTATTTTTGCCTGCTTGAAGGGCCCCACTCTACCCCTTTGAGAAAAAAAACAACCCAGATAGACATTTGTCGACAACGCGTTGGCAATACTACGCCGTGCGAGAGCAAATTGTGACGGCAAAGAGGCATCTTTTGCAGCCGCATTAAGCTGTGTTCTAGCAACACACTATTATGTATTCTCGCGCCAATGCTAGTGTTAATACTGCAGTACAAAAATACAGAATATCGGGGGTACAGTTGGAGTACGTTGTGGCGGTCCATTGCCAGCACAAACGAGACAGGTTATCGCAGCATTGGGACAGAGAATTTGGAATACGTCGTTTCGGCAAGGTGAGGTACATTGGGGGCACGCTGTGACGCCCCGTTGCCAGTACAAATGAGTCAGGTTATTGCTGCATTGAGACATAAAATTTAGAATACGTTGTGCCGGCAAGGTGAGGGCACATTGGAAACACGCTGTGACGTTCCGTTGCCGGCAAGGTGAGAGCACATTGGAGGCACGCTGTGACGTTCCATTGCCGTCAAGGTGAGGGCACATTGGAGGCACGCTGTGACGTTCCATTCCCGGCAAGGTGAGGGCACCTTGGAGGAACGCTGTGACGTTCCATTGCCGACAAAAACAAACTACGTGATTATATCATAGACATGTCTAATATACATTATATTTATTATTATAGCGTTTAATCTAATATATTAGCGTTTCATCTCGGGTACAGTACCAGACTCATCATTAGGGCTGTGTCACTGTACCCTGCCCTAGCGATGCGCTCGATGTTAGGATCTAGAGAGACGTTGTATATATAGAGACGCTTGGCCTGCAACCGCTGACGAGAAGCAGGAACGATGGTGGAGACGCGTAGCGGGGATGGAACCCCACAACCTCACCTGGAATACTTATGGAATAACGTATTCCAAATTTTCTCTCTCAATGCTGCGATAACTTGCCGCGTTTTTTACCGACAACGAAGCGTCACAGCGCGCCTCCAATGTACCCTCCCCTTGTCGAAACGACGTATTCCATATTTTTTGTCTCAATGCCACGATAACCTGCCTCGTTTGTACCAGCAACGGAGCATCACAGCGTGCCTCCAATGTGCCCTTGCCTTGCCGAAACGACGTTTCTCACATTCTCTGTCTCAATGCTGCCATAACCTATCTTGTTTGTACTGGCAATGGTGCGGCATAGCATGGTTCATTTATGACTCAAACGCGCTGCAAAGATAATACCAGCGAAAATTTGGCGCTTGCTGCATCAATATCGTTATTGCTGCAGGTCATTGTTGCGTAACTTTGCTGCAACCTTGCTTATCTTAGTATTATACATTTATTTCGCCAAAACAGGTACTGTATCGCAAATTTGCAGCCTAAATCGGAAGCAAAATACACCATAATGGTGCCACAGTGTGCCGTCTCATGTTGTCATCTTGCTGCTATGATGCTGACACGTTAATTTTTACAGCACGTTGGTCTACCTGGGAAAGTATCTGGCTCTGTAAAATTCATCGATGCAGGGCCTGGCTTGGCTTTTTTCTTTTGCCCTAAATATTATTTCTGCAAAATCTCGGTCCGAAAGCTTCAATCATTCCACTCGCACTTATGTGTCTGGACTCGGGAAAGATAATCTTACGGAATGCGCGATGGAAATATTGCAAGGTTAAGTAAAGGCAACGAAGTTTTCTTTTTTTTTAATCTAAAAAAACTGCTTTATTGTGGCAGAACACATGTATTATCATGTACCAGCATAATCAGGAAGTCCATAGTAATTTACAAATTACGATTCAATTAGAGATCGATACACCGTGTATGACGGAGGGCCTTTTTTGTATGCCCGATTTTTCCGATGCTGTTTTTTCTTACGAACACGATCGTACATACAAGTATATATATATATATATATATATATATATATATATATATATATATATATATATATATACGTACATATATGTGTGTGTATTTTCATCGGCTGGATGATGAAAATCTTATTCTCGAGCGATTTTCTCATCGCTTGGCGCACGAGCGGCTCATCCGTTTGTTTTGTTTTTTGTCGCTTCCGGTTGCCCACAGAGCAGACTGAAGTTAACCCCTCCGTTTCTTTTTTTTTTTCTTTTCAATATTCCGATTTCCGGATGTCGGGGGTTTTATTAAGTTTGCAACGAGGAGAGTGAGAGAAAGAGAGAGAAACAGCTCCTCGAAGCGCTTTTCCGCAACACGTCCGCTCTAGAACTTTCTAAGAGCTGTACACAGGTGGCATTGGTGATTGTTTTTTTGTTATTCGTGTTATTGAAAAAGGGATATGTGGAATGTCGTTCCGTTTCCATCCACCGGAACGAACGATCTTTCCTCGCTGTTGCAATCGGGCTCTTCTCGAGAGCGCGCGTTCTTATGGGATAATACCCGAAGAATCAAAAAGTTGCTTCTCAATTAATGATAATCTCACACTGGGCACACGCGGATTTCTTTCTCTTTCTTTTTTTTTGTTCTCTGATTTCAATCGGTACAACGTAATTTTAGGAGGTTAGGTGGACGCCCGACAGATGGCTGCCCATACAAGTCGATACGACACATTCGTTGCCTCGAAGTGAATGGATCTGTTCAGAAATCCATTTCGAAAGATTCGTCGACTGTTTTTTTTTTGCTCCCTAATTATATTCTCGTCACTCGAAAATCGCGTGGTCGTTGCTATTTCAAACTACGAATATTTCGAGATTTTGCGTGGAAATCTCACGTTTTTTTTACACGCTAAGCTTGATCCTCCAATTCTACGAAGTATCGCGATGTCGCGGTAAAAAGTTTACAGTCTCGTCGTCGAAAATTCGCGTCGCGTGTACTTCGTGTATCGTGTCGTCTCTCGAAATACAACCGTCGGAATATATCATTATATGGTCTCTCGCGTGAATCTGAACGACTGTACCTCTACGGAACTTCCGGAAATTCGAAGTGGCTCTGCTTATTACATACTTCGTACTTCTTCACCTTCGGTCGTTTCTTTTGTATTCTCTTTTCTCGTTTCTTCGGTTCTTTCTAACGCTCTTGTATCGCGTGGCGCTAATGCGCAGCTCCAAAAACAATCGTTTACGAATTGTTTCTTCTTCGACTAACGTAAAGTGCGCGTTGCTTCGATGCTCGATATTTTTTTGGAATATCTAATCGATTAGATAATTGAAATGCGTTAAACTCGTAACTTATGTGCTATAACGATAATAGCAAAATTCTGACGCCATCTTTCGTCCGTTTTTTTTTTTGTTTGTTTGTTCTCGTAGCTCTTATCTCCAATTTTCTCCTCATCGTTCCTCGACTTTACAACTATTACAAATATATTGTTCATATATATATATATATAAAGTTATTTCTATGCAGTATTACCTTGTCCGTTAAGTGGTAATATAAAGTTAAAAATTGCGGGAAGTTTCAATGACACTCGTTCGATACATACGCGCATTTTCTTTCGCAAGATAGTGCGCGCGATCACTTATCATGAACGGTGGCGCTTGCGCAACACAGATGGAGACACTGGCACGCATTCAGTGATTCTAAAAAATCGAGAAATTAACAAATTTGAATAATAATATTTCGCTTAAATTCTTTTTTTTTTTCTTTCGTCCAATAAATATTGTCCAAATATTGATAGGAATGAAAGAAAAAAAATCGACGCGTGCCAAGTTGCCGAACTCGTGCAGTGATATACACGAGTTTGTTGGATCACGTGACATTAAGGCCATGTACCACATATTTCGACCACTTCGAAATTTTTAACCGTAATTTCGACCAAACGATACAATCAATCGAGATTAAATTTATTGTTTACTTGCGGTATTGTTACAGAAAGAGCCAGGCGGTCGACATTTTTTTTTTTTAATTAAAAATACAAGATTTATAGATTGTAGTTATCATAGGATGAATCGTGAATTATCGACTGATGCATCGAATTCATACACACTTCAAGACCACTAGGCTCTCAATAGTAAAAAAAACACACACAACTTTTAAGCGTTGTTTAAACTGATTTGATAGAAAAATGACGGTTGAATTGGGGTTTCGAGATTGTTTTACATACAACTAGCAAAATTGTACCAACGAAGTTGAAAATATCATTGACAATCCTGAAAATCCAGTGCATCATTTTTCCCACTGGCGGCGAGCCAGAATGGCAAACGTGCACACATGTACACGCGTCACACACAGCAAGCGTCGCCTATTGGGCATTTGCTCTTTGCTGTAGTGTGAGTAGCAAACGATTGCTGCGACATCTGGCGTTAGTTTGCGGCGACACGTAACAAAAAACTACGTCATTCTGCAATTGGTATCTGTCAAATGGGCGGAGCCTAAAAAAAACATGACGGCTCTAAGAGGATGTGAAACGTAGTCACGTAGTTTAGTGCAAATTTCTATGATATAATGACAAGTATTAGTGGAATTTGTGATTGGGCTGGTGCCAATGCTAAACAACGAAATTTTGTGGAAGGAGAACGTATTTCGAAGGCTGGGCACATTTTAAAATGTGGTAAAGTTAGAGTGAACTGTCCTTAACTCAACGCTCTTGGGACTGAATTTCCGCAGTACTAGAGAGTAGCCTGCTTGAGAGCGTCCTCCACCGCGAGCCTACTGAGCGACGTTGTGTCGCGGGATATAGTTAGGTTAGGATAAATGTTTAAATGTCACATGTTATTTTTACTAGGTTATTTCAGAGGGTGTACTTCCGAAAAGCCCACGCCTCCGATTAATTTAAAACTTCGTATACTTATGTATTTTGATTCCCTGATCACGAATATGATAGTTAAAATAGCCGCAAATGTTATTTTCAAGGTCAAAACTAAACAAAAATTTGTTTTTTTTTTAGTTTTTCTATTATATTTGAATAAATATTGGTCTTAGAGAAAAATGTTTTCTACAAGAGTTGTAGCTTATGAATGAACTGATATTTTGTGGTCTATACAGGTTTTGTCTAAAACCATTATTTTTCGAGAAAAATGGGATAATGCTCCAATAAGTATATTTGGCTAAACTCTATTAGTTTCGATGTTATCTACTTACGCACTTTACCACGGGGAGTTCGTTTGGGTTTGTTTGGGTTTGGATTCGAAAGGCTGCACTTTCGAATAGCGGGTGTATGTGCTGTTTGGGCATGTGCATTTTACGTTGTATAGGTATATGTTATATGTATATTGTTTGGGGGCAAGGTGTCCAACAAACTTCCAAGGTGTCCAACGAACCCACCGCAGTGTTCTACGCACCTCACGATTCCACGCACCCATCCGAGGTGCCTTCCGTCCACTCCAGTGTTCTACGCACCCCACGATTCCACGCACCCATCCGAGGTGCCCTCCGCCCACCCCAGTGTTCTACGCACCCCACGATTCCACGCACCCATCCGAAGTGCCCTTCGCCCACCCCAGTGTTCTACGCACCCCACGATTCTACGCACCCATCCGAGGTGCCCCCCGCCCACCCCAGTGTTCTACACACTCTGCGATTCCACACACCCATCCGAGGTGCCCTGCGCCCACCCCAATGAACTACACACCCCACGATTCAACATATCCGAGTTTGTTTGGGTTTGGGTTTGTTTGGGTTTGTTTTATTTGCGTTTGTTTGGGCCCATATGCAGTAAAGTGCGTAAGCAGATAATATCGAAACTAATGGAGTTTAGCAAAATATACTTATTGGAGTATTATCCCATTTTTCTTGGAAAATAATGATTTTAGACAAAATTTGTATGGAACACGAATTATCGGTTTTTTGATGGGTTACAATTTTTGTAGGAGACATTTTTCTCTACGGTCAACATTTATTAAAATAAAATAGAAAAAATAAAAAAAACCGTTTTTTTAGTTTTTACCTTGAAAATCAAATTTGCGGGTATTTTCACTATCATATTCGTGATCAGCGAGTCAAAATACATAAGTACACGAAGTTCTTAATTATTCGGAGGTGTGGGCTTTTCGGAAGTTTATCCATTTCAGATTAGAATACTTTATTATTGTTTGAGTGTGAATAATTTTTGGATGAAATCATAATGAAAGAAAATGATGTTTTCTTTTAAAATTTTATATTTTTTTCATAGTATAATAAACTCTTTCCGCTTTTCTTTTTTCGTTCGTGTTCTTTATGACTTTTGGATTTACGAAGTGGAAAGTTTAATACTGAAATAGAGGTTATGATTGCATCCCCACGCCTTTACATAAATAAAGGAAAGTGGAGGTAACGTTTCTCCGCTGATTGTGTTACCACCAGAAACAATTGAGGGGAAATGGCCTACTACAGAGCGTTGAGTTAGAGAGTGTTTACTGTAGTGGCGTTTCTCATAGCGGCTGTGGGAAATCGATAACTCGGTAGCGGCGTTTTCCGTTGTCGATAAATAGGAACAACCAATCGCATAGACGATTACAGCAGAAAGGGCGCCTTTCATTGGTTGCCGCGTGGTAACAATAACGAGCTACGTATAATTTCTATTGGAGGCTTTGTCCTAAGTATAATTTGATCTTCCGCCACCAGATGTCATATCGCCATTAGACAGATCCCAATACCGTCGTGACCGTGTCGAAATTTCGCAGCGTGTGGTACATGGCCTTATAGGATCCCTTGAGAATTACGCTAACCAATTACGCTGGTCGTTCGGTCTAATATCAAAATAATCATAAGAACAAATAACATATCATTGATAATTATATAATGTATATATATAATATTATAATATAATAATACATAACATAATAATATAATATATAAATGATAATTTTTAATTTATAATATAATTTTAATAGAATTATAATAATATTTTTTTTAGATTCTCCATCGCTTTTTTTTTACTGCGTGACACCCGAGGTCGTGTCGGAGCCCTCGAGTGTCGCCCAATATTATTGTTCCGATGTCGATGAAGATCGAGCCTAACCCAAATTGAGGAAATGCGTTATCCTGAGCAATAGAATCTTATTACATAATAATAATATAATATACACTAGCGGCGAAAAGTTTCCGGACAAAAATTTAAAAAAGTTTCGAAACGATTTTTTATGCCTTTCCGCCGATAGTTGACATAAATTAATTTAATAAACGGCATTTTGAAGGGGAGGAATTCACCTTCATTCCGATTGCTTTGAAAATTTGTTACAATTTTTTTTTTTTCGACTAGTGCCTTTTTTCGAAAACGACCTTTTTTCGCCTTTTTTTGTTCCTTTTCTGGTGGACCCCGTTTACAGACAACATTTTTTTTATGCATTTCTTTGACCGGAATCCTAAAGGGGGAAGCTCAAGCTTCAATTTTTTTTTAAGCTTCGTACGATTTTTTTTTCTAAAGATATTTTGATTTAAAAAAAAGAGACAATTTGAAAAATAACGTGTAACACGAAAACGACAAGGTTTCAAGGAAAGCCTCAAGATAGTACAAAGTTGAATCGGTTTTCGTTGAGTAAGCGAGAATTTTTTCAGATTTTTTTTCAAAATTTTTGTCACCTTTCTTCGGTAAAAGTTCAGATGATTTCATTACCGTAACTCGAGAATTAAGTCTCGAGTTTGTGGTAAAATTTCAAAAGAGGAAAAAAATTAATTTTTCTATTTTCAACGCAATATAATTATTTCAGATTTTTTCTCGAGTTACGGTAATTAAATCATCTGATTTTTTACCAAAAATAAGTGAAAAAAAATTCTGAAAAAATTCTCGCGAACTCATCGAAAACCGATTAAACTTTTTACTATCTTGAGGTTTTCCTTGGATCCTTGTCGTTTTCGCGTTACACGTTATTTTTCAAATTGTCTCTTTTTTTTAAATAAAAATATCTTTAGCAAAAAAATCGTACGAAGCATTAAAAAAAAAAACAAAATTGGGGCTTGAGCTTCCTCCTTTATGATTCCGGTCAAAGAAATGCATTAAAAAATTTTTGTCTGTAAACGGGGTCCACCAGAAAAGGAACAAAAAAAAGCGAAAAATGGTACTAGTCGTAAAAACAAATAGTAAAAAATTTTCAAAAACACGGAATGAAGGTGAATTCCTTCCCTTCAAAATGCCGTTTATTAAATTCATTGATGTCAACTATCGGCGAAATGGCATCAAAAATCGTTTTGGAACTTTTTTAAATTTCCGTCCGAAAACTTTTCGCCGTTACTGTATATATATATATTTATATAAGTTATAATATCATATATATTCGAGGTGTGCAAATGAAGTAATGAGACTGGCAACGTAGCGTTCGATCTGGTTACATTAAGGATGCGGGACATGGAAGGGCGGCAGGTGAACATACGATACGCCTTCAGTACGAGTTTCAACTCGCTAGAGTCATTTGGTTGTCCGTAGCGATTTTTCTTCCGTAAAACAGTTTTGTTCTAGTGCGTTCTAAAAATGAGTAACATCAATTTCGAGCAACGATGTGCTATCAGGTTTTGCTTCAGGCCTGGGCACAGTGCAACGGAAGCTTTTTGCAAAACTTCAGCAGCCCTACCGAGACAGTGTTTTCCCAAGTGTCCAGGTTTTGTCAAAGGCCCAAACTTCGAAAAAGGGTCATGCGTGTGTGATTAAACATCAAGAACAATTAGGTGTTGCAGCACGACAATGCGCCTTGTTATACAGTAATTTCAATAAACAAGTTTGAGGCCAATGAAAACATTCCTGTAGCTACTCAGCCTCCTCATTCGCCTGACTTGAGTCGTTGTGACTTTTTCCTCTTCCTGGGTTGAAAAATCACCTTAAGGGACGTCATTCTAGGACAATCGAAAAGATTCGAACGGGTGTAACTGATCAGCTGAAGGCTATTCCAGTAACCGAGTTCCTGGACTGCTATGTGGATTGGAAGAACCGTCTCCAGCGCTGTGTGGCTTAGCAAGGAAATTATTTTGAGAGAGACAATATTGAATTGTAATTCTATTCGAATAAAAAAATTGAATCAAATCAGTCTCATTACTTAATACACATACCTCGTACATATAATATTATAACATAATCAAATATAAAATAATCATATAATCTATAAATAATAATAAAAATAATAAATAATGTACAGGGAATCCTTCGAATTCCCGTTGCTCCGATTTGAAGTCCGCTAATTATCCGGTTAGGGTAATTTTTGTACGCACCAATTACATATTTTCATATATATTCGTTTCGAATGTATAATTATAATGTTTTTTTTTTTTATACGATGCTCGGAATTGCGGCGTTGCCCTTATTCTTTATCGTTTAAGAATCGTTGATAATTCGTACGTCGTTAATCGTGACGTTACAATACTAAATGTAAAATAATGATAACGCTATTAACAATACGATAACGATATATTAATGGCAATGATGTTCCTCACCTTCTCAATAATATTAATAATACTGTATTATTTGTCCAAGCGAAATTGGAAACAAGAGAAAAAAAAAACATCGAACAACAACGATGGCGTTGAGAGAAACGTAAATTAATCGCGATTATATAACAAAGCGTGGACAAACCGTAGCTTCGATTTAGGGAACAGCACATCGCGACACAGAATTTTTTTTTATTGGCTCAGAGCTTTAGGGACGTACCCCACTACTCGTTTGCACGGCTGCGCTCTTTACACTGCGCAGCTAACGTGGCGAGCCCGACCGCGATAGGCATAACGCTTCCCCCACCACCCACCGCCCTAATACGCACTGTGCGAGCAGTGGGGCGATCGTTGCGTTGGAACGAATTTCCCAAATCGAGGCTCTAGTGTATCCTCTGTACAATTGTGATTATTCTCTCACGCGAATATACCGAGGTTTTTACAGTCACGTTTTTCTCCTCTTTCTCTCTGCCTATCGCTCCCTCTTTCTTTCTCTCTCTTCTTTCTCCTATGATACACTACAAAGGCCATACCCTTAAAATCTAAAATTATTCTTTATCTTGCACGAATAATCCGAATGAGGTTTCACCGTTTGAATATACTTTATATTATTATATCACACGCGTCCAGAAATGTTGCTCACGCATGCATCCTCCCAGTATATTACAATTATAATACAATTCTTCACAAAAGTTTTTTTTTTCTTTCTTTTAACCGAATAATTATCGACGGTATGTGCGAGTGTGTGTGTATATCACTTTGGACAATTGTAAAATATTCGTAAAATACGAAATAAAATGCAAATACTTTTAAAAATAATGAACAAAATACATTATATTATTCTGATATAATTTTGCAATAAGAATACAATGCTTGTTACTCATAGAAGAAAAATAAATAAATTGAAGAGCTTTCGGAAAATAAAAAATGAAATGAAATATATTATTTTAATATAAGTTTGCCCTTATCCAGAGTGATCGAAAACTTTTGACTCGCAGTGTATATATACAGGGTGGACCACGCAACGTGTGCACCTCTTTTACGACCAAAATATGCGTTGCACAAAAAAATGTTTTATACAAAAGTTACATGGTTTCTAAGGCTACATTATGTGGTGCATTTATTTTTTTTTATAGGTGGAGGCGCTTCGAAGATTTGAAGATCAACTTTATTTTTTCAAATGGAATGCTATATTTTTTATAGCGTAATATGATAGAGTATCGAATTCTGAGCAAAAAAGTATAGACCTTTATTAACCCTAGATTTAATAGCTAACGAGTAATTTCACTTTATTACTTTAAAATTTTCTTCACGTAATATCAAGTTGGAGATTCATTCATTCATTTTCACTTTTATCTTTCTGATAATAATCACGCACAATCACCGAAGGATACTTTAATACTGGATTACAATCATTGAGAAGATTGTGAATCATGATAAGTGTGCGTGATGTGGTAAATGTGTTCATATTGATAAACACTGTGATGTAAACACTGCCATTCAGAAATTTGTAGTAGATTTGAATCTCCAACTTGATATTACGTGAAGAAAATTTTAAAGTAATAAAGTGAAATTACTCGTTAGCTATTAACTCTAGGGCTAATAAAGGTCTATACTTTTTTATTCAGAATTCGATACTCTATCATATTACGCTATAAAAAATATAGCGTTCCATTTAAAAAAATAAAATTGACCTTCAAATCTTCGAAGCGCCTCTACCTATAAAAAAATAAATGCACCACATAGTGTAGCCTTATAAACCATGTAACTTTTGTATAAAACATTTTTTTGTGCAACGCATATTTTGGTCGTAAAAGAGGTGCACACGTTGCGTGGTCCACCCTGTATATATATATATATATATATATACACATACACAAACACATGCTAGTGGAATTAATTGTGGACACTTTAAAATTCTTTGAAAATTCGTACTTTGTAATTTTTTTATTAAAAAAATTAAAACATTTACGAAACTAATTTTGTGCAAATGATAAGTGGAGACATTATAGATTAAAATAAAAACTACAGTAGCATTTTAGCGTAGCAGAATATTCATTTTCTTTGTAAACATTGAAGAAAGCTAATTTCTATTAAAAGTGTCGAAAATTAATTTCACTAGTGTGTCTGTGTGTATATATATATACAGTACCGGTAAAAAATTTTCGATAACTTTCGATAATTGCAAAATTATATTAGAATAATCTAATTTATTTTTTTTTCTTATTTTACGAAGACGCTACATAGCGCTATAAAATGAATTATATTATTCTAATATAATTTTGTAATTATCCAAGGTGATCGAAAACGTTCGACCGGTACTGTATATATGGGGTATTCCGCCCAAAGTGAGCTTTAAGTATCATAACGATCTAATTAAAAACCTAATTTGAAGAAGCCATCGCGAAACATAATCTAGAAATATTGAATTAACAACGATTGAGAAAAATTGATTTCTCATCGATCAATGGTAAATAGTGAACCACCGTCTGGCCAACGGTTGCGTCTCAAAATATACCGGGTGAGGCAACAGCTAGTAGCAACTAGAAATATTTTTTCACATATCAGACCTAAGAGCAAACTTTACCTACAAAAGTTCCATAGTTCGAAGGCGGTCATCGAGTGGTGGTTACAAGATTCAACCAGATGGAGACGCTTCGGAGATTTCAGGGTTACCTGCATTTTTTTTTAAATGGGACCACTAATTTTTTTTCCAGAATTTTATCAAGGATCTAAAAATAAGTTCACACATCAAGTTTTAAGATGATTGATCAAGATTCAGCATAAAAAATCGATAAAAAAGAAATGTCAATGTTTTTAGCCTGGAATTAATTGATTTAAAAAAACGGTACAACACTTACTCCTATAAAAGTTGCTCTATGTTATGGCCACCACTTTCGAAGCACGCTTGCAATCTGATTCGCATTGAAGAGAAAACACATTATTATGGAAATCACAAACTTCTCACTGCTTTCCAAAACAAGTTGCGAACAATGTAAACATTGAATGTGGTGGCCATCACTTTGAGCACCTTTTGTAGGAGTAAGTGTTTACACCGTTTTTTAAATCGATTTTAGGCTAAAAACATTGAAATTTCATTATTATCAATTTTTTATGGTAAAACTTGTTCGATCATCTTGAAATTTGGTGTGTGAACTTATTTTTATAGTTCACATATAGTTCACATATAGTTCACCTATAGAAAAGACCCTGTAGGACTGGAACAAAACAGTAAAAAAAAAATATTCTGGAAAAAATAGTGGTCCCATTTACAAAACTGAAGGTGACCTTAAAATCTCCGAAGCGCCTCCACCTGGATGAACCTCGTAGCGACCACTCGCTGACTTCCTTCCAACTATGCAACTTTTGTAGGAAAAATGTTCTCCTAAGTCTGATAGGTTAGAAAATATTTCTACTGCTAATAATTGTTGCTTCACCCGGTTTATAATTGGATTGAGGTTAGAATTGAAGAAATATAAATTCCGAATAACTTAGCGCTCAAGACAAAAGTTTTATCATTTAATTGTGTTCGTATCTTGATGAATAGGAAAGATCATAGCGATTTCTGCAAAAATCTTGTTCAACTCTGATGCGAAACACCTTATCTACATCCGTCGGTTAGTTACTCTCTTGTGCGTGCAGTTGAGAACCCCACCGGGAGAGGGCATTGTCGTCCTAATCGTTGTATGTTTAAATCCCATACTTCCACCCGAGGAACGCAAGCGCACTAGGGATGTACGATCTTCTGAAAAAAATCGATTTCGGGATCGATTCTAAATCGGATTTTTGAAAATCGATTCTGCAAAAAATCGAAACGTAAAAGAACGATCTTGCAAAAATCGATTTTTTTACATTATACGATATCAACAAAAAAAAAACAAAAAGCTCGAACGTACGCGGAAGAATTAAACAGCACACTCTGAACAAAAAAAGGTGTCAACTTTCAACCCTTTAGAGTCGAAGTCCCTTTCCTGGGGAAAAATATCGGTTTGCGCCTCTTTCCTGGAGAAATAAAAACGATTCGCGCCTCTTTCCTGGTCGTTGGAGAAATAATCGTTCGGTTATTTTCTATCCAGACGAAGAATCGATTCAGGGCTAGAAAAATCGATACAAACGATCGATTTTTCTGAAGATCGATACAAAAAATCAATTTTCCTGAAGATCGACACGAAACATCGATTTTCCTGAAGATCGATACAAAAAATCGATTTTTTCCATCGAGACAATCGATTCTACTGAAGATCGATACAAAAAAATCGATTTTTCGAATCGAGAAAATCGATACAAAAATCGATTTTTCTCATCGAGAAAATCGATACAAAAAAACTATTTTTCTCATCGAGAAAATCGATACAAACAATCGATTTTTCTCATCGAGAAAATCGATACAAACAATCGATTTTTCTCATCGAGAAAATCGATACAAAAAATCGATTTTTCTCATCGAGAAAATTGATTTTCCTGAAGATCGATAAAAAAAATCGATTTTCCTGAAGATCGATACAAAAAATCGATTGTTCTTATCAAGTAAATCGATTCAGAATCGAACATCCCTAAATCGCACCCCTTTTGTATAACACCATCACACATGGGTGTCGATCATTCTCGTGGATCACTCTGCTTCCCTTTGATCCTCGACTAATTGGAAATTACGGCCGTCGGTGTACATCGGTATACATCAATATGTGCGAAAATGGAAAAAGGTGATTTCGAAGATGTTCTTTGGAACGTCATCAAAACAGCTGATAGTCAACATTTAGTGGATATAGCGGATTCAAAATGTTTCTACCTTATATATTGTTTATACAGGGTGGTTCACAACTATCAGGGTATTGTTGAACATATGCGGTGTGTCATTGCGAGCGAGACGCTTTTGTCATGCAACAAAAATTGGCCGAGATCGCGTTCAAAGCCGAACGCTGAGTAAACGGAACGCGCGGGTTTAAATCAACCTGCGGACAAGTGATTTTTTTTTCTTTAAATTTTTTGTTTCGCTTGAAAAAAATAAAAATTGCGTGTAAGCAAGTATTGTGCCATTGTTTACTACTTGGACTTTGAACGCGAATATCTCGGTCAATTTTTGTCGCACGACATTTAAAGGCTTACGTCTAGTCGAAATTTTTGAAAATATCAATTTTTCGCTTTCAACGGATTCTCAAATTATAACAATTCAATAATACGCTTCCAAAATTTTAAGCCCATCCGTTCAACATTGATGGAGTCATGGGCCTTTATAGGTACGTTCCGCGAAATTTAAACGAGTTTTTCTCAAAACAACTTTTTCAAAATCGGTGACCAGGATGTTTAAAAAATCACTACACTGATCGATTTCAAATTTTACAAGCTTCCTGTAGATATCAAAATGCAGCGCTAGAACGAAGGATTTTTTTTTTCGATGTATACTTTTTGTTTCTGTCAATGAAAATAGATGGTCTTTTTTTTCACCGAAAATCGATACTTTAACTTTGAACTGTGGCCATTTTTTCAAAAATCAATTTTTTAAATTAAAACCTTCGTCGAAGCACTATATAATTTCAGACAAAAACTAAATGGGTTTGATTTTTTTATTTTTGGATGATTTGTTTCGAGCAGCAATGGTCACCGTGCGAAGGACGTTTTTCAAACAGGGGCCTACATAAACCATTCAAACTATACTCTTTATTCATGAAAATTCCTCTTTTTTTCCGGCCACGAGCTAAGTCCAACCCGCTCAAAAAAGCGTTCTGCTTGCAATGGCACACCCTATTTGCTCAGAAAGGAATAGTTGTGAATCGCTCTGTATATTTATATATATATATATATATATATACACACGCACGTACAGACCCTCGAAAATCACCGCGATGAAATAACGGAAACGAGAGATTTTTTTTCCATACCTCTAGTTGTGTCCCATTGCTACCTAATTCTCATCCTTGCACGAATTAGCTGAGTACAATTTTATAAATACTACACGGCTTGTCCTCTTCATTCGCTTCTATCGCTATATTCACCACCATTTTCATTTTTCTTTATTTTGCGTTCGTAAGGTTTATCACGAGTCAATAGAATTTTCAAAATTTTGCGGTAGTGATTATCAATTTTATTTTCCTATCGCCAATGTCGCGTGGACCAAGACGTTTTACTTTTATTTTTTTTTTTTCGGCCGATCAATTGTAATTACTTTCGCGCATTTGCGAAAGTAATTACACGGGGATATGACAGTCATCGTAACCTTGCGACCTCGGGAGTATAATGCTTCTCGAGGCTAGTTACAGAGCACAGTAGTGGAATTTTTGGCCATTTGAGAATACATCAGTACGTGGGTGTTGGTTTTTTCTTGTTCATTAATTGGTAATTCAAAGAAAAAACAAATGTCATTTTTTTATCGTGTAATTCAAAGTCGGATAAAAGACGTACGTATTGTATTTGGAAGAAAAAAAAACGGATTCCGTTATTTAAAAAAAGTCATACATATATATGATCATTATTTACAAGCTAGTAATTTTTTCCGATGACCTTGACCTTGATTTACATCGTAGTGAGTAATACACATCATCGTGAGTAATACCGACCTTGAATCATACACCCGTCACGATCTGTTCGAAGATTATAAAATTGTGAAGTTTCGAAATCTGAGAGCGGCATTGCGCCACAGGTTCTTTTGTTTGAGGGTTGTTTGGGTTATGAACGTGCGTATTATTTACGAGAGTTCAATGTTAACCTTCAAAAAGACCGCCACATGATCCAAGGTCATGATTACTCAGGATGACGGCCCTCCATGATATTGAAGATTTCCATCGTTGTCACGCATCGGAAATTAATTTTTTCAAATTGATAACATTTGTTTTCTACCGACTCAGGCTATGGAAATCACCTGTACGTGTTCACATATTCTTGTTAGAGATTTACGACTTCAATTATCAAAGAAAAAGGTTTTGGTTGACAATAAAAATGGCGAAAAAAAAATTGTTGCATTCGAACGATGCAAACTTCAACGTCATGGCCCTCCAGTGTATAGCAGGCTCAAGGCCATCGGCGAGACTGCCCACTTGATAAATAATTATCAGACACACACGCACACACATATGGCAAATGATTGGCATTGTCATTATTGTGGCACAGTAACATAGTCAATTGGCTTGATATCTCGTGAGAGGGATATGAGATAGATCGTTAAGGAAGTATAACTATCGGATGATATTGAAGTTTGCAACATTGGAACGCAACGAATGTTTAGAAGCTCGAACTTTTTATAGCAAATTTCGCCCACAATAATTACCCAATCGCTTCTTCAGGGACCTCATCAGAAATCTACACGAATTTGCGGGATAAGATTGTTCGATGACGAAGAAGGTGAAGACATTTTTTTTTTTTAAACCAATTCAGATTTTTCGTCGCATTCCAACGATGCAAACTTTAACAGCATTCTATTTTTCTTTACCAATCTTGTAGCAACGCATCTTACACATTGAATACATTTGAGCAATCTTTACCTCATATTTTCACGATAAAATGAATGAAACTCGTGCCGTGGATCTTCAAAGAACTGCAAATCGACGTTGATCAAAATGGCATCACGTAAGAAAGCCCGAAAATCCAATATTGAGAGAAACGTGACACTGGGGTAACAATAACAATTCATAATGCTAATAATATTTAACGTTGAGTGAGGTGAAGACATAAATATGTATATATATATATATATATATATATATATATATAATTTATTTACTTCCTGACTCGAAACGTAATAGTCGTACTTCCTTAATTTGATAATCTTTTATGTTTTCCTGGCGAGTGAAAGCCAGTACTTCTGCCCTCCGACATCCCAAAATCATGAACAATTATCGACTCCTTTTTATTTGACTTTAAGAATTCTTTTCTACTTCATATAATGAGAAAATCACTAGCGAAACGCCTTCACCCTTATTATAAATGAAGCACGTGGATTAATTATTAAAATTTATCTTTGGCATTTTTCGATAGAGAAAAAAATATATATACATACATACACCCATAAATACATACATGCATATATATATGTATATCCATATATATATATATGCACACGCACATACGTAGAGAGAGAAAGAGAGAGAAAGAGAGGTTTGGCATTTCCGCAAAATCGGATTAATAAGCTGCTAATACGTGAATGTATATAATTGGTTCCCTCCCACGATCGATCATTTGTTCTTCCTCTGGCCAGAGATTTGTCGCTTGACATTTGACGTGGCAGACGAGCGATTTAATTTACGTTCTTTCTTGAACAGAGAGATTTTATTCTCCAAGTTCTCTTGTTGAAATTTTTGTTCACGCGGATATATTTCATACAGACGCATGGGGTACTTTCCAATTATCAACTTATGGCGTGCAGGGAGGGTCGAGAAGCGGGACCCTGTAAAGAAAATTGTCTTAATCGCTTTTGTTTGTTGGGAACACATGATTTTGCACGAACGGCCGTTTGTCTTCGGTAACGTTTGACGTTGTAAAAGATTGAAGAGGAATATAATAGTCTGCACCTAATGTATACCCGTAGTTTCCGAGATATGCATTTGCATCGATCTGAAAAATGTCTCAATGAAAAGCCAAGAGCTTTGGAAAAATTGTTCTGGGGAAATTCGTTGCAGTTAGCTCGAAAGGCGAAAATTAGTGACGAGAATTTAAAAAAAAATGAGGAAAGAAGGTAGCAATAAAATCGTTTGAAAATTAATTTTTCACTCGACACTCTGGGGCAGGGAGATCTCTCAGCAATGGGAAAAGTTAAATGACAAATGGCTTTTAACCGTCAAAGGGATGGGATGGCAAAAGACCGCAAGGGCATACGAAGAAACATTCGAAATTAAAATAAAATAAATAGTGGAAACTACTTTATGTTTTTTTTTTTTTTTTTTTTCAAAACGTGTCATGCACGACGTATCCTATGATGTATTGACATCCGGGCAGTTGACTCGATCGTTGAGAATCGAGATCCTTTACTTTTTACAAATTGATTTCTCAGCGTACTATTTTCTTCTTCTTTCTGAATCCAAAGCACAATGACGATTTTTGAGAAACTAATAAAGAAAAATGGAAAAAAAAGATCAACGATCATCCATTTTTTATTAATCGTGCACTACATCGTCAATATTATCCGAGAAGATCTAAATTTAATTTTATCGTTCAACTTTTTATCTTTTTTTTTTGCACACTGAGGTTCGACAAAAGCATTATTTTCAATTTTTTTTATTCTAATTTACTGTGTGATCGTTCTTGTCGACTTTTTCGCACTTTTTCGCCGCATTGGTCAGTTTTTCAGGAGAAAAAAAATAATCGACTCGACGTTAAATCGCCCGTCCACACGAAAACACATTGTCTTATTTATTATTTCTTTTAGATTCATTTCAAACGTTGCTTCTTTTTCGTTTTTCTATATCATCGGCCATCGACGAGGAGGGTAGAGTTGGGCGGCTTTGGGGTTGTAAAGAAAAATATATTAAAAAATGTACATAACATCCAGGATGTCCGGATGAACCGCTGATACCAGATCTACAAAGATTAAGTCGCTTCCCCACCGATAAATCCTGCCACGAAACTCGCTCACTACATTATATCCCTCAACAATACGAGTTCACGATGTTTTTGGGTTTTTTTTTACGTTTGGGTTTGCTTGCCCTTAGAGATAGAGAAGTGAAAAATGGAGATACAGTGGATATCTTTCCTCGCAGCACATGTGTACACATCCGTTCGTTTAGTTTTCTGTTAGTTTTTTTGGAGGTTTTTTTTTTCTTGTTCATTTATGTACATCGAGGGTGGGAATGTATTAACACTTAATATCTCGTTTCTAACCCTACATTTCTTTTTTTTTTCTTCTTCTTCCTCTTCTATAGTTCGTATATACAAATTCTAAAATGTCTCGTTAATGAAAAATCGTTATTATATTTAATTGTTTAATCGTTCTTTTATTCGTTTGTTTTTCTTTTGTTTCCTCTTTTTTACTTCATCCCTCTCCTACTTTTTCTCCCGTCTGTTTTTTTAACTCCAGGTAGATGTGTCTTTTTCTCCGGCCCCCCCTCTCTCTCTCTCTCGCGCTCTCTCTCTCTCTCTCTCTCTCTCTCTCTCTCTCTCTCTCTCTCTCTCTCTCTCTCTCTCTCTCTCTCTCTCTAGCTCGTTTTTTGCGCCTCTGCTCAGTCCGCTCACGTATTCTTTTTCCTTTTCGTAGCTTTTCAAAGACATTTCATTTTATCGCTTCGGAACTTCGTTATTTCTTTTAAATTCGAGCAAAATTTATCCGATCATTTTTTTTTTTCACCATATCTTATACGAGGAAGGTAAATGCTTCTGTCTCGTATAACACGTCTAAATAACTTCGAAAATAAAAATAACTCTTTCAAATCAACTTTAGCACAAGTAAAGCTCACTGTAAACGTTTACGCGTGTTTTTTTTTCAACCATTTCTTTGCTAAACGTCAAGTACGTCGAAATGAACAAAAATGACTAATTTTCTCAAAAGTAAGCCCGAACAAAAAAGGTTTGTTTGGATTTGTTCGGGTTTATTTGGGTTTTAACGGATATTTTTCTCATAAAAGTGATTTTCTCAAAGCTAAATAGACGTGTTATTTTCGACTTTGGAGAACCAAAGCGATCGCAGGCAAGTACGTGTATCCTCGTGGCCGTCTCTTCGATTTCCCTGTCTCGTATCATCGAGAGAGAGAGAAGGCAAGTCGCGAGGGCGGACCGGACTTTGAAAGTACGTACTACGCGTACAAGGCGCTTTCCAACCCGACTTAATCCAGCCTTGACAACCATGTTTCTTTATTTATTTTACTTATTTTCCACGCACATATGCATTTATTAAACCGTATTTATATGCATTCATTAAACCGTATTTAACTTAATGAAAAATATTGAGTAAAATAAAATATGTGACTTAATAAAATTCATGAAGATGGAAAAATCGATTCTTTTTACATCATTCGCGTCCATGAAGTATTTAGAACACGTGGGTAAAAGTATCTTTTCATATCTAAAGTATTTTAAAATGTACAGCCTAAACGTTAAACTTTAAATGCGTTTTTCTGGAAACAGCATTTTTCTGTATGCGGGGCGCTCCATAGCTTCAACAGATGAACCCATTCACATGAATCACTGGGCAATTGAAGGAAAATTCAATTTGCGGAGCTATCAGGAAACCATTTTCGTCAAAAATTGATTTCAAAATCTTTTTTTCGTTCTTTGAAGCAAAGAAAACCGGACAGAAAAATTGGGTTTTTCTTTCAGACGGCTGCCATTTTGTTATCCAGGGATTTTTCAGAGAACAAAAAACGATAAGCCCCCCCCCCCCCAAATGTAGTCTAGTTTAATAACGTTTAACCCATTTTTGTTTAAGATGAACTAGCAAGGCTGTGGAGCACTCCGCGCAGACCAAAACACGCCGTGCATGGCTTTCTTTGACGGTAGCTGAAGCCGCCATTTTGGATTTTTTAAATATATAAAATTGGCATTTACTCTCCATTGATAAAAGAATAAAATATGTTGAAAGCCTTTTCCAAAAGTATTTGTTCGCGTGTAAACAAAAAAAATGTCCGAATTTCATGAATTTTTCATGCCTCTCGACGATAACTTTCCCTTAAAAAATTCGAATAAAATAAGAGTTAAGCAAATTATAAAGAAGCGAATTAAAAAATTGGCGCAGATATTTATCGGTTTACATACTTCGTTATAATGAGGTTGAAGTTTGCATCGTTGGTACGCAACGAAAATTCTTTTTAAATTCTTTCCTTATGTTTATCATACATAATAAACATGATAGTATAAAAAAACATATATAATTATACATATATTTATTATACATAATAAACATAAGAACATTCTTTTTTTATGTTTATTATCATCAAAAATCATATTTTGTAGATAAAGGTTGCAGATCGCTAATGAAAGATCCTAACAAAATGTTCGCGTCACTTTCATAGCTCAAATCTGTCAAAAGAAAATAGGAAAAAACAGAAAAAAAAAACAAAATTTCGTTGCCTTCCAACGATGCAAACTTTAACATCAGTCATTACACATCCACACCCACACACTACATACGCGCCCGCACAATCGAATTGATACCCGCGTCATGTGCAATTTGCAAAACGTATCGCGCCGTGTAATGCATCAATTAACGAACGAAAATAAGACAAGAAAAAAAAAACGAAGTCATAAAGATGTCAAGAATGCGCGTGGGTCGATCGGGTTGGAAGGTCTGCGATACGAGTGTACGGAGAGTACGAGATAAAACGTTCGATCGACGCGAAATCGGCATCGCGTGTATACCGATACCGTACGATATTTCGTGACCTTTTTTGTTTTTTTTTTTGCTCCCTCTTTCGCTCCCATACGTTTCTTTTAACTGGCTTTTTTTATATATTTTTTTTTATCACAATATTTCCTCACACGCTCGATAATAATTTTCCCTCACGCAGTGTATACTCCCACGTCGTTCGAACCTCTCGAAAAAAAAATGGCAATTCCCTCCTGACTCCCGCAGCCCTCCGTCGCAAGCCTTTATACCTCCTGTCAAATCCTCCACCCCCTCCCCCTCTCTCCCTTCCCCCTGGGCCGTTAAACGGAAGCTCTTCGAGTTTGGTGCTGTGGCTCGTGAACGAGCGACGGGAGATTCTTGACGGGTGGCCCCCGTTAGATACTCGCTCTGTGCTGATAAATCGGGGGCGGTTGTAAAAGTGGCGTTAACGGCGGCGGGCGCAATTCGTTGCGAAATCTCGTTTCCGAAAATTGCTGCATCGGCAACAAGTGCGATATTTTGCCGGGTGAACGACGCACCGTGAATCTCGGTCTCCGTCGTTTTTTGTCGTAGCCGCTGCACCTGCAGCTGCACACCGAGGCGTCGTCGTACAGCGATATCGTGTCGCCATGATTTCCCATCTGGCCCGAGAGTATCGAGCCGTTCGCCGTTATCACGTCACCCTCGAGCCGCACCGCACCCTGGGCCGCCTTATCAACAAAAATTGCAGAGATCAATGGATGATAAAGGCAAGAACGAAAACGCATGATGACACTTGTAGGATTACGATGTTTGGTGGACTCGAGCGCTATGGACATTTGTTAAGGGGGAATATACCTTTGTACATTTTTTTTTTTTGCACTTTTTTTTTTATTGGCTCAAAAGGTCACTTAACTATCCAAAAATTGTATTCGAAAGGCTTTATGAGGGGGTCCAGGCATCGCCGATTAAAGGTAAACACGAAATGTTCATGATTTTACAGTACTTAAAACTTTAAACGCGTTTTTTCTCGAAACTATGTTTTTAGACACGGGCGTATGCGTAGCGCCTCGAGTTTTCAATCGATTGACTTGAAATTTTAACTGTTGCTTCTTGACAACATTTTCTAGTCCAGTACGTAGGATTTTTTCGATAAGTTGAAATTTAAATATTTTAGGATCGATATTCGACCGATTTTTTTTACGATTTTTTTTTTTTCATATTAACGCCATTTTTGTTTAAATCAATATTTTGAAAAACCCCTACGTACTGGACTAGTTTTTTATATCTACTTTCATTTTATTTTTGTTTTTTATTCTAGCTTGAAAATTATGACCTGTGCGAATACGCCCGTAGAGGACTATGAAAAAAAGGAGTTTTCTTTCATCGACTACTGCGCCGCCATTTTGTTTCAAAATAATTAAAAAAAAATATTAGTTTTACTTTAAGACTTGTACTAACATGTATTAAAAAACCGAATTTAAAAATATTGCTTTGTTTTTCTTAAATAAATTGTCAAAAATGACCCTTGATTTTGCCCTCACAAAGGTATATTCGCGAAAATTTCGTTTTTGCGAAATTTTCGCAAAAACGAAATTTACCGAATGACTTGATTTCTTAACGGGGAATGGCTAGATACTAGATGAAGGACCTATGTCTCCTGGTTTAACTTTAAGCGACTGAGGTTTGGAGATCAACTTCCGGTCGAGCTGATCGCAAATCGAAGTGACACTCGACCTATAGCCATGATAGAAACGCCCGTTTTTCTACTAGAATCCTTGTCTTTTGCGAAAAAAGACAGAAAAATTATAGGACCTAGAAAGATGGGCACAGAAAATTAATATGGAAATAAATGCGAAGAAAATTAAGATAATGATTTTTAGTAACGGAGGAAACGCCCAGAAGGAAGAAAAATGGGAAATCAAAGGTGAGAAAGTTCACATAGTAAAGAGATTTAAATACTTGGGACATTGGTTTAGGATAGACTGGATACAGTTGAAACACTGCGAATATTCACGAAAGTATAAGTGGTGCGGAAAGGGTACAAGGGGAAAGACGTACGTCTTGAAAGCCTCGACAAGCTTGGCAGTGCTACGCGCCACTTGCCGCAAAACTGCCGCCCGCATAGAGACTTATTGCGTTCTTTCGTTTAAGGGGTTACACCTAGTTGGAATTTTTGAAAAAATCGATTTTTCGTTTTCGACGGATTCTTAAGATAACCTTTCAAAAATATTCTCTGAAAATTTCAAGTCAGTCCATTGAAAATTGGGGGAATTATGAGCGTTTACAGGTAGGTATTTTATCTACGTATATACCTGACGTAAAACTTTAAACGCGTTTTTCTCGGAATGACTTTTTCAGAATCGGTGACCAAAATATCTCAAAGACAACTAAACCCATCTGTTTCAAATTTCACAGACATTTTTTGTATATCAAAAGGCAGTCCTTAATCGAAGGATTTTTTTTTCAATGCATACTTTTTTTATGTCAAGGAAAATAGAGTGCTTTTTTTACCGAAATTTCGACGATCACTTTCGATCGGCGACCATTTTTTCAAAAATCATTATTTTATTGAATCCTTCGATTAAAGACTAGATAATACGGTACAAAACCTAAATTCATTTGGTTTTTTTATTTCAGATGATTTGTTCCCGAGCAGGAGTGGTCACCGCGAAGGACCTTTTTTGCACAGCGGTCTGTGCAATTTACTGTATCTCCGTCATATTATAAATATTTCCCAATAAAAAAAATTGTTTTGTAAAAAAAATTGTTTTGTAAAAAAACTTTTGTGAAAAGTTGTGGAAATAAAATTCGTTTGATTGATTGAGAGACTGAGAAAAATTCTAAAAACCGTCGCGTAATTGCATGGGTACCGTACTCGACAATCTCTTTCTTAGCGTATGTCATTGGGTATTGAGGAAATCTAGAGCTTGTCTAGAGCCTGGGAAAAAAGATGAATGTCCAACATTTTTTAGGGATAGTCCATTAATTACGTGAAGTGTTTTTTCTTTAATCCCCCCTCCCTCCGCCCTGGTGAGATTTGGTGAGACGTGGAGGCACCCCCCGCCCCCGCACGTGACATTTTCCCCATCATTTTTAAATGATTACATTTGTTCGATATGATCATGTATTTTTATTCATGTCACTAATAGAGGCTTACTGATAGATGTTCTATCAAATAATTCTTTTTATTCCACTCGGTACGATAATGGACGTTTTACGCACGCATTTTCACACCGCGTACAATAAAATTTCGTATAATACTCGACGGAAAAACTTTTTCTAACCTCGTGTGATTGCAACACTCGCCTTCGGCTCATGCTGCAAACTCACACTCGTTAAAAAAAGTTTTTTCGTCCTCGTGTCATAATGTACTATTCTGTAACAGAAGAAGAGAAAAATAATCCTCCGTTTAAGGTGCACTATAACGGCTTTAATTTCGTGTTATCTATTAAAAAAAATAGGGTAGTGTAGGGTAGTTCTCCGACACAACCTTCCCTACTCGATCCATGGGTAACATGACTCCAAAGAGTATATTAAAATAAATAGAACAAATATTTGATTAAAATTAATGCAGAAGATAATGAAGCAATAACTTAATTAATGCCTACGAATAGAATAAGAAGGTTAATAAGAACATTTGATTATATTTATTTCACACTGTTAATATGGACACGTGCCTGTCCATATTTTCAGACCAGTCTGGAAATATCGACATTTCACGAGTTTAAAAAAAAATGTTATTACAAAGGATATATATACTTAATAACTCTGATTGTTACAAAATATAATAAAGCAATTGCAATGGTGTTATTATTCTTGTTTTCTTAAAATATTTTCCCTTCTAGAATGATTTAAGCCTTAAGGTGTCCATATTTGCATGCAGTACCTTACAAAATGTTATAATAAATAGTATATTTCCGGGATAATAAAGTTGACGTGAGATTTTCATTAACCCCAGCCCCTAAATGAGATTTGATGAGATTTTGCCAGACCCCTCCTCTCCATTTGGAGCTCACGTAATTAATGGACGTCCCCTTAGTGGACTTCATTCTACATATCTTCGCAGATCTTTAGGAATTATGTTACGGGATTTCGTAAAAAAAAAAACAGCAGCTGTGAAGCATGGTGAAGCGAGTAATATTTGTCTAATAGCGTTCTACGGTGGCAACGTCCAATTCTTCACCGATTGACTTGACGTTTTTTTTTAGAGGATTTTTTATATGTTAATAACTTTTAGGGAAAAAAAAAATTTCGGCGATGTTTTTTTTGCCGAAAACAACTTTTTATTCTTTAATCATGCACCATTTTATCAAAAACCAATATTTTTCCTTCTCCCTCCATACTTGGAAGGCAAATCGTATCCAGGAGCAAAATTATTTTAAATATATGTTCCAGGTGAAAAAATGGAGGAGAACTCTTGTCGGCCGCAGGACATTATCAGACAAAGGTGACTCGCTTCATCCAGCTTCGGCTCTGCGATTTTGTTACAAAATTTCGTGAATAAATTTGTAAAGATACTCGAAGATATGTAGAATAAAGGCCGCTAAAGGGAATTTTTATTCTATCAACTGGGTATCGTTAAAAAATTGTCGAAATTCACCACTTTTCAGGGCTCTGGACTGGTAGTCTTCTTTAAGGCTAGGTTTTAATTAAGTGCCTAATCGATCGCGTTAGCGCAATGGTTTTATCACGTTCTTAACTACACGTCTAGAAACAATCTGGAATTCAAGTGGTTGGGCTGGGTCTCTCACTGGGGACGTATTTTACTTCTTGATACACTTAATCTCGAAGTTATCAGACAAATATATATATATACATATTTTTTTTTAATCCACCCGACGAGTGTGCAATAATATAACATTTTTTTGCGACTTGTCGTAAAAATAATTTGATTTAAAATGCAAGTTTTCAACCGGGATCCACGTAGATCCATTATCGCCAGGAATATTTTACGTCGCCTTGAAATACCACGATAATCTTGGAAGCACCTTTTTTACGAACCCATAAAAAAAAAGCGAGGTCACGCTTTATTATTCATTGTCTTTGAAGAAACTCGTTGCGTCTGTGGCTTTGCTTGAAAATTAGGTTCGAGGATATTAAATTAAAGTCGAGGTCAGCACTTGAATCGAATTCACTTGTGAAGTTCGAGTTCATCAATTTCAGTGGCTAACTTCGTGGCAAAATTGACCATCTCGTATACTTCCAAGGGACGAAGTTTTTTTTTTTACTCACGTGAGAATTAAACGTTTATAGTTACCGTAGTTATCAGAAATGCAATTTTTAAAAAAGTCGTTCATTCAGTTTTCATTAAAGTCAGTTATTATTATAAATTCTCCAGGTCGATACTTTGCGTACCAATTACAAGATTGTGAGCTACAAGTAATTTGCGAATGGAACAATTTGCCCCCGAAGAATTGTTCATGGCTGCTGTGATCTACGAGTGACGACACGGTGCATGTGATCTACTTCCGGTTAAGCATTTCAGGCAGTTGACCATTTTGTCAAAATTCAACAAAGAATCGGTCTGAAGTGTACAAATTAACACAAAGAATTTTCAAGGAATGCGTTTAAAAAAAATGGCCTTTCCAAACTTTCAAACATTATGAATCTTTTCGCTCCGGGAAACGCATATATGCGTTTGGCCCAAAATAACGTAATCTGGCGGTCGTGAATTTTGAAAAAAATGTTCTGATGTTATATATTAAGGTATTCCTTTCACGAATCCGAAAATTTAACAAGTAACTGATTTTCGTCTACAATTAAGTAAAAATACATCTCAGTGTACTGGTAAAATTTTAAGCCAAGTTACCGAACTTAGAAAGAAAAAATTACGACTTTAAAAATCGTTTAATTTATGCAGCACTTTATGGAGATGACATGCTGGCCACATTTCTATCTCATAATTCATATACCAAATAACTCTATATGGCTGATATAAACTGCGCTAAGCATGTAAAAAGTTCTTGAGATTCCGCAAAGACAATAAAAACCGGAGGTCACTGAATGCTTAAAGAGAATATTAATGATAAAACTTTGATAAATGTGACTAGTATCAGAATTTTCGCAACCGCGACTTTTCAGAGAACATATAAAATTGTGTAAATCTACAAAATTTATGCGAAATTTTTCGATACTCAATAAATCATAATTTAAATGATTATTAATCGAAAAACTAAAGTTCAACCAAATACGTCATGACTGTAATATCTAAATAAAATAAAAATACATCACAAGTGAATTTATTATTGTGTGTTATTATAAGTCCAAGTACCCCTTTTTTAACTTTATTTCAAGAATTTTTTTTTAAGTCTCACGGAAAAAGATTATATTAAAGAAGTAATAAAATCAATGACATTCTTTAGAATGATAAAAATAAGCAACAAAAAAGCCGATTTATATAACCGTTAGGATGGCTAGGTATGTAGCGCGCTCAGCTTTAGAATTAGAATGCTTAGGTTGAAGTCCCGCGGCTAGACAAAACCTTTAAAGAGGCAGGACACGATTCAATCCAATTGTCATATATGCACGAACGTAAATAAATCATATGGAAACAAAAAAATACTACGATCATTTTTTTATTCATAATTTGTTGTTGATTTAATTTTTCATTTCAGGCATAGATACGGCAGCCGGATCGGGGCCTGAAAGAGTGCACTGATCAGGTCCGTAACCGGCACCCGCTTCAAGACTGGATGCCAAAAAGCGTTTCACGCCTAGTAAAGCCCTGATCCAGCAGCCTGTACAATGCCGCAGTACGGGATACGGCGTGCCGGATCCGGCCCTAGTCTGTTCCGTAGCTAAATTTCTAGCCAGGAAGATGTAAGTGTAAAGAATGCAACATCGAGCTTTCCATAGATCCTTGCTTCCGGGAATGTCACACCTTGTAACATTACTAATGACATATTTGTTATTCGAATGACATTTTATAATGTTAAAAATAGTACATTGTATACCAAGGAGACAATACCCCTGCCTCCGCGGTACCGACGATTATTTATATACCAAAACCATGTTTTCCGAGCTTTTGTATTGTTAAATAATATGGCTGCAAGCATATGGGCCGCAGCTGATGGACGTTTCACAATGTTTAAATCCTAGGACGTAAAATACCTCTTTTACGTACCGTTTACACACACGAAAAAGTGAGGAAAACATGGTTGTGATATATGAATAAAATTAATGAAAGTTATAATTCTTATTCTATAGTTATACTTTTCCGAACCTGTGGGAATAAAAAAAATTGGCTTGATGACGATAAAGAAGTTAAAAAAAAAGATAAGCAAATAATGTAGTATACCTGCAGAGCTTCAGCCTCGTCTCGTCTCTCGTCCTCGGTGTTCATAGTGACGAATCTCAATACAAGAAGATTTAATGAGGCTGCGACGATCGCAAGACCGAACAGGATGAATATCAGGGCGAATATGACGTACTCGGGCTTGTTGTCGAGGGCGTTGTCCTTTTGTAGCGCGACCATGTCCCCGAAGCCAATGGTCGTCAGCGTTATGAAGCAGTAATAGACAGAATCGAAGTACGACCAGCCCTCGTATCTCGAAAAAGCGGCAGCGCCCCCCGTTATCGTTAGACTCGAGAGAAACGTCACTACGAATATCAAATTGATCTCCGAGGCCTGGAAGAGCAAATGGGACAACCGTTTTCGTCATCATTCGTTGGATGTAACATTTACGAATGTTGGTCATTGAAGTCTTGCAGTTTTTTGTTTGTTTTTCATCACCTGAACGTCTTTGCAGTTTAGTAGCTGCTTGACTTTTCGTATGACGACCGACGAGAATTTGTTAAGCCGTTCTCCTATGCTTTGAAACATCACGAGGCCCAGAGGGATCCCGACTATCGCGTAGAACATTGTGAACAGCTTGCCGCTTATCGTGTTGGGCGTCGAGTGTCCGTAACCTGCGATACGAGAGGTTTGCTTAAACGTAGAACTGCTTACGCGATACGTGACTTTGCAGCGTGATTAGACAGCCCCCCCTTTATTGTTAAGGGTCTGCAGAGGCTTGAAATTTGCAAAAATATAATTTTATTTATCGCACAGATTGACCCCTGGGCTACGGCGAACCGGCCTGGTGCGATTTACCCTTTTTTTTTAAGCGTTTTTATCGAAACTATGTTTCGTGAAATGATGTATGAGTTGTATCTCAAACTCTATTCGTCCGATTCGCTTCAAATTCGGACGAGCATAATTTATAACATTTTCTATCGATGATTTTTTGGGATGGTTATCGATTTGTCAATAACAAATGACTAAAGTTGACTTTTTGTCGAGAATCGAACTTTTTTTTCTACCGCTTGGCATTTTCGTAATTTTCAAAATTTGAGGTATTGGTGGATGGACCGTTGGGCAAAAAGTTAGTTAAAGATGGGCGAATCGTGGATTTAGAAGTCTAGATCATGTCGTACATGTCTACAGACTTACAAATAGCTAATATAATAATAAATTAATACTTAGAAATGTTACTTTTCTACTTTTAATAATAACTGAAGTCGAATTCGACGATGTTAACGTGTGCTTGACTGAGGTTTTGTCAATGTCTGCACATCTCTTTCAACTGTCCAACACAAAAATTTGTCAATTTTATAATTTAATTAATACGTTCAGATCATCCTGTTATTATCAATAATTACCCAAAAACTAAATATATATTGACTTTTCTAATAATTGCTATTAATTCATCCGTAAAAAAGGCGATACTTCTCATTACCTGAATTAATTCCTCCACAATTACTCGGTCGATTTATTTGAAATAGCATAATTAATCGCTTGATTATAAATCTTGATGATATAATGTTTTCAGAATTCACGGCGATTTAGTTCCATTAGTTTTGCAACCATTAACGCCTGCAGAAGCTGTTTTCCTATAAGCGACCGGGTTGAATTCATATGTTTATAACTACTAAATTATTTAGTGAACAATTCTAAAATCATTCATGTATTATTACTCTATCAAGAACTATTATTTCTCAAATTTTCAAGATTTTTGGCCATTTTTTAATATCCACCCAGTAATACCTTAATAAAAGTTTTCGGTCTTACGAAAGTTTTATTATAATACTGAATGTACATTAAAAAAAAATTCATTTCGGATTACCCTTGTTCTCAGGATCACCTACTTTGTATTTGTATTTTATACCAAATCATTTAACGCGTAAGTTTGAATCATGGGAATTATTTTTGTCACTGTTATGGCTATTACCATGTGGGCAATTTGGGACCGGACATGCAAGCCCTGGCTAAATCTATTTCTACTAGAAAAATACCGTTTTCAAGCGAGTGATTTCGATAGTTCTGGAAAAATAGTAATGAAACTAAATGGAATCAGAAATTACGAGACCTTCCGCTCTGTTTCCTTTTTCCCCTTCTTCAATATATATCTTATATATAAAATATCTTAAAAATCTCTTTTCCTATATATCGTTCTATTTTATATATAAGGTGTAGTAAAAAGAAATCCATTATTTTTGCATGAAATTGAAGGCTTTATTTAGGATAGTTAAAATATGCACCGTTTTGATCGATAACTTATTGCCACTTTGAAGGTAATTTCATAAAAACCCTCGTCCCTATTGGCAAAAAACTGGGACAGTCGATTTTCACAAGCTTCTCTTGAGGCGAATTTTTCACCAGCAAAATCATTCGCCATAGACAGGAACAGGTGGTAATCACTTGGTGCCAGATCCGGACTATAAGGTAGATGTATAAGAACCTCCCAACCAAGCTCCCGAAGCTTCGGGCGAGTCACTATCGATGTGTGTGGCCTGGCGTTATCCTGATGGAATACAATTCCTCTCCTATTGGCCAAAGCTGGCCGCTTCTGGGCGATTGCTTCCTTCAGACGGTCCAATTGTTGACAGTACAGGTCCGAATTAAGAGTTTGGCCGTAGAGGAGCAGCTCATAGTAGATGATTCCCTGCCAATCCCACCAAACACACAGCAAAATCTTCCTGACTGTCAATCCTGGCTTGGCCACCGTTTGCGCCGGCTCACCGCGATTCGACCACGACCGTTTTCGCTTGACGTTGTCGTAAGTGGCCCACTTTTCATCACCAGTCACCATCCGCTTCAGAAATGGGTCGATTTTGTTGCGATTCAGCAGCGATTCGCAGATGGAAATTCGGTCCATGAGGTTTTTTTGCGTTAACTCGTGTGGCACCCATACATCGAACTTCTTTTTGTATCCAGCCTTATTCAAGTGGTTCCAAACGGTTTTTTGTGCAATGTTTAGCTCCTGGGCAATCGAAACAGTACGTACATGGCGGTCGGACTCGACGATTTCCATTATTTTATCGACATTTTCGACAATTGGCCTTCCAGAGCGTGGTGCATCTTTGACATCGAAATTACTGGAACGGAATCGACGAAACCAAAATTGCGCGTGATTGGCTGTTACGGTATCAGGACCATAAACACTATTCACATTTTCAGCCGCCTGGCTTGCGTTTTCGCCTTTATCGAAGAAAAACTGTAAAATATGCCGTATTCTCACTTTGCTGGTGGCCATCTTTGACGCGCGCTCAAACAATATTGAGTCAAGCAATCACAAAACTGTCTGATATGTTTATTTTAGTACGAAATCTTATCTTTCTAACGCCATCTAGCGTAATCCGATCGCACTTAAACAACGCGAGATACGGATTACTAAAGCCATCTATTGCAAAAATAATGGATTTCTTTTTACTACACCTAATATTAGATGAAGTAAAAAGTTCTGAGCGTTTTTTCGCTTTATTTCGACGTTGAAATTAATATAGTTAGGATTATCCGATTTAGATCAAATATGCGCCGTTTTGTTCGATAACTTTTGTCTATTTTGAAGGCAATTTCATAATTCCGCGATTGAAGAAGTCCTCCTCCCTATTGGTAAAAAACTTGACCAGCTCATTTTCACAAACCTCTCTTGAGGCCAGTTTTGTACCATCAAGAAAATTTTGCAAATGCTTGAAAAGGTGATAATCGCATGGTGCCAGGTCTGGACTATACGGCGGGTGCGATAGAAACTCCCATCCAAGCTCTCGGAGCTTCTGGCGCGTCGTTAATGATGTGTGCGGCCTGGCGTTGTCTTGGTGGAACACAACACCCTTCCTATTGGCCAATTCTGGCCGCTTCTGGTCGATCGCCTGCTTCAATCTGGTCAGTTGTTGACAGTAGAGGTCCGAATTGAGTGTTTGGCCCGATGGGAGCAGCTCATAGTGGATGATTCCCTTCCAATCCCACCAAGCACACAGCAAAACCTTCTTGGCCGTTAATCCGGGCTTGGCGATCGTTTGGACCGGCTCACTGCGATTGGACCACGATCTTTTTCGGCTGTTGTTCTTGTATGTCACCGATTTTTCATCGCCAGTCACCATCCGCTTCAACAGTGGGTCGATTTCGTTACGTTTCAGCAAAGAATCGCAGGCATCAATTCGGTCCAAAAGGTTCTTTTGCGTCAATTCGTGTAGCACCCATACATCGAGCTTCTTCTTGAGACCGGTCTTATGCAAATGATTCCAAACGGTTTTCTGGCTAATCTTCAGTTCCTGGGCAATGGAATAAGTGCTCACATGCCGGTCCGACTCGACGATTTCCATGATTTTATCGACATTTTCGACGATTGACCTACCAGAGCGTGCCTCATCTTCGACGTCCATATTAGCAGAACCGAATCGTTGGAACCACCGCTTTGCTGTTGCATTTGATACTGCATTGGGTCCGTAAACAGCACAAATTTTTTTGGCCGTCTGCTCCGCCTTTTCACTTTGGTCGTAGTGGTACTGAAGAATGTATCGAATTTTCTCTTTTTTTACCTCCATTTTGGAACGCTGTAACACGCAACTGGCGTCACCAAACACAAAACTGTCAAAGAACTTTTTTTGAAGCGTAATGTCACCTTTAAATCGCCGTTTAGTATGACCCGATGCGATGTATACATCGTGAGATATGGCTCACTAAAGACATCTAGCGGAAAACGATCAGAACTTTTTACTTCAACCAATATTTAATGGCCACGTCAAATAAAAAAAAATTTTAGACCTATTTTTCCGAGCGCCACGATTGTGTATCGCCTTAATATGGCTGTCACGTTACGGTAATACGTAAAAACCCGCAAGGTCATACTCTAAAACGCAGGAAATACTATAAAGACCATTACAAGGACTGTCCTCTCCCCAAAGTTAACGATTAGTTTAAAAAATGTCAAGGTCAACATCGCATAGATATAACGGGTCCAAAATATACTTTTCCCATACATATATATATATATACACACACACACACACATTATGAACAAGTTTAAATGCCTCGGTTGCTATTTAGCATACGCGAGGGTCTAATCGCCGGATTATACGAAACGTTATTTTTCTATTTTTTCCTCATCAACTTTTCGATAACGAGAACCGGCAAGTAGTTACGGTTAACGAGTGGTCAGACGAGTCGCGCGACAACAAATATAGCAGCCCGAGCTATACGCTGTCTCGCCCACGACGATAGTACATTTTTTACAGGTATTTTTGCAGGCTGAACCGATGCTCAGCATCGAATGGGAATAAGATCGTAACAGACTTGTTGCTTCATGAACGAGACGTGTGAGTCGATTTTTATAAATTGCCTCGTACGACAATAAAGACGATTAACGGTCTGCAAGATTTGCAAGAGCACTCATTTCATTTCCAAATTACTTGTATCCATTGATGTTGCCATTAATCGTTTAACTATTTTACTTGCCGCGAACCTTTTCTACCATATTAAACAAGCACGATTTTTGCTCAAGGCCGTCTTCTAGTCTAGAATTTTGAAAAAAATCGATTTTTTTTGCATATTTTCAATGTTTAGTATTTCAAGAATATACCCTCCAAAGGAAATTTGGAAATTCCAAATATTAACGGACGTCCAGGGGATAACGATCGGTCCTGAAAGTCACGCGTTCGCTCTCAGACGTGGAGAACAGCGGGTTCACCGCTCTGAACTCCGAACTTCTCATCATCAAAAAACATCAAAAGACTTCGATTTTGAAGAAGAAGGAGTATTTTATGGACCAGGAATCGCCGATTAACGAAATGTAAGTATATGTACCATTATATGACTTAGACTGCCTGAAACTGTACTCGAATCTTTAAACGCGTTTTTCTCGAAACTACTTTTTTCGAGACGGTTGACATGCTATCTCAAGTTGTAATGAACCGATTTACTTGAAATTTTTTGTGGACCTTCTCTATACACCCCTCTATCGCCTCTACCAGATTTATCGCGAAATTTTGTTACTAATTATTTTTAAAAAATCAACAATCGTGAAAAAAACGGCAAAAAATGACCTTTTTTTTTAAACAGCCGCCATTTTGCGATTTTTTTTTGCCTGAGATAGGGGCTATAATGACATCCTTACTAATTAAGAATCTATTTTTTTTTTCAGATGACCAGGAGGGTTGGCATCATGTCAACCAGGAGAGGCCGTTTTTTTTTCCACCCCCACTTTACTAGCCTGCATTTACCAGAATTATGGATGTTTTTTTTCGCCAATTTTTTTATACAATGTCAAAGGATGAATAAATATGTGGTAAAAAGATAAATACGGAAATATTATTCGTTTTTTTTTAATCGCATGTTGAAAAATTCCCAAATTTTGGCCCTCTAGACTAGAAGACGGCCTTAAGAATGTTCGAGAATTCTTCATGAATCAAGGGGCTAACCAGATTAATTATCTCATCGTATTTATAATTTTCAATAATGTATTAATTCATTTCTATTTACAGCCTTTTATTTTTTATTTATTTCTATTTTTGTTTACTGCATTATTAGTTTATAATAAGGTATCTTAATGATGCTCGTGTTCAGAAGAACGTAATACAGTTTGAAAATCAAATTTTCATTAATCTGCAAGGAAATATTTTTTTAGGCAAATATAATTAACCCCTAGAAAAATAATCATGAGCGATTGTGACAAGCTTAACCTAGCCAAAGTATAAAGGGTTTAAAGTTGTTGGTTTTTTTTTCAAGAAATGTGTATGCTTGTGTTCAAGCCTATGGGTGGTTATTGCTTGACTATGTTTTACCGATAGTAGTAAGTACAGTGGTGGCATAATAGAAGGCTCCAGCGAATTTCCACTGTTGTCCTGCCTTGTGGGGCTCTGTCTTAAGCACCACCGTTTCCATGATCTTGAAGTCGTCCTCGCTAATGTTGTATTTTCGAATAACCATTCTCTCAACGTCTGAAAACGAAAAGAAAATCTTTAGAACCCGTCTAAAATCCTTGTTTTTACGGGGCTCTAAACTATCCTAGTCATTGGACTATTTTGGCAACCCACATGGGCGTCAATGCGTTATTATTGGCTCCGTCGCGTTACGATATATGAAGATATATGAGAATCGTACAGAAATGCCTTAATGTCTCACTGAATACTCAATATGATACAGTTTTATTAACGTCAGTCATTATTTGACTCGTATTTTTGTTTTTTTCTTCTGGTGATGTGCTTATGAGTATGTATCAATGTACATGAATGAATTTCAAGCATAAGCTTGAAATTCCGCAAAGACAATATTTTTACTGTATTATTTTATGGCCCAGGGTCTTAATTTTCATTTGCAACAAGGATTTCGTAAAGATTCTAAAAATTAACCGAGATAGGACGATTTTTGTGACGGGTCAGATCGCCCACTGCGTTATAGCGAACCACGCTACGATTTATGGGGTTGAAACTTGCATCGTTGGTATGCAAGGAATTTATTTTTCAATTCCTTATTTTTATTATCATCGAAAATCATATTATTTACTTTTAGGTTGTAGATCGCTAAATACGAATCATAAAAAAAATGTTCGCGTGATTTTCACAGCTTAAATCTGCCAAAGAATATTTGTGATATTCAGAAGAAAAAAAATTTGTTGCATCCCGGTTGCATTGCAATTTAACTTTTTTTCTTTTGCATTTTCCTCGAAACTATGTTTTACGAAACGGTGTAAGTCGTGTCTCAAAATCTGTTCGTCAGATTCACTCCGAATTTGGACAGAGCATAACATTTTCTATCGCGTTACTGGATAATTTTTTCATATGATCATCCATTTGTTAATAACGAATGACTAAAGTTTTTTTTGTAGTAAATCAGTAGTAAAGAAATTTGTAGTAAAATTTCTTTTCACAGCTGGCCATTTTCGTAATTTTCAAGATTTTAAAAAAGTCTCCGGTCATACGAAAGGTTTATCGTTATACTAAAAGAAAATTTTATTATTTTCCACTTCAGAACACTCTAGTTGCCAGAACCACCTACACCGATTCTCTATGTAGCAACGGCGGCACTTTGTTGAACTAATAATAACTTCATTGCTTATCAATATTATTGAATAACAACTCAAACATGGCAATTAATTCCCCATAAAATCTCGATTGCGTCATCCAAATACCCTCTCAGAAAAAAATATTAAAAAATCGAATTGTTTTTTGGTCCCCAAGCTTGTGCAGACACGTTAATATTTCATTGATCACCTCTGCACGAACAATTTCGTCGATCCAAGTGATTTATTTTCCCTGTGTATCTCTCGCAAAGTCTTAATTAGAGACTTGAAAGAATATTTATTTTGACTGTTGTCTCGTTTCGATATTGATACATCTGAAAAAGCTCGAGAGAACGAACTCGAGAAAAGTAATCTAATAATAATAGGCCAATTAGAAAAGCACGTCTCGCAATATCGCTTTCGAATGAGTAATGGAGTTAGTTAATAATGAAATTACCGTCCAACGCTTGTTTGCGTCGTTTCTCCGTTTCGGACTCGAGGACGTCGAATATTGCAGCGCCAACGAGGAGGTAGGTGAACGTGCAGACGATCAACGATAGGGTCCGGACGTTTTGCTTCTTCATTCTCTAGTGAGCCACATGCTCACTAGCAGGGCCTCGGCCCTAACTACTTGCATCGCTCAATGGGGTACGGAATGATCAGCCGGGCCCATCGTGCCCCTTTTTCGATCTCGATCGATCCTATTTCAATGTCCCATCCTTCTTTTCCTATTCCACGTTCTCTTTGCCACCAACCTTTCTTTCTTACGTTATTCTTCCTTCTTCTTTGCGCTCCTTCACTTTTGTCTTCGTTTTTCAATACTTTTCATTCACGTACTGTATTTACAATCTTTCATCTCTGTACATCTCTCTCTCTCTCTCTGTTTCGTCCCGTCTTTCTTCGCTTATTTTGTTAGCCTACAATTTTTTTTCTACTCTCAATTTTCTTTTTTCTTTCTCTCCTATTTCCAGTCTTCAGCACCTCGTTTTTGGCATTTTCTCTCTTTCTCTCTCTCTCTCTCTCTCTCTCTCTCTCTCTCTCTCTCTCTCTCTCTCTCTCTCTCTCTCGCCTTGATTCCGTATCTCTTCTGTAAATTTGGCCGAGACCCACACTCGTTCAGGCACTCTCAGCGTTCTACGTGTCAAGCAATCGCTACAGTCCCGGCTCTCGGTTCCTCTTCTTCAAGCTCTCTTCATTTCGATCACTTCCAGTAATTCGCTTTCGTTTACCTGTTGAGTATAAAGAAACACGAAAAATACAGTTTGCTATAATAATACTTCTTCCAATGTTAAGGTATTACTGGATGGACCGTCGGGCAAAACATTAGTACAAAATGGGCGAATCGTGGATTTACAAGTCTAGATCATGTCGTGCTTGTTTAGCCTTACAAATAGCTAATTTAATAATAAATTAACACTTAGAAATGTTAATTTTCCACTTTTAATGATAATTGAAGTCAAATTCGACGATATTGGCGTGTGCTTGACTGAGGTTTTGTCAGTGACTGTACATCTGTTGCAATGTCGACCGGATCAGTGAAACCGTAGTCCGGTAGTAAGAAAGCTACTTTACTTCAGCCTGATCAAGGTACCTTCTTACCCCCGTAAGATAGTTCCTCTGATCCGGTGGGCATACGTTACAGATCACGCATGCCTTACTACGGTATCCGGTCCGCAGCCTGATAGCTGTCAGCTCCGTGTTGAGGCTGGCGACGGCGAAGACAGCCAAGGAATAGGTTGATGATAAAAGTGATATTATTTAATAAAGTATAATTTAAATTATTATTAATCCACGAAACAAAGTTCAACCAAATATGTCATGACTGTAATATTTAAATAATATAAAAATAAAAATACATTACAAGTGAATTTATTATTGTGGATTATTATAAGTCGAGATTTTTTCTCGACGAAACGCGACTAGCTCTGAGGCTGGGAGCCGAACCTTTGAGCCGCTGTATTGGTATAGGTTTTCCGCAGTTTCCCTATACCCATGGCAGACATGTCATGGCGAATGCGATACAGAGGGAGAAGTCGGCTGCGGCCGCAAGGTGAGGAATAAGAACGTTGTTCTTAAGGCTCTACTGCTCTACTGATAAAAAAGAACTGCTAAAAATTCGACTACTAAACGGGCTCTACTGCTAAAACTGTACTGCTAAAAGCTCGACTGCTAAAATTGTACTGCTAAAAGCTCTAGTGCTAAATGGGCTCTAGTGCTAAAACTGGACTGCTAAATAGACTCTAGTGCTAAAAGCAGCACTGCTAAAGAGTCTCAGCTGCTAAAACGCAAAAGGGTATGTTTTTGAAAAGTTTTATTGGGAATCATTGGAGTACAAATGAGGTGTCTACGGACGCATCCCGCCGAGTGCAGCACAATGGCGCCGATAGCAAGGTAAGTTTTCTCAGAAAAATTCAAAAAAATGTTCTCTAAAAAATTCCAGAAAAATTCCAAAAAACACGCACACCTGCGGTGCTCCTGGGCCTGCGCAATCGGTGAGGAAGGAGATCATGGCAGAAATTAAGGAGAAGGCCGCGACGACTAGTGACAATCGTCGTACAGTATAACCTCCTGCCGAGTGCAGCACAATGGCGCCGATAGCAAGGTAAGTTTTCTCAGAAAAATTCCAAAAAATCGTCAAAAAACCGCAAAAAGTACAGTTTAACCTCCATCAGTGGGACTTATATGAGCCTTCTTTCAGAAGCTAGTTTTAGCAGTCCAATTTTAGCAGTAGAGCCCATTTAGCAATACAGCTTTTAGCAGTGGAGCCTTTTAGCAGTACAGTTTTAGCAGTGGAGCTTTTAGCAGTAGAGCCCGTTTAGCAGTAGAGCTTTTAGCAGTACTTTTTTAGCAGTGCGTTTTTAGCAGTAGAACCCGACCACGGTTCTTAAGCGGAATGTTGTAACTTAGGGTATATAAGGTACAAAATGTAATAAAAATACTTTAAGCTGGGAAATGTCACAGCAATCGCAAGATATATGGAAATAAACTATCTATCTATCTATAAGTCCAGATTCCCCTTTTTTAATTTTATTTCAAGAATTGTTTTTATGTTTCAAGGAAAAAGTTTATATAGAAAAGGAATAAAATTAATGACGTTCTTTAGAATGATAAAAATAGGCAACGAAAAAAAAACAGTTTTATACACGTGTTAGGATGGCTAAATAGGTAGCGCGATCATGCAGAATTAGAAGGCGTAGTTTCAAATTCCGTTTTTAGACAAAAACATCAACGGGGCAGGACACGATTTAATCCAATTCTCATATGTGCAGGAACGTAAATAAAGCATACGGAAACAAAAAATACTACGATCATGTTTTTATTCATAATTTGTTCATAATTTAATTTTCCATTTCAGGCATAGATACGGCATGCCGGAACCGGCCCTACACTGACAGAAAAATTCTTTTCATATAAACTTTTTGATGAATATTGATTTTTTTAAAATCAACTAGATTTTTCGTGAAATCAAATTTTTCCTATTGCATACCATTATTAAAATGATTTGTTTTAAATATATTTATTTATTCAAATCAATATCTATTTAATATCGTCTAATAACAAAATATTTTATTTATTCCTGATAAATCTGTGATTTCGTCTCATTTGGTACTATAAGACAAAAAAGACGGAAAAATGGTACACGATTCGGTCTCTCAAAAATCTCATGGCTTTGTTTTCATTGGAAGACTATTGTAACGTTCTGCAGCTGAGAAAACGGGTTGTCTGAGGAAAAGGGTAGAGAAGTCTTTCTATGCATAAATAATCGCGCCTCTTAAAAAAAGGCACGACGATACATTTCTTTTTTTCCAAACAACAGCCTTGTTAGAGACAAACATAATAATTTAACTTTTTTTCACCGCATTCTTATGTCATGAACCGATATTCCTTTCTCGTATTCTCCTATTCAAGCGATATATCGTGTTTAATCTCTATTTATTTAATTTGAATTTAATTTTTATTTATTTAATTTGAATATATTTAATATTTAAAAGTAATAGCTTGAACAAATAAAAATATATATTTGAAACAAATGGGGTCGTAGTAGGCCGCGAGACAAGAAAAAACCTATAAATTTCTATTCGGGTAAAGATCACTAAACAGAATTTTCATTCTATGAACTGGGCATCTATAAAAAATTCGCAAAATTCACCTTTTTTCAGGCTCTAGATTGGTAGTCTTTCCAAAGATGATAGATTTGCAACACAATGTCACGCCAATATCTCTCAATTTGAAAGTTTCGTCTTTCCGTTTGTTTGATCGAAGTTGGTGTGAAAACAACTCCCTGAGGCTTTGTTTT